>CM021101.1:68368340-68924544 GCA_007115665.2 Sequoiadendron giganteum | reverse complement strand
TTATTCTTCCTCTTTTACATCTTTACTGCCTCATAAACCCTTAACACAAATTTTCAAAACCATGATTTTTTCCACATGTAAAATTTTATATGCACAAGAACATTGTGAGTGGAGTGAATCAATTGTATTCTTACAACATTCAATCGCTCAATATCATTCAAATCCTTATCAACCTTTAAATACTTATCATGCATTAGTGGAATGTAAACATATGAAATAGTAATGCAAACACATCCAAACGCATAAGTAAACTATATTTACATGGAAAACCCAAGAAGGTAAAACCCATGATGAGGATAAACTCACATGTATATGAATTGCAATACTAAATACAATTAGGCTCATGACTAAGGGCTCACTACCTAGAAAAGAATAAAGTTTCATTACTAGAAGGGATCACTATCTAGAAGAAAGAATAATAGAATAATATTGTTACAAAGAGAATCACTATCACAAGGAAACATGATAAATCCACCATTGCAACTCTATGCCATCTACAACCTTCAGATCACTACCTCCAACAACTTCAAGCAAATTGAAATGTAGACACCTTCTGCTCGATATATTTGGAAGTCATCAAAATTTATGCTCACACTTAGATTGCCATAATTTATCACATTCACATATTTCACACACCATTGTTTATCTCCACAAACTACCTTGCATTTATACCATTTGTGACCTAAAATAATCTTAATTAGGTTAGTCTCAATGAAATGTATACACCTCAAATGTGCAAGACCAGATAATTTGGCACCAAAAACTTATATGGTGGAAATAAGTGAAGGAAAACCACACCAAAGGTTAACTAGGATCCAAATATACATCAATATGTTTCTCAACACTTCAAAAAACAACAAACATTTGTCGTAATTAGTGCTAGCATGCTAGGTCAGCCGAACTTGCACTAATACTAACAAACAACCAAAACACGCTTCTATAGGTCTGGAAACATCTAACATACCACACAACAACACTCCAAAACATCCAAGAATATTCCACTTCATAAAAAAAATCAACACAACTATTGAAACCACCTAAAAATGAATAAAACTTTCATTTTGTGCAACCATACACACTAGCACAAACATAAAACTCACTGACCAACCCTATAAAACAAATCAGCACCTTAAAATTCAAGCCTTAAAATTCAAGAGAAGGTAGATATAGAAAATATGAGAATGTTCCCAAATCTGCAAGATAGTCAGCTTAAACATAGAGAAATGTAGTGAAATCTCATTTGTCCTAGACACCTTTCTTCATAGACAGACATATTGTCAAACACATATTTTACTACAACTACATGTGCCTTCTCATTATATAAATTTGCAAGCCAAAAAACATGATTTTCACTACTGGAGCTCCCCTCTATATCTTTGGATCCCCCTCTTTATCCAATAAGTGTAACTATCTTAGAATATTCAAAAAGGTGTAACCCCATTTTGGTGGAAAAATATCCACCATCTATTTCCCACTCTAGAAGATTATTTTATTTTATATTTCTATATTTGCAACTTCTTGGGGTCATAACTTTTGATCCGGCCATCTGATTTTCAATTGTAGTATATTGTTGGAAATCTTGTGAACAGATCTACAACCATATTTCATTAAATCTATAAGATCCTATATTTTTCACCCTCTTTCAGGGCTCTCGGGGACCTCAATTTTTAGGTTTAAACTTGATTGGAGAAATTCCTGAGGATGAAAATTTAATATCTTCCAAATAGTGTAGGATTTTGAGATGATTCTTTCACCAAAAATATTATTTTCCAATTTCTCTCTTTGGGGTCAATTTTCTTGTCCATAGGAAGCCGAATAGGCCACCTTATAACTATCCCAAAGACCGCATGAGTCACCATGGCCCCAAAAAAAACTAAGGAAACTACAAATAAAATAAAATAATTTTCTTTTTAGGTGATGCAAGACTGCCTCTTACACCACTACATTCTCCTGCATCATATATAGGAGATAAAATTCATTTTTGAATGTGATGATTGAGAGAGTGTAGTGAAAGAGAAGAATGAAAAATATAAAGTGTTTGAAATCAATGTAAAGGGCCAATTGTGCAAAATAGTGACTTCATCATCAAATTGTTTTAGATGCTTCTTCAAAACAATTCATAATCATTTTTCTTACTCTAAATTTCATGTGCCCTACTCTAAGATAGTGAGTCTCATTAGGCCCATTATATCTTTCTCTAGGGCAATATACCTTAGTGTACAAGTCCATAAGCAGTGAGCCTCAAACATTATAATACTTGTTAGCATTGAGCTACATATAATGTGAGTTAATACTCATTGTGGTTTTTCCCTCATTGAGTTTTCCATGTAAAATCCTTGTGTCTCTATGTGATGCATGTGTTCTCTTTTGTTCGTTTTAGTTAATATGATAAGTTAATCTATAAATGGAATTAGTTAAGTTTTAGTATATGTTGATTCAAACCTCTCTTAGCACATCTTTGTGTTCAACAAAGACAACTATATATTTTCCTTAACCCACTCTTGATCAATGTGAATTCCTTCCTTAGACACAATGTGCCCCAATAACATTCCCTTTGTTATACTAAAAATTAATTTCTTTGGATTAAGGGAGATACCTTGTCTTCAACAACTTTCAAAAACAAATTCTAAATGATATGTGATCTTCATGCCTCTTTGAGAAAGCTATCAAGTCATTCAGATAAATACTAATGATTTTATCACCAAAATATAGATCTTTCTCTCTATAAAATGTTTCTCCTGATTGGCATTGATTTTTCATTGATTTCAAAGATGTTTTAACTAGAGTTTTGATTGTGGTTCAAGAATAGAGTTATAACATCAAGATTAAAGTTTGTACTATAAGGAAATGGTTTCCACTTGATTGTGGTTCTTTATTTAAAAGTAAATGTGTTGACGTTGATTGTGGTTTGTGAAAAGGTTTTTAATGATGCAAAGGTAAGGTAAAGGTTGTGATCTCCATATTGAATTTCATACAAAAGTGTTATGCTTCAGTAAGATTCACTTTATACGTAGGTTTGAAAAGGTTTGAATCCAACACAAGTTTCAAAACTAAAGGCTCAAATACATTCTTTACTTCATGGTTCAAAGGTGTGTTCTAAAACCCTAATCTAGGGTTTAGGTTTCAAGATGCTTTCTACGCATTGTTTTCTTTCTACTCTCTTAATTAAGGATTGAATATGGATTGAGCTATAACATAAAAGAAAAATGATATGTTGGTTGACATTTTTATTTAATAATGGCTTTGAGAAACCCGTGGATATACTTGGTTAGTGATTTTAATCAATGTTTATATGGCACTCATCAGGATTTTTAGTGAAGAACAAATTTTCAACTATTTACATATTGAATGTTGGTAGATAGAATGGTGTGATACATTCTGAGGTTACTAACTAGGATGTAATTGGTGGATTTGGTACTATGTTGAATATGTTGTGAGAAGATGCAGTAAAGTTATGCTATTAGTTTGAAAATACAGATAAGGAATAATTAATGTTTGCTCAGCATAGATGAATGTGCTTTAGCAAATGATTGAAGTATGAAGGAAATAATATGAATTTGGTTCTAGTGATCCCAATATGCCAATGTAAATGTATCTTGAGTTGAGAGTCATGCTAGAGGAATTTTTTTGTTAAAATATCTTTGTTTCATTTTTTTTTCCATACAAAGATGGTTGCAGTGAGAGGTTGTAGTTCTTTTGATATTACACAAACTAGTTTAAGGCTTGTTGATGCTTGTTGGGATTAAGATTCATGCAAAGAAAAAATGACATGTGTGTACAAGGTTAATGTTCACTTTTCTTGTTAATTTTTTCATTGTATTTCTTGAAGGGGAGACTTGTAAAGAAAATCTTTATCCATACATTTGAAATAGGGAGATAGGGTTTGTAGATTTGATGTTGTAGAGATAAACCATTTGAGAAATGGATTGTATTGTAACAGGGTAACCCCCTGAAATAATTTGTCTTCATTCATTGGAGATTGGTAATTAAGACCAAGGATTTTTTGCCAGTGAGGTAGTTGTATTTGCTGGTGAGGCACAAAAAGTAGCCAATGAGCCTCTGTAATTAGGGGGATCTTATTAAGCCAGTGAAGAAATTTTTCTCTAGTGGTTTCTATCCCTTTGAGGGTTTTCCACTCATGAAAATACTACATTATGGTTCTTTTTTTTCTATGCCTCTTTTGAGTTTTTCATGTGGTTTAAAGATATGATATTGGTTGTCACATTTGAGTACATTCTTGAAACTAAATTTTTCATGATTATAAAGTTATATGTTTTGAAAAATAATTAAATTTGAATTTGGTTATTGAAACAATAATTCACCCCCCCTCTTAGTGTTTCCCATACTCCAACATCTCCTACATTCATTAATCCAAAAGGTATTATGTTATAAGAAAAGGTACCCCATGGAGTGGCGAGTGCAGTTTTATGTTGGTCCTTAGAAGCTAGACTGACTTGATTATAACAAAAAAAAACATCTAACATTAACTTCATCTTGGAGTTCAAGACCATATGTATAATGTGATTCCTATTGGGTTGTGAATAATTGGATTTTAAAGAAGCTTGGTTTAAACTAGAAAAATAAACATAGATCCTAATTTCACCATTCTTTTTCCTTATAGGTATAATATTAGCCACCCATGTAGAATGATGAATAGGGAAAATGATTCTAGCTTTCAACATTTTCTCCACTTCTAGAAAAATTGCATATCCTAATTTCAAGTTGAAATATCTTTATTATTTCATAAATGTGGAAGCTTTGAGTTTCAAATAAATGTGTTGTTTTAATTATCCATCCATGAAATCCTTGAGATAATCACAACACCACATAAATACATCTTTGTATTCTTTGAGTAAATAAATAATTTTTAATCTCTCCTCTTCAGAACAATACTTTCCAATAATAATGATTTTAGGATTAGTCTTAGAACCAAAATAAAAATTTACATATTTAGGAGAACATATATATGTTTATTGACTTTACTCTTTACAACATGACCATGCTTTTCAAAAAGCTCTTCTAGTGAGACAAGACCCTTCATAATATAATTTCCTTCCAATTTAAACAATTTAGGAATTGTTTCCAACTTTTCCATTGTGTCATTTCTCTCAAGGACTTGAGAACCTTGAAAAATAAAATTAGGAAAATTACCAAATCCCTCAAGAGAGGAAATTGTATGATTTTCATCATTGAAGACCTACCAATTTTGATGTTTTTTTTTGAAAAACTTAGTCTTTATATTAGATCAATCAAATACCCATCCCTTTAAACTAAAGGATGTGGAATTAGTAGAAAAGTAGATACTACCAAAAAATGTTCCTTAGAGTTTTTATCTATTGGAATATATTCCATAGAGAAGGCGTGAAAATCTTTAATTCTTGAATCTTTTGTTCTTGGTCTAAAAATGATTTCTAACTTGGTTGACCACTAGCTTTGCATCATCGGTCACTTTGAGCTTCTCGATTCCTTTCCTTTCACAAACTGCAAGCCCAACACTAAAGCTTCATACTTAGTTGTGTTATTGGTGGATTCAAAGGCCATTTCATATGATTTCAAAAAACTTTCTCTTGTGGGTGATATAAGCACCATTACAACTCCTAAACCTAAAGAAGAAGAAATCTCATCAAATTGCATCATCCAAATCTTAGTAGATATATCAAGTTCAAGAAACTCAAGAATATTTTCTTCCTTTGAGGTAAGAATACAAGGACATAGACTTGACACCACATATAAAAATTCAACTCTAGCATCATTTGATTTCAGGACAACATATTTCACTTCTTTTTTTGATAAATTTTCCAGATATCTATAGGAAAAAAGATAAAATTACAAATTCACAAAAAATGGGTGGGTGGTAAAAAGGTACACCCCGAATGTCACATGGGACCAGTCTAGAAAATCCAAAATAACATATGGGCCTAGCCCAGAAAATCCAAAATATCACATGGGCCTAGCCCAGAGGTCCAATAACAGAAAGAAAATTAGGCAGCCAAGGCAGTGCCAGTAGATCCTAGGGGGTCCCTGTCCTCCAGATGTTTCCCCATACATTAGGAGGAGCACCCCAACCATCATCGAATTTATCTTCATATTTTTTTGCATCTTTTTCCTCGAGTCGAAGTGAGATTGCGAGAGCCAGCCGCGACTAGTTTTTGCAAGTGGAGGGCCTGCAAGAGCAAGAAGCAGGTGGAGTATCAGAGGGCCACCTAGAACTGCCACCGCCACTCCTTGGATCACCACTGGAGTGAAATCCTTGACCAAGATGTGGTGAAGGAGAACAAGCCCGCTTGGGAGGCCGAGCAGGAGGCTGGGAGCGAGATCGCGCAGAATCACTTCGCTTTCGACCCTAAGAAGGTGACCGATCATGGGAGGAGGAGGGTGAATCAGGGATTTAAGCCATAGTACAAGGGACATTGCCCCAATGCTATAGGAGAACCTGCAGGTGAGCCACTTATAGTGCAACCTTGTTGGATTGCACTTGAATCTGTAAGAGAACATTAGAACATATAACTTCTTTAGCATAGAGAGACAAATTAACATCTAAATGAGAATGAGAAAATACACAAGAATTTATGTCTTTCTAGATATTAAAGAGGATTTCTACCCTAAAAGCGTGTCAAAGCTAGGTGAACTTAGTCTGGGTTCTAGGTAGGTCCCACAACAGAACCATATGCCATGAAAAGGGTTCCATCGTAAAAGGCTGAAAGAAGTCATGAATCCAAGTCCAATGTTGTTGAGCTCTGGGACAAAACCAAAAAAGGTGCTTGAAGCTTTTAGTCTGCCCACAAAAAGGGTAGTGAGGGTTAGAAACCCCCAAATGAATAAGCCTAGAACCCATGAGCAAGCCTTGGAAAATAATACACCAAGCAAAGTGGGCTAGCTTCGGATTAGCAATTACAGACCAAGTGGCATCAAACCTCCTATGCCAAGTATGGGCCGAGGAGATAAGAAGCCACCTCTGGTTCAAAGAGATGATCATAGGAAAATGGGGTGAAAGCCACCTATAACCAAGTCGTGACTTGTAACTCCAGAGAGGAGTATCTGGAAACCATTTCCAATCTTTCCACCAAGGTTTGTGCCCACAAATGCCAACTTTGTGAAGTATTTCCACTGGAATACTGCTCACCAGCTTGTCTAAAGTAGGAAAATCCTGGTTTTGAAGACTGTACTGAGCTTTAAAAGCATCCCACTACAAAATACGAATGGTAGGCCAGTGGAAGATCTGATGTAGTGTATGAATGCCCTTCTTATGAAATCTGAGAGCTTTGAGCCAAGGTGACTTAGCTAGGGGTTGACCATTCTGAGCCAAAAGGGGAGACCACCAGAGGTTATGGTGGTTGATGGAGAGCCCATCACAAAATACATCCTTGTCCCAATGGAGCCAAGGCTTAATGGTTTCCCAAGAATGCCAAATTCTTTTGGGCACAAAGGAGCCCATAATTTGAACCGACTCCCTCATAACCAGGAGGGTTTGGAGACTGATTCCTTTCCAGGTGGGTCTATGAATAGGAAAAATAGATTGAATACAATGCCTGAGGAGAATTTTCCAGGATTCATCCCTGGTAAGCACATGGATAATCCATTTGACACAGAGAGCAATCCCTTGTCGTTGAGTGGAGAGCAAGCCAAGCCCTCCCGAGTCCTTGGGGAGACAAAAAAATTCCTAGGTGACCCAATGAAAGCCCTTATGGGTCTCAGAAGAGGCCCATAGAAAATCATGGAGCAATTTATCAAGCATGATGTAGGCCGCTTTAGAAGGAGCCCAACAGGAAGAAAATTAGACGTGGGTGGCAACCATGATTTTAGAGCACACTTGGAATTTTCTAGCCAGAGAAAGAGGCTTAGTAACACAATAGGCTAGCTTGTGCTCAACCCTGAAGAGCATGGCTTGCCAAAGCTCCTGAGGGGAAGCCTAAAAGGCGAAAGGGATGCCCAAAAATTGAAATATTTCACCTTGACTAATCCACTTCTAGTTATAAGTTTGAAGCCACATAGGAGTGGGGAGCACTGATTGTCTATAGCACAAGGTCTTGTGCCATTGAATAGTAGGGACGAATGCAAGAAAAAAAGTATCAAGGCATTCAAGGGCAGCAGCGATAGAGCCTTCATCCTCTAAGAGAGTGAGAAAGGAATCATCCATGAAGTGACCATTGACAAGCTACTCTTGAGAGTCTGGGAGAGAGCTCCCTTTAACACGTTGGTAGGAGATAGCATTGGCCAGGAGATATCCAAAGCCCTTAGCTCCCAGAACATACAAATCAGGGGCAAGAGGACATCCCCGGCAAATAGAACGAAAAAGTTCAAAAGCAAAAGACTAGCGGCCATTAATGGAGATGCAAGTTGACACATAAAAAAAAAGAATATGAATAGATCACATAAAATTGGGCCCAAATCCCAAGGCATGTAACATTGCAAGAATGAAAGGCCATTCGATGCGGTCATATGATTTGGCAAAATCAATCTTGATGAACACTACTTTCTAGTTCGACCGCCAGGCCCACTCCATGCCTTCCCAAACAACAATAATGTTAACAAGAATAAACCTGGACTTAATGAAACTAGTTTGTTCACGATGCACAATCTGAGGCAATAGGTGGTGAATTTTTAGAGCCAAGGCCTTGGCAATGATTTAGTAAGAAACATTAAGAAGCATGATGGGCCGCCAGTTGCAAATATCCTTCAGATCCCTAGGCTTGGGTATGAATTTTATATTGCCTTTATTTATGAAATTTCCTAGAGAATTGATTTGAAAGGCTTCAAGATAAACATGATGCAAATAATTCCCAATATAGTCCCAAAGAGCTTTATAAAATTCACAAGGAAATCCATCAATCCCAGGAGCCTTATCATCGACCATGGAGGAAATGGCTTCCTTGAGATCATCAATTGTTAACAATTGATCACAGAAATTAATCTGGGCTGAAGAAAGCCTATGTGGCACAAGAACAAGGCAGTCCTGAAGGACTTGCTAGCATGCAAGAATGGGGTTCTGAGCTGTGAAAACCTACTCATAGTGACGCACAAAATCCTGGAGAATGTCAGGTAGCTTAGAAAGCACTTGGTTACCATATTCGATGGATTTAATGCCTCAGGAAGAGTGCCTAGCATGAAGATCCAAAAAAACTCTTTGGAGACACAATCACCAATTTTGAGCCAATGGAGCTGAGCCTTGATTTGAGCACCTCTAGCAGAATAATTATCTACCACTTGTTGTTGGTGTCTTAAATCTGCCACTTGGACTTGATGTGATGGGGAAAAAGGACTGGCTGCTAAAGCCTCCATACTAGTATGCAAGTTGGCAGTGGTGGCCTCATAAGAACTCTGATGGAAGATAGCAAGTTGGCACCCATAAATGCACAAGAAATGTGAAGTACAAATGATGGCATCATTCCACCAAGCAATCCAACCTATACAACCAGGAGGACTACACTGTAAATTCCACACCCGGTGAATGTGGGCCAGGGTGGGATTGTGATAGAGCAAAGACATGTTCAAGAAGAATTGAGTCTTACACGTGCAAGGTTGAAAAGACACCCACTCAATGCAAAAATGAATTGGGAAGTGATTCGAAAGGGTCACATCCACTAACGGTTTAACAGGAAAGGCAGAGCTCTTGAAGGAAAAAAAATATTGATCCAAGATCATAGCATGATCAAGGTGTTTAAAGACTCTATCAGAACTAGCCCTGTAATTACACCAAGTGTTCCAGAGAGAATGAGAATGGCGACAACCCATATTGGGATCAAAAAGCCCCATTTTATTGCACATTTAAAACCACGCCTCCCTTTAACCCACTGCCCAACGAAAAGGAAAACTACCATTCTTATCATACACCATTTCAACCATGTTGAAATCCGCATAGAGCAACCAAGTGGCAACTGGAAAAGAGTTAGCAATCCAGCACCAAAGCAAGCAATGCTCCATGACATCATTAGAGGCATAAATATTAATAATCCGAAAGGAATGATTCTCAATATTGAGAAGAACCCAGACAACCCATTGG
Source organism: Sequoiadendron giganteum (assembly GCA_007115665.2). Lineage (NCBI taxonomy): Eukaryota > Viridiplantae > Streptophyta > Pinopsida > Cupressales > Cupressaceae > Sequoiadendron > Sequoiadendron giganteum. The sequence goes on along the minus strand of CM021101.1, from coordinate 68,914,544 downwards.
GAGGGCTCAACCTCATGGTCCACCACATAAGAATGCAATCGTGGGGCCATAAGAGGAGCAGCTCCACCATGACTAGCCTCATGCAGAGTACAAAACATAGAACTAGCTGGCCAAATAGAGCGACAAGCCGAACCAAGAAAAAAACCTAAAATTTTAACTTCCTAGAGACAAAGCACTTCAATCCCTAGGTAGTTCTTCAAAGTATTCCTAACAGAATACTTCCTTGAGAGGTCAGTGAGACCTCAGATATTCCATGAGAGAAAATTCATGGAAAATCTTCCATACTTGTAGAATCCTGGTCCTCTTCACCCAAGGAAGAGAAGTTGTTCTTCAAAAAAACTTGCGAAACAGAACCTATTTGAATAGAGGGAGAGAATCTCCCTTTTTTTGGCACATATTCACCTTCTTTTGGTGGAGGAGACGGGTTGTGAGAATGTTGCTAAGTCCCCACTATAGGGGACAAAGCTAGTTGAGCACACAAAATAGTCGCAGGCTGGGGCACGACCTTCGACCTGGGCTGTAAAACATCATAAGAAAATCCTGAGGGAGTAGCGGTCCCCTTCTTTGAAGGGTTTGAAACTAGCTTGGTTAGTTCAAGGGCCTTGGGAGCTGACCTAGAACTAGAAGACTTATTTTTTCAGTTTGTAACCATAGTCCACTTTGTCTCTGCCTTAACTGAAGGCTCTATCAAACAAGGCTTTTCAACATCTTGTGACTGAGAGGATGCACAGGCAACTATTAAAGGGCATTCCTTGATCTTGTGGTTAGCTGACTGGCACCGGTAGAACGTGTTGGGTAGATTGAGATATGTGATTTTTTGGGTGTGGAAAATATCCACGATTTGAATGTCTACAAACTTTCAAATCCTTGGATAAATCAACTTCCACACAAACCCTCTTTTGAGGATGGGCTTGAAAGAATCTGTCATGTTTGATACAAACAACCCTCCCCAGAGAGGAAGCAATATGGTTCAAGAAGGGCACACAAGGCAAAGGTAACTCGAGAAACTCAATCTAGACCGAGACATGCATTTTGGAGTCCTCTAACACAACAAAATCCTAGGTCCATACCTAGAAAACCAACAAGGAAGACTGAACATACCAGGGCCCATGACCCAAAATAGCTTGGACATGACTAACTTTCACAAAGTGGAACAAAAAAAAATCTTTGGTTAGGTTTTGGATCATATCAAGGTGGACCCAATGAGGGACCTAGGCCTTCCTAACCCAATGGTTTAGCACACTTTCGGGGGGAGTCCTCCCAACAAAATAACCCATAAGGGTGTGTTGTTCGAGCCATTGGCATGCAGAATCAAAATCAGGTAAAGGTAAAACTACATTAGCAGGGGCGTCAGAATGCTTACCTCGTGAAAGACTTTCGAAACAAATTTCCAAGGGCGTTTGTTCGGTGGGGGAGCCATTAAAATGCACCGATGAACCACTAACACCAGCAAAAATTGCTGGGTTAGAACTGGTTGAAGGCATAATAAACCCCTAAAACTATAGTAAATGCGGTCGTACTCAATGAAGGAAGCAATTTCCTATGCAAAAAGTGCAGTATGACACAGGAGGGGCCATGAATGACCTCAAAAAGCATAAACCCTAGCAGATCTCATGCACCGCTATCTCTCTTCTTGCTGTTTTCCTTCAACAAATCTTCATCAATAACACATTTCAATTTTGGTTTTGGATTAAGTAGAAATTACTTGTCTCCAATAGGAATTAGAGCATGAGATAAATCTAATTGGATTGTGCTGATCAATTCTTTACAAAAACTCTTTCTCAAAAACATGCCCTAACTAGGTGGGATATCAATCACCAAAATGTTAATATTCAACTTATTTTGTGGATAAGCATCCAAGGCAACTTGAGCATATTTAGTTTGAGCTATCAGAGGAACTTGCTTTAACTCCATGGAATAAACCTTCCAAAAAGGCCTATTTAATGAAAACCCTAAAGCGTTGGCCAACTTAGAAGGTATAATATTGTCAAAAGCACTAGAGTCAGTAATGTAGTTGCTAAGCTTACATCTAACAACATACAAAGAAATGTAAAATGGATTAGGGTTTTATGAACTAGTTGTAACTAAAAAAGGAAGATTTTTTAGAATAGGTTCCACAAAAATTTCATTTCTCTCAAGTTCATTTGATTCTAAATGAACAAAGTATTCAAGATATTTTAAATCTTCTTTAATACAATAAACCAACTTCCCTAATTGATGATGATTATTTTTAAGATGGTCAGTGTAGGATCATGGGGGTCCAAAATATTACCCTAAGTGGTAATGAGAATTTCGAAAAATAAAGTTATACAACTTGACATAAAAATTTGAATAGGTTATTAACATAATTTGAAAATATGTAAGAAAAAAATTTGTAGCAAATTGAATGTAGTTTCTAAGCACCTAGTCCGTTTTTTGAAAGAAGTAAACTATTTGGTGAAAAATTAAAATTTCAATGCAGTAGTACTAAATTTCTTAGGAAAAAAATAAAAAAGTAGGTGTATGTTCGACCAATCTAAGTACAAGAAAAAAAAAATCAAAATTTTCAATATAAGTAAAAGAAATATGCCCAGATGTGCCACATTTCTTTTTGTAATTTTTTTCCAAATAAATATTTAGATGAATTTTTTATTAGAATTTAAAAAAATATTAAAACTTATTTATCTAACCACCATAACTTGGTCAAAAAATATGAAATTCATTTTTTTTATTCTATAGTATGGGAAGCATAGAATGTGGTGCATCTTTTGGATTTGAAAAATGTTAAATCATTTGAAAATTATAGATTTTTTTAGTCAGCCTATCAATTAAAACTTTAGTCGTAATGCATGTAAAAAATCAATAATAATTATCTATTAAATTTAAATACATATCTTATATTGCTATAAAGCTAAAAAAAATCTCAATAAACCCTTTCCATTTCATCAAATTCAAATAAAAAAAGTCTTCAGCCACAAGGGCGAACTCTAGAAAATGAATTAAAATTACTAAACATGTTTTTGCAGTTGAATTTCAGGTATGATACTCACAAGACAAATCCCAAGGCCAACTTGAGGAAAATCCCAAGGTTGTATATTTTTTCAAACATAATGAATATCCATTTGAAATGGATATTTGATTCAAAATGGATATTCATTTGAAACAAATATCCATTTCATGATATCCATTTCATATGGATATCCATTTTGAAAAATGGGTTCTTGATCTTAGGTCTTCAAAATGGATATCTATTTTAAAAAATAAAATATATATCCATTTTGAAGACCTAAAAATCCTCTTTAGTAAAATGGGCATAACTTTTGTGTTTCTTATCAAAATTTTGATTTTTAATAGGAATTGGAAAGGTGATTCAGAGCTCTATGCAATGAACTACGTATTGTTTCTATATTGTACACAAAAATTAACTATAATCATTTGAAATTAATATTTCATTTAAAAAATAAAAAATGCTCACTATTTGCATACGAAGTCCCTTTTTCATGATTTTTTGTAACACTCATCTCAAAATACTTGAACAAAAAAGTAATCAATAATAAAATATTTATATTTTTTATAGTAAGGAGATGAAAAATCTTAATAAATCATCACATCTCTTTGTACCTTTCTCTACCTCTCTATATTCAACTATCTCTCCCCTTAAGCTCTAGACCTATCCCTCCCTACCTCCTTCCCTCTCTTTCAACCTCTTTAGACCTCTCCCTATCAATATATTGAACTCTATACTTAACTCTATACTTCTCCATTCCTCCCTTCCTCCTTCCCTCTCTATTTCTCTCTCTTTAGATATCTCTCTTTCTCTCTAGACCTATCTCTGTACCTCTTTTACCTCCATCCTTCTATCTCTACTTAACTCAATCTCAAATTTCTCCCTATCCATATAGTTATCTCTTTATATCTCTCCATCTCACCTCTCACTATCTCTATACCTACCTTTTCCCCCTCCCTCCCCATGTATATATCTCTCTCTATCTCTCTACCCCAAGATCTAGACTTCTCTCTACTTCCCTCTCGATTTCCTCTTTGTTTTTCCTTATTTATACCTCTTTATATTTTAGTAAACCCTATAAATCCTATACAACCTAGTCATTTGCTATGGCTTCTTATTCATATTAGGGTTTCTTAGATATATACTATTATGATATTTATATCTCAATTTTATATTTGAAACTCTTTACATGCCCAATTCTTCATTAATTTTATATTGTTACATCTTTTTCTATTAAGTATATTGATTGTGAGATAAATTTTACTTACCCTACCCATCCTTGGAAACCACATTAGGGCTTCATCTTCATATATGATACATCATTGATATTTCCACATTTTTAATATATAAGTGTACGTTTTGGATTTATTTTTCCTCTTTCCCTCTCCACCTCTCCCTCTTTATACATTTGTCTATTCTCCCTCCCCACACTATCTATATCCCTCTCACCCTCTCCCTCTTCCTTTCCCTCTCCCTCTCCCTCTCTCTCTACCTATCTCTCCCCCTTTCTCTTACCCTCTATCTTTCCCATGTCGTCTATCTCTAGATATCTCTTCCTAGGTAAAAGCACAAAGTTGTGTCACACTTTCAGGAAAATAAATAGTTCTAATTGAAATAATTCTTGCCTAAACATTTTTTTTCAAGCTAATTTTTATCAAGATAATGTGACCTATATGTGGCACATAGATTTTTGAGCGAAACCCTTTCGTTTGAAACCAAAAAAAATGAATTTTTCCCTTTGTCACTTTGAAGTTGGCTTATTTTATGTGTGGGGTTTCAATAGAAAGTGTTTCTATCAAAACCCTTTCTACCAAAACTATCTATATGGCATCTTGGTTGGTAGCCAACTTAGCTTTTTTCAAATTTTTATAAAACTTGCAACTTCAACTAAGTATTTCTTCAATTAGAATGACTGTTTTTTAAAAAAAATACCCTTTTGTAGCGATCATAGTGAGGAATACAAATCTGTATTTTTTTTAATATTTTGATTAGTTTTAATATATAATTTTTTTAAAATAATGCAATTAGGTTGTTAAAGTTTAAAAATAGGCTGATTATAATTTTAAAAATATAGTAAAACATATTTTAAAATTTGAAAAATATATGCTACACTAGAGGAGAGAATACTCTTCAAAAGGGTATAATTTTGTTTTTGAAAATGATTAAAAAAGTGGACAATAGTTTACATCAAATGAAAACTATCAAATTCTAGAAATTTTGACTTTAAAATGCTACAAGAAAAATATACATCAAATTATCAAAAAAAAAAAAATCATGCACTAGATATTGAAGTCACCTATTTGGAGAAAACAATTTAGGGGAAAATGAAGCCTTTTTCTATTTTTTTTGTATGATACTGAAAATGAAAACCTTGAATTCAAAAATGAGAATCAACATGCATTCAACATCATTCCAATAGAGATTTTCCAAAATGAATAAAAAATGCATAAATGAAATACTAATTCTAAGAAATCAAATAAAATGCATTTAAAAGGAAAATCACTCAATTGTTATCCTATCTACAAGATCTTTTCTTTGCCCTCATATTTCTATAGAAAAAGAACAAGAGGCTATGTAGAATGTTCTTGAGAATTATCAAATTGGAGTTGTTTGAAAAGTGAGGAAGTGGGATTTTATAGATGTCCTCATGGGTGGATCCACATTTCGAGAAGAATGTGGGATAAAAGAGTGGAATAGGGAAATGGAATTTTATCCCACATTCCATTAATTTAAGTGTAGTTTGTAATATGTTGGAGATCAAGGATAATGGATATATTAAATGATATGAATAGGAGAAGGATAAATAAGATAAAATGATGGATTAATGAACATGGAAATATGATTTAATGTATGAATATAATGATTTTGTATAAAATATGTAATGGATGTATTTAAATGATTATGGATTAATGAAATATGCAAATGGATAAAGGTTTGCGTATGAATAAATGCTTATAAATTCTTATAATATGGATAAATGGTTATAATATTTAAATGGATGAATGAATGAATATAAGAATGTATTGGATGAATTAATTAAAAATATATTAATATCCATTTAATTAAAAGAGTGAAAAATAGGACGATTGTGAGGACCACTTTTGATTGTATAGTTTCTTAAAATCAAGTGAAGGTCACTTTTTCTTGAATTTTTTAGCATTCCAAAATATTATCTTAAATTAATAAAAAATAATGAAATTTAAAAAAAAAAACTAAAAAATTATAGGAATAAACTTCATCATTATATCCGCATTTCATTATTTTACATCATTTTGAAACTCAAAACATAAAGACCAATTTTATGTGGTCGAAGTTCAGAATTTGTTTTTCTATTGGCCAATTCCTTTATAAAGTGTGACACATGTTTGTTCTTTTACCCTCTTCTTTCTATTCATGTCTCCTTCTCTCCCTCTCTCTCTCTATCACTCCAACAAAGAGTAGAGGGAATTTGATAGGAAGATAGAGGGAAGTAGAGAAGGAAGGTAAGAGAGATAGAGAGGAGAGGGAGAGAAGGGATATAGAGATATCTAAAGGGACGGAGAGGGGGAATGCTAGTATATGGTGTTGTACCCCATTTCATAAAATTATTTATGATAATGTTGTAATTAAATAATTATTTAATTGTAATGCACCTACATGGTGTGGTTAATCACAATAGGTAATTATTTGGGGACCACTTGATGTTGTACTATAACATTGTATTATTATTTAATGTGTGGGAGACATGTGATAATAATTTAATACTGGAGAAAATATTAAATAAAGTGAAAACTTAGTACCCAATATTAAATAAGCAGCTAGTGGTTTTTTATTTGCATGGTTTTTTCGTACATGATTTTATCTTACCACTAGTTTTATTTGTGTGAGCTTGTATCTATAAAAGCAAGCAAATTTTTAGTGGTTAAGGTTGGATGGTTGAGTGGGTTATCATTATTGAGTCTTTCTAAGGAGTGCATATGTGAATCATGGCATGGGATGTGTGGATTCATGCTTGGACACCTGAGGATGCATTAAGAGGCTTGATGCTTCAGAGGTTTTCATTATAACTATTGTATTTCTTTATTGTTGATTAATATGAAGGATTATGTCCATTCTTTTGGAGGTTGGGTTCTTCCCTCTTGAGGACTTTACCAGGGTATATCTTGTGTTATCTTGTGTCTTGTCTATTTCATCTATGCATTATGATTTATTTTATCCATGTTTATCTTTGATGGATTATATAGGAAATGGAATAAATTTTTGAGTTGGATTCAATATTTCATAATAGGAAATGATAGTGGGATGGAGTCAGGGGTAGCCAAAGAGAGAAACAAAGAGAGGTAGAGAGTGAGGAAGGAAGGGATATGTAGAAATAGATAGGTATGGTTGGATGGATATGGGGAGATATAGGTAGATATGGAGGAATATGGAGATTGGAGATAAAGAGAAGTATAGAAAGAGAGAGAGGTGAGGTTGGAGGAATAGAGGGAGAGGTACATAGAGAGAGGGAGGGTGAGAGGATATATAGGGAAGTAAAAAGGGAAGGGAAGAGAGAGGTAATATGGGAGGTATATAGTGATAGGTAGGTAGACAAGGATAGGGTGAGAGGAGATAGAGAGAATTATAAATGGAATGAGAGAGTTATTGAGAGAGGAGGGAGAGGGAGGAAAAGAGAGAGAGAGAGGTAAGTAATGAGATTATAGTGGGAGGGATAGAGGGATAAGTAGGTAGAGAGAGAGGGTGAGTGGAGATAAATAGTAGAGAGGGAAGGTGAGAGAGAGGTAGATAGGAGAGAGGGTGAAGAGAGGTATAGAGATATATCTAAAGGGATATGGGATAATGAGGGAGGGATATAGTGATATTTAGGTAGAGAGAAGTAAAGAGGGGTGATAGAGATAAGTAAAGAGGGGGGAAGGAAGGGAGAGATAGAGATAGAGAGGTAGGGTGGGAGGGATATATGGGAGGTAGGTAGACATAGACGAATATGTAAATGAGAGATAAAGAGAAGTAGAAGCAAAAAGAGAGAGAGTGGTAATGTTGGAGGGATCGAGGGAGAGATAGGTAGAGAGATGGAGGGTGACAAAATTACCTCTCCCTATCTATGTCTCTACTTATCTTTATCTCCATCTTCATATTAATCTTTGTCCACCTACCTCTCCTTATATCCATCCCACCCTATCTATCTATCTCTACCTCTCATTTCCTCATTCCATCTCTACTTCTCTTTGTATCCTCTCTCTATTTCTTTCTACCTACCTCTCAATCCATCCCTTCCTCATTCCTCATCTCTCCCTTTAGATGTCTCTCTATATATATTCACACTCTCTCCTATCTACCTATCTCTCACCCTATCCCCCACCCTCTCACTCACCCTCTCTCTACCTACATCTCCCTCTATCCCACCCACCCTACCTCTCCCATTATCTACCTCTCCTTACCTATCTCCCTCCTACCCTATATCTCTCCTTGTCTCTCTCCATGTCCTTCTCCATCTCTATATACCTCTCTCTCTCCTTCCCTCTACTTCTACCTATATATACTCATCCTCTCTCCCTACATCTCACTCTACCCCTCCCACCTTACCTCTCACTCCACTTCCGTCTATACTTCCCTATATATCCCCTAAACCTCACTCTTTGTACCTACATATCCATATATCCCTCCCACCTTACCTCTCCCTCTCCCACTCTCTATCTTTACTTCTATTTATCCCCCATTTCAATCATCCTCTCTTTATACCTACCTTTTCCTATATTACTTACACCTTAGCTCTATCTCTCTCTACATATTCCTTACTCCCTCCCTCTCTATTTATCTCTATCTCCCCTCTTCAATTCTCTCTGTGTAATTCTCACTCCATCACTCCTATTTTCTCATGTATCTCCCTTTAGATATCTCTCCATTTCTCTCTTATCTCTCTCCTCTCCACCTATTTAACCTTCCATCTCTACTTCTCTCTATCTCTACTCACTCTACCTATTCAAGGAGAGGTAGGTAATGAGATATTAGGGTGGGAGGGATAGACAGGTAAGTAGGTAGAATGATATGGTGAGTGGAGATGGAAAGAAGTAGAGAGGAGAGAGAGGGTGAAGAGAGATATAGAGATATATAAAGGGAGAGAGGGGGAATGATCAAGGGATGGAGTGAGAGGTAGGTAGAGACAAGTGAAGAGAGGAGATATAGAAAAGTAGAGAGGGGAGAGGGAGGGAGAGGTAGAGATAGAGAGTGTAGTGTCAAAAAAATCCATTTTTCCACACTTAATTTGTGAATAATTAGTAATAAAATGAGCTTAATGTTTCCTTAATTTAGTTTTGTAATGTGTTTTACATGTTCGCATTATCTTTAGGGACCTTTTGGATTAAGTAGAATTAATTGTGCCTTCTTCAGGGTGTTGTAAGGTGTACCTTTACATTTTCACACTAATCTAGGGCTTTATTAATTGATTGCGGTTAATTTTCCTTAATTGAACCCTTTAATTCAAATCCATGCCTAATTAAATGTAAATTATGAGGGATAAAACCCAAAATTCATAAATTCCATTACATAAATATTAACTTGGGAAGATGTGTATCCTAGGTAAGTGACCTAGGACCCATTTGCCGCATGGAAAATGGGTCCTCACTTAGTCCTAGGACCTTATTTATACATGATATTTCACCTTGTCTGATGTGTGTCCTAGGTAAATGGCCTAGGACCCATTCACCACATGGAAAATGGGGCCTCACTTATACCTAGGACCCCTCTTTCAGTAATGTTTTTGGTAGTATTTTAATGATTTCAAATCCATAATTCAATGCCAGCTTGTGATATTTGAATTTTAGGAATTAATTTTAAGATATGTATAAATAAAAGGCTATTTCACTTAGTTGCAGCGAGGAATTTTGATCCTAATACTTTCAAGCAATCAAGTAATTTTCACAAGAGAATTATAGGAGTATTCAAGAGTATTTTAAAGGAATTCAAGGGTATATTTAAAGAAGATTATTGCAGCAATCAAGATTTATTTCATCATGTCAAATATTTAGTGCATCATGCATGTTGTTTGATTTAATATGTTGATGTGGTATTCAAGATCTATCAAGAATATCAAAGGTATTGTTTCACATAAATTTTCTTGATCAAGATCTACATTCATCGAGGAAAATTCAAGCTAGATTATAGATCTACAATCCAAGTTTCAAATAAGGTGTGGTGAGTTGTGACATTGTTGTTCATTCATCATTCCTTTCATGCAATTCTATTTAGTTTCAAGGTTTAATTACCAAAATTGGGTTTTACCAAGGCAAACCCCTATTCCCTAACAAAACAACATTTTCCCCTCTTTGATGTGTGATTGCAAGTTTTAGGTTGAAGATCATTTGGAGAGAAAAATTGAAGAAATTTGTAAAGTTGTCAAAATTGCAAGAAAATTTGTCAAATCATGGAAACTGAGCTATAGGATTTATTTTCAGCCTTCTAATAGTGACCGACTGGAATCTAAGAGTGTAGACCTTGTGTAAAACACCAAAAAAAATGATTTTTCAGAGCCTTAGCTAGGAACCATTTTCCATAGGGCGTGTGATTCCTTGGTGAATATTAAAAAAGTATCTTTTGTGACAAATACACAAAATTTGAACCTTTCCTAATCTCCCTTTTGACTACTGGATCAGTTAGATTTAATTCCTATTACTCATTTGCATATTATAGCTCATATTTTGAATGAAATAAGGAGAAAAATAGGGTGCATCATTAGTCTCCATTTTGATTCACACCAACCCAGTTTTTCTTGATTTCATTTTGGTGAACCAAAGTTTCATCATTTCATTTTATGATATTGGAGTCCTTTGTCATCCTAGATTTAGATCCTGCATTCACTTAAATCCATTTTCATTGAATTAGGTATCATTTAGGGTGTCTAATTTGCATTCAAATTTTCATCTCATTAAAGCTTTTAGAATTGCATTCTTGAAACCTAAAAAAGACAAAAAAATAGTCATCTTGTATATCATTTACATCATATTAACTTGCACTTGAAAATTGAAAAAGAATTACATATCAAATTACATTTTCTGGGTTATCATTTTGTCACATTTTTGACTTGTATTTCATATTGAATTTTATAGAAAATCAAATTGGAACTTGTAGAAATCCAAATTTTATCACTTCCATATGATCAATATCGTCTATTATACTCATCTATTTCATTTATAGTGATTAAATCATTTATTTAATCATTATTTCATTTTCTGCCTAAGGTTCCTAGAGTATCTATTTAAATAAATTAAATACTTTACCTTACCCCCTTTCCTTCTGTAAATTAAATAAACATGAAAAATTATTTAATTTGGTCATATAACCTATTTGGATTAAAAATCAATTTTTAATTCTTCTTTTTTGTCTCTCCTTGTCACATTCTCCATCACCCTCTTTTAATCCGGATTAAATTAATTAATCTGTGATTAGGATGTGCACCACTTAATCTTGATTAAGTGTCACATCCTCCATAATCTCCCACTTGCCTCTAATCTCTCATTAATTATCCTACTGTGTTTGCACAACCTTAATCAGAATCATTAACCATATTTGGCTTACCTTTTCTGGTCAACCTTCCCACTTACCATTTTTAGCCTGGACTCCCTTCCCCATGTGAATTTTTAATTCACATTTATTTAACCAAGGTTCCCCTCTTTCCCATGTGAATTTTTAATTCACTTTTATCTTCCCAAGGTCTTCTCCATACCCCATGCAAATGTGACATGTCATTTTACATGTGCTCAAGGCTTCTAGAACCTTGGACTTGTCACATCTCCTACATGTGACAAATCTCCAACTTTTTGGAGACCTCCTTTTATCTAATGAATCCACCATTAAATGAAAATTTTTAATTTACATTTTTTTTTCCCACACACTTCTCCTTTTCCCATGGAGATTTTTGAGGAATTCTAAAATTCCTCAAAAGTCTCTTTCATCCTCATTTAGGGACAAGAAGTTCATTTTTGAGGAAATCTTCTCATCCCCCAAGGTACTTGTCCTTCATCCACCTCATGTACTTTCCTTCCACCTCTTGTCCTTCTCTTCCACCTCATTTCCACATCACTCCACCCTAAGACATCTCACTTTCCACATGTCAAGATGTGAGGGCTTGTGAGTCCTCAACTCACCATAGCCCTTCATCTTGATCTTTGTTGGATCAATCCCAACCATTGAATTCTCTAGAGAATTCAATTTAGCCTATAAATACTCCTTCAATTCCCTCATTTTAGGGATCAAGTCTTTTGCAACAAAACTCTTGCAAAATTTCCATTCAAGCTCTCATCCACCATCAGGTTTATATCAACAATCCATATTGCATCAATTCACCTTGCATCCATTTTAACTTCATTGCCATCCAAGGAGCATACAAGACTTCAAAAATCAAGGGCCAACCAAGGAAGCAATAATATGAAGGTATAAAAAGCATTTCATTTATTTTATCTTGCTTTCATATTTTTCGTAGGCTAATCTTATTGAGGTGTCCTTCTATCTTGTTACTTCTTTTCCCTGCATTATTAGTTTTTTATCTAGCATCTCGCATTAGGAGTAGCATTTTATTAGGATCACATTTCTAGCACACCTGGTGGGACCCACAAAGGGGTCTCTTTCTTTCACATTTTATGTTGTTTAGCTTGTTTGCAAATTCAGATCGCAGAGGGGTGAACTTGCCCTCCTAGAAGCTGCAGAGGGGTGTACTTTCCCTTGCTATTTTTTCCATAGAGGGGCGTACTTGCCCTTGCTATTTTTCTATTTGCTATTTTTTTGCAGAAGGGCGTTCTTGCCCTTGCTATTTTTCTGTAGAGGGGCATACTTTCCCTTGCTATTTTTTTGCAGAGGGGCATACTTGCCCTTGCTATTTTTCTATAGAGGGGCGTACTTGCCCTTGCTATTTTTCTGCAAAGGGGTATACTTGCCCTTGCTATTTTTTTGTAGAGGGGCGTACTTTCCCTTGTTGTGCAACGTTTTTGACTATTTTCTGCAGAAGTGCGGACACGCCCTCCTAGTTCAGCATTTTTCACTGCAGAGGGGTGGATTTGCCCTTAACAACACATTTGAAAAGGTGAAAAAGTGGCATTTTAGCTTCATTTTTGTCTCTTTCTTTTGTTGTTTTGTGCTCTAATCCTATAATCCTGTTTGTTGGTGAATGAAGTCAGATTTCTTGCAAGTATCTTGCATATTTTTGCTACAAATCACAAAGGGAAAAATATAAACAACTAACATTTGCTTGCAGGGCCTTTGTTTTATTCTTTGAAAATATTTCCTTGTTGCTTTATCTATTCACTTAATATAATTAGGAGGAAGTAAATTGGTTGCTTGTTGTGTTTGTGTTATTTGTATTACCCTAAGGGGACATTAATTCATTTTCATCTTATCCCTTTGCACTTTTGTGCGGATCCAAAGGGGGTAGTTGGAAACAGTCACTTTTTTTCCTTAGAGGGACCTGCTTGGGGATTTCATTACCCCAAGGGATGATCCCAACCACATGTACCGATGGGGTATATAAAGGGGGAAGAGCCAGAGCTATACCTCAATCTAGTTGCATCGTAATAGGCGAAGTGTTGAAGCTAGGGTGATACCTAGATAGATGTGAAGAGTTGGTCTGAGCCTTTCAGTATCTCGCTAGGGTTCCTGACTCATGCTTGTGATAGACTGGTGTTCACAGTTTATGCCTCACGTATCGAGCGTATATCAAGGAATCCTTAGAAACTTTGTTCATCCTAGAGTAAGACCTTTGCTGGCCATACCCCTTAACACTAATCATAGGATTGTGCTTGTTCAAAGTGTCTTTTTATGAAGAACCAGTAAATTTTGATAAGTCAAACTATTATTGAACCATTTTAATTCCTTGCCAAAATCCCTCATCCAAACCAAGTTACACTTCCCACTGGAAAGGGGCATACTTGCCCCACTGTTTCAGCAGTTTTACTACAGAGGGGCGTATTTGCCCCATTGTTTCAACAATTTTACTGTAGAGGGGCATACTTGCCCCACTGTTTCAACAATTTTACTATAGAGGGGCATATTTGCCCCACTGTTTCAACAATTTTACTGTAGAGTGGCGTACTTGCCCCACTGTTTCAATAGTTTTATTGCAGAGGGGTGTACTTGCCCCATAGTTTCAGCAGTTTTACTACAGAAGGGCGTACATGACCTACTATTTCAGTAGTTTTACTACAGAAGTGCAGATATGCCCCGTTGAATGGCCAGTTTCACCTGTTTGACCATTTTAAACCTCTGTTCGAACCCCCAAAACCTCCATTTGGCCATTTGATCATCCTAAACACTCATTTGACCAATCTAAACCTCCGTTTAGCCATTCCTAACCCCCGTTTAACATTTCCAAAACATCCATTTATCACGTTCACATTGATCATTCCACCATTTGGGATACCCATCTTATCATAAGATCTGAACATCTTCAACAACACATCTTCCATTTGCTTTAATCATCATCTCACAACACAAAATCCCTTAAATCTTGTTTTAGGAGTTATTTTCCCGAATTGACCATAACATTAAGTTGATCATTATCCTACTTAATCAATCCTTGTCTTCAACCTAATCAATCTACTTCTATCTCGAGGCAGATTTGTGTCGTAAGACAAAGTCATTGGCCCAAATCAATCCCCTTCCATCTCAAGGTAGATTCGGTACTGTGATTATTGGTTTAGTTAGCTCAAATCAATCAACCAACATCATAAGTCACTTAGGGTGATTTTCAAATCAAGTTTTAGGATCCCCTCCAATCAAATCCAACCATCAACCCAATCATCAATTGACCCAATCAAATCAAATCATCATCCAAGTCATCATTTGATCCAATCAAATCCAATCATCATCCAAGTCATCATTTTATCCAATCAAATCCAACCATCAACCCAATCATCAAATTGATACATCATCAATTGACCCAATCAAATCCAATCATCATCCAAGTCATCATTTGATCCAGTCAAATCCAATCCAATCATCAAATTGATACGTCATCAATTGATCCATCATCTAATCTAAATCAGTAAATCCAAATCATTTCCTAGATCATCCCTTAGAAATTGCATCTTGAAATCACCTAGTTGTTTTGCATGTCCATTCTCGTTCAAACCCGCTCACAAACAAAAAAACAAATGGCAGAACAACAAGCTCAAGGTTCCCAACCAAATATCCCTCAAGATCCTAATAACATTCCACATGATCCTCATAATGGTGTCTCATCTCAATCAAACACTGACATCCAAAATATCACACCACCTAGTGATGAAAACATGGTCAACCAACCCGAAGTCACCGTCGATGAATATCTCAGTAATCTAGTCAATGTCCAAATGACGGATCGCCTCCTAAGCAAATGTGTGGATAAGATCCTCACCACCTTACTCATGAAGGGATTCAAGCCACCATCTGGTTTCAATACATCACAATATGCCCTTCCCCCATTTGTCGACCCATAAAATTTGCAAAATGTTCTAGAAAACTCCTACATTCCTGAAGGTGCACCCACTGAAAATTGGTACCACCCCGAACTTGGAAACACTATCATCCATCAAGTCCAATAATATCCTTGACTTCCAACCACAACATCTACCACTCCACCACCTGATCCTAATGATCCCCATACCTATGGCATGTCATCATACATCCCATCTGCTTCACCACTTCCTCCCCCATATTCTAATATCGGGGGTACACCTCCACTTACCAATGCACTACCTCCTTCATTTCACCAACCTCCAAATAATCCACACCAATCCACCACACTACTAGCACTGCCACAACATGTTGCTACTATTATAGCTTCATCCCAACACTTGCATCCACAACATCCGCAACACCCTTCCATTCTCACACAACCATCACACCAAGTGGTGCAACATACATCTCAACAACAACAACACATCTCACCTAACCCATCTCAACAACAACAATACATCCCATCTCACCCATCTCAACAAAAAATCTTATCTCACCCACCTCATCAACAACAACAACCTCCACAACAACATGTACACATCCCTACACAAACACACCATAACCCGCTTACCAAATACCTCTATCATCCCTCTAGCACATACACTATTCCACCCCATATGAATCCTCACCCGAATGTGCAAAACCAAACACATACCCAACCGCCATCTTACACCAATCTTTCACAATCTCAACACAATCCCCATTAGAAAATGTCAAATCCATACCCATATGCCACACAAAAACCCATCATTGCTCCATAATACCAATCCTATCCATCCTACTTGCAACAACAACAAACTCAGCAACAAGCAGCCCCTTACACTTCTTATTATCAACAATCGTCGTCACATCCAAAAATAGGTCTTACCTCTACGCATTACCAAAATGCTATGCAGCAACATGACCCCTCTCTTGTTTCCTACTATCAACAACAAGTGGCTCCCACCCAACACAACCAATCATCCAACCATCAATCCTCTTACAATCATACAATGCATTCATATCCGACTCAACCCATTTATGATCCAACAATAGGACCATCCTCATACCCACAACATTATCCATACACACAATCCACCTTGACTCCCATGACTCCCATCAATAAAGACTTGGAAGAAGTAAAATCCGCATTAAAGGACTTACAAGCTGGAATGGGTAAACAATCATTCAAATTTGAGGACATATGCCCTTATCCGTTTGATCCCTCCATTTCCTTGATTCCTTTTCCTAAACATTTCGAGATACCCAAATTTGACAAATACAAAGGAACCAAGGATCCTAGAGCTCACATTCAAGAGTTTTATGCTCATTGTCAAGAGGTCATGCACAATGATAATTACCTCATTCGACTTTTCCCTAAAAGTCTACAAGGGGTCACCCTCAACTGGTTTAAGGGTGTGGAAAAAGGATCTATCAAAACCTTCGCACAATTATCTAAACAGTTTGTCACTCACTTCTCTTTTAACTTAGAGAAATATATTGACACACTTGATCTCCTCAAGGAAAAACAACACAACGTAGAGACCTTTGCAAGCTACTTGCAAAGATGGCTTGCCTTGGCTAGTAGGATGAAATCCCCACCAACAAAAAAGGACATGGTAACGTTGTTTATCAAAAACTCCCACCCGGATATGGTGCATAATTTCAAACTCCATTGCATCACTACTTTTGTGGGACTTGTGGAGAAAGGCCCCATCTTAGAACGTGCCCTTGTCGCAAGAGGACAAGTCAAACATTTCAATTCCGATAGAGAGAAGTCCTTCGGGGATAAACCTCATTTTTGGAATAGAAACAAAAATGCTATCAATGATGGTGTCACTGACACTAAACATTTCCAAGTGGCCAACACCATGCAAAGATATCCTCCCCAGCAACAACCGTCAGTTCAAAACACCATATTTGTCTCCCAAGGGGCACTACGACAACAAGCCAATCAAAATAACCAAGGGGGGAACAAACAACAATTCACTCAGTTGGGGGAACCCCTTAGCATAGTGTTTAATAAGCTTCTTCAAGCCAATTACCCCATAACATATCCTGTCACCAAACCCCTCGATATGTCCAAACCCAAGCCTTCTTGGTTTAAAGACAATGAATATTGTGAATTTCACAAAATTAAGGGACATGCCTTTGACAAATGCCAAGGCTTAAAAACCTACATCCAAGGTCTCATCGATCGAGGTGAGATACATGTAGATGCTAATGCAACATATTCCTCCAATGCTCAATTAAAAATATACCAAAACGCCTTTCCCAACCATAACCAGGGTCCTAGTACATCCAACTCAAATCTTGGACCTAGCAATAATAACCAGTCATGAAACAGTACCAATAACATCAGCTACAAAAGTGTACCACACAATTATCAAGGTCTGGTTTCATATATAGAACAAGTGGAGGCACGTGTATCCATGATACACATTAAGGGAAAAGATCCACAATGTGTTGTTACTACTCGACGAACCCACATCACGGTCCCATCAGCATCTCCATCTACCCAACGACCATCCGCCAATTCCCAATATAACATCCTAGACCATCTAGGTAAGATTACAGCCCAAATATCTATTTTGGATCTGCTTAAGTCATCTCTCGTACATCAAG
The DNA here is from genome assembly GCA_007115665.2 of Sequoiadendron giganteum. NCBI lineage: Eukaryota > Viridiplantae > Streptophyta > Pinopsida > Cupressales > Cupressaceae > Sequoiadendron > Sequoiadendron giganteum. The sequence goes on along the minus strand of CM021101.1, from coordinate 68,896,495 downwards.
ATATCTTAACTAAGGCTTTGCAAAGCACACAAGTGCTAGATAATATTGACCCTACCCAATTTCAAGCATTGATAGGCAATCTTTCATCGACCTATCAGCTAGCCTTTAGCCAAAAGGACATGTCGCATCTTGATTCAAACCACAACCGCCCCCTCCATCTCGAGGTCGGTGTCAACTGTCAAAAAGTAAAAAGGGTACTAGTATGTAATGGTTCAACCCTAAGTCTATGTACATTAAAGTTCATACAATAGGTTGGATACACCCAAGCTAATATGAGAAATCAAGTAATCACCATCAAGGCCTATGATAATGCAGAGCGGGATTCTGAAGGCATTATTTGCCTCCCTATACAAGTGGGCCCCATTGTACAATACACTATGTGCCATGTTCTAGACCTTGAACTCCCATACAACATCCTTCTTGGCCATTTGTGGCTTCGCTCTATGCAAGCCATACCATCCACCTATCACCAATGTCTAAAGTTCCCATTTCAAGGAATGAAAGTCACCATACAAGCCGACGCTCAACTCTTTGAATATTTTCGTGCCTTGGAAGCCTCTTTTCCACATTCACATTATTTTCCAGGAGTCAAAATGGGGGCAGCCCCGACATCCAATCCTGTCCCATCCACCAATACCCTAAACACTTCATCACCACCATCATCCACACCTACTTCCACTATCACCAAGGTCCAGATCATAGATAAGGGATGTGGCGAATATGAAATGCACACCACACTCAATATGGAAACCATGCCACCTTCACCCCACACATATGGGCAACCAATTCTACCACTACCAGAAGTAGAAGAAAAGACACTCACCCTCACTTCCAAGAACATGGGGTCCACAACATTCAATAATTTGGGATCCCTCTAGGATCTAATGGATGATGATATCTCTCAATGGGTTTATTGGGAGGAACCTGAACCACCACGGCCCCTTATTGAATGCTTTCATGAAGCCTATCCACATGCCTCCAAATTCATTGAAAATTTCCATTACCAAGGCGGAGGCCTTGGTGTAGAAGAACAAGGAAGATGTCTGCCCATCAAAGCAACTACCATCCGACCAAGGAATTTGGGCTTGGGCTATGATACCAAACAGAAGGTTCTTACAACATCCACTAACACATCTAACACTGTTAGTGTTGACAACAGTTCCCTTGAAGACATACCAGAGGAAGAGTCCATCATACACATGTACGACGATCTGAATCACATTGACCTCCTCGCCATGTTTGAATGCTTATCCATTTGCACCATAACTTTATCCCTTAAAAATCCTGAGCTTATCAATCATGACCTACAAGGTAGCACACCAGCCATCACTTTTCCCTCAGAAGATACCTACGTACATCTAATGGGATTAGGGGAAGATGAACACCCTCATCACAAAAACAAAAATAAACCAAAGAAAAATGGGTCATCAAGTGAAAACCTCACCGAGGCACTTTTTGACTACAAAAAAGTAAAAACAAAGGATGTATCTGATAGTGAAAACCTTGATACAGCACTAGAAGATAGGGACATTCATCTTCCCCTTGTAGGAACATGACTATCTGAGCAATCTTCGATTCTCATTGAAGAAACGCAAGAGGTGAACCTGGGGACAAAAGAGACTTCAAGGATAACCTATGTGGCCAAATCTTTATCTAAAGTAGAATACATCACCATTTTCCAAATTCTCCATGAAGGGGTTATCAAATTTGCATGGGCTTACTCTGATATGCCCGGCCTAGATCCCAACCTTGTTTTCCACCATTTGGATGTTCGTCCAGAGGCTAAACCTATCAAACAGAAGCTTTGAAAGATGCACCCACAAGTGGCATTATTGGTTAAGAAAGAACTAGAAAAGTTACTGGATGCTAGTTTTATTAGGCCCATTGATTACTCTGATTGGATCTCCAATATAGTACCTATTACTAAACCCAATGGAGACATCAGTATTTGTATAGATTTCTAAGATCTTAACATAGCTTTCCCAAAATATTACTTCCCCTTGCCTAACATTGACATGCTATTCGACATCACTACGGGACATGAGATGCTATCCCTCATGGATGGCTTCTCTGGCTACAATTAGATCCAAATTGCCCCAGAGGATCAACATAAAACTGCTTTTATAACACCTTGGGGGACTTTCTGTTACAATATCATGCCCTTTGGTCTCAAAAATGTAGGGGCAACATATCAACATGAAATGACAGTTATATTCCATGGCCTCATTCACATCATCATGGAAGACTATGTCGATGACCTACTAGCAAAATTCGGAACCAGGGAAGAACACCCTGCCATTCTAAAACGGATCTTTGAGCGCTTAGAACAATACAAGCTATGATTGAATCCAAAGAAGTGAGTGTTTGGTGTGACATCAGGAAAATAGTTGGGCTTCATAGTATCTCGAAGAGGCATTGAGGTTGACCTAGCTAAGGTGAAAGCTATCATGGATATGACTCCACCAAGAAACTTGAAACAATTAAGGAGCCTCCAAGGGAAACTACAATCCATCCACCGCTTTATAGCCCAACTTGTGGATAAATGTCAGTCATTTACCCACGTTCTCAAGAAAGACACTAGCTTCAAGTGGAATCAACAGTGTCAGTTGGGCTTCGACATGCTCAAAGGATATTTGGCCCACCCACCGATCTTGATGCCACTTATCCCTAGCAAACCCCTCCTATTGTACATATCATCCACATTAGTAGCATTGGGGGCATTATTGGTACAACATGATGAATCTTCAAAGGAATGAACGATCTATTACATCAGTCACACACTGGTCGGGTATGAACTCAACTATTTAGCAATGGAAAAGGCCTGTCTTGCTATGGTCTTTAGCACACAAAAGCTATGCCACTATATGCTCAGCCATCCTATAAAATTAATATCCAAATTGGACCCCCTCAAGTACCTGCTATCCAAGACAGCCCTAACTGGTCGAATGGCTAAATGGATCATGCTCCTCAGTGAGTTTGATATAGATTATGTGGATAGGAAAGCCATTAAAGGACAAGTAATAGCTGATCAGTTGGCGGATGCCCCGTTAGTGGATGCTTATCTCATAGAAACTGAATTTCTAGATGAAGGAGTATTTGCAGTCCCAAAGCCACCACCTGGACATTGTACTTTGACGGATCACACATTCATAATGGATCGGGGGCAGGAATCTTTCTTATCAACCCCCAAGGTGACTACATACTGAAATCATTCAGACTGGCTTTTCCCTGCACCAACAACATCTCTGAATATGAAGCCCTTCTCATCGGCCTCAGAATTGCAGTTCAATGGCACGCCACTCACTTACAAGTTTTTGGTGACTCCCAGTTAGTCATAAAACAGGTCAACGATGAGTTTTTGACCAAAGATGAAAATTTTTTTCCTTATAAACTAATGGTGGATGACTTCAAGAAATATTTCACAACCATCCAATTTGAGCAGATCCCGAGACTCCAAAATAAGGAAGCAGATGCTATGGCTACTATTGGTTCTCTCCTTGACATGCCAAAAGATTGCACGAATTGTCAGTTCCTAGTTGAGCAACTCCTAATCCCAACATACGATATCCCTGAGAATGACATGGTGTGTACTATTGTAGGTCCTCAATCCCCTTGGTACCATGACATTTACACCTACATTCATGACAACACCATCCCACCTGACCTCACAAGAAACCAACGTAAATCATTTATCCAATGCACGGCCCGTTACACCATTATCGGTGATACTCTTTATCGATGTGGGTATGATGGAACTCTCCTCCATTGTTTAGATGAAACTGAAGCCCACACAACATTAACAGAAGTGCATAGTGGTATTTGTGGGGCCCATTCTAATGGTATGGCCCTAGCCAAGCGGATTCTCAGAGATGAATATTACTATCCCACAATGGAACATGATGCTTGTGAGTATGTCAAAAAGTGTCTTCCATGTCAACAACATGCAGATCTGATTCACGCTCCAACACAAGATATCCAACCTATCACGACACCTTGGCCATTTTCACAATGGGGTTTCAACTTGATTGGCAAGATCTACCCTGCATCTTCTGATGGTTACACCTTTATCATCATAGCCACTGAATACTTCACCAAATGGGTGGAAGCCATTCCACTCACCCAAATCACTAGTGTTTAGATCTCTAAGTTCATCCTCTACCATATCCTTTGTAGGTATGGTATCCCCTCCGCCATCATCACCGATAATGGAAAGCCATTCAAAAATAAGTGTATGAAATTCCTTTGTGACACATACCATATCCAACATCATTGTTCCACTCCCTATTACCCCCAAGGTAATGGGCAAGCAGAAGCGACAAATAAAACATTGATCAAAATCATTAAGAAGATGGTCAATAGCACTGGCCGCGATTGGCACCTCCATATCCATCCTGCTCTTTGGGCCTACCATACATCCATCCACACCCCTATTGAAGCCACTCTGTATTCTCTTGTCTATGGTGTTGAAGCCATCTTGCTAATCGAAGCTGAAATCCCTTCACTCCGCATCTCCCTCAAGAATCTCATCACTGATGAAGACACCTAAGTGGCATGCTTGGTACAATTGGAATTGCTAGATGAAAAGCAGGTCAAGGCTTATAACCATCACCAAGCTTATCAACACCGACTCAAAAGGAGCTACAATAAGAAAGTCCGCCCTCGCTAGTTCGAGGTTGGTGATTTGGTCCTAAAAGAAAATCAGTGGAATCAGCAAGATCGAGAGAAAAAGGGTAAGTTTGAAGCAAACTGGTTGGGCCCTTATGTCATCAGCTCGAAATATGGTTCTGGTGTCTACAGGATCTCCACCCCTGAAGGTGAGCGCTTGGAGGAACGCATCAACATCATGCATCTAAAGAAGTTCTACACTTAGGTCAGCTGGGGTATCCTTCATGGTAAAAGTCAAAAATACAAAAAAATTAAAAAGTCCAAAAATCCAAAAATAGTAAAGAGAAATAATTCATCCTATGGTGAAAACCACCCCTGCATGGCACCTCGGATATGTATGATTGGTGAAAACTTGGCAATAGGCACCTCTCATATAGGGTTGAATCATTATCTACCTCGGGTCCTGGTTATTCTATGACTTACCCACCGATTCCTCAATCCCCATATCCTCCCATCTGCTTGCATCACCTCGCCGCTTTGTCTATTTTGGTTGAGCATTGGACAATCGCCATTCGCTATCTACAATCTTGAGCTTATTATTCTAATATGAGCTTGTGTCACCTCATTGATGTGTTGTCTTCATCTCCATCTAGGTTTCCTTGTGAACTATGTTGCCCCTGTGCTTGCACATAAGCAAGGCTAATCTTTTGATCTACCCCAGGGCTCCTCCGTGTTTTCATCCTCCATCTTCTATTTTCATTACCCTCTTTCCGCTTTTATCATCATCCCCTCTTGAACTACGATGCCTTTGCGCTTGCACGTAGGAAAGGCTAATCTTTGGATTAGCCCCCGAGGCATTTTATCCTTCATCATCTGTCATCATGGTCCACTTTTTGATCTTATTCATCCTTGGTCTTTTGTCATGTCTGAACTATGTTGCCTCTACGCTTGCATGTAGGCAAGGTTGATCTTTTGATCTACCCCTAGGGCTTGTGTTTGTCTTGGTCATCCATCGTTTTCCATCAGTCCACTTTCCACTATTTTATCATGGTCTTTTCTTAAACTACGAGGGCTCTGCGCTTTCATGAGGCAAGGTTGATATTTTCCTCAACCCTCGAGCCCCTAGGTCTTTAGGTTGTGTCTCATCCTATTGTTGTCTTGTTGTCAAGAATGTCCCTATCATTGTTGATTCTTCACAAACAAGGTCTCCTCGTACCAAGAAATCTACCCAATGACAATCATCCTACGTCATCTAGGTCACTTTAGCTTAGTATTCATCATCGGTCTTAATAGGATGCATCCTTCCTAATATACCACATTAACCCCATCCATCCTTGGGATCTTATGGCAAAGGACTCTTGTAATTGATTATGATCTTTTGGTACTTTTGGATTTTGTTTATCATTTGAGCTCCCTATAAACACTAGTCAAGATCACCATGATCCTTCATATTGTGGTGTGTTTTGTCTAGTTAACATAGGGATATCTCTTGACTTTTGTTTTTGTCTATTGGGATGCCTCACATAGTACCCACTAGGATTCTTTTCTGATCCTGAGTTACGTGGGGGCATCTCTTTGTGCTTGTGGACATACCAATACCTAGCCCGACCAAAGTCATCATGACTTTGGGGTATTGGGATATCCTTCTTGTTTGTCATGTTTGTTTTATGCATTAGACATTAATCCATCTTGGTCTACATACCCTGACATCCGATGTCTTATGCTATAGCAAAAATCAGTGCTCTAAAGGATGGTAAATTTCATTCACGTTACATTTCATCTCATTGCATCTTCCCCCCTCATCCTATCTCCCTCCTACATCGATGACTTGTGATTTTGGTTGTGCAAACTCTAATTCACTCTTACTAAATTTTCTTCTTAGGATCCTTAGGGTTTTTGACAAGTACTGCACCTTACACACCCTCCACATATCACCTCCCATTGATACTTATGTCTACATCCATTAAAATCCATTTTGCATACATCCATTACAATTATTCATCAGTTCATTAAATTCATTTATCCATTTTTACATACATTTTGCATACATTTAATCAGTTTACATCCATCCATTTATCCATTTTGCATACATCCATTAAGATTATTCATCCATTCATTAAATTCATTTATTTTGCATACATTTAATCATTTTACATCTATCCATTTACCCATTTTGCATACATCCATTAAGATTATTCATCCATTCCTTAAATTCATTTATCCATTTTTACATCCATTATGCATACATTCATTACATTCATTCATCCATTTACATTACATTCATTCATTACATCCCTTTACATCTATCCATTTACAATAAATTCATCCATTCATTAAGATTATTTTATCCGTTCATTAAGATTATTTTATCCATTCATTCATTTCATCCATACATTCCCATATCCATCTATGCATCATTAATACAATTTCATTGCCATTTCTCAATCATTAACATAATCCATAAATCACACATGCATAAGTAAAATATTCACAGAATAACATGACATCTACATCTACATAACAACATCATAGACATATGCATAATATACATCCGCTATCATAGGAACATCAATAAAAAATCCTATACACATGCATAACATACATCAATAAAACACCATATGCATACCAAACATCACCAAAATGTGTGACATAATATCAATGGGGATCATCACATATCTTCATCACAATAATACACTATCCCTATTTAAATATGGTCACCACATAATCACCTCCATATCATGCTCAAATAAAGTGCATTTGAAAATATGGACTACACTACCATCTAATACCTATCAAAAGCACCTGTATCTTGTCACCTATCCTCTGCATGTCCTGAGCTTCCCACACCTGACCTCTGCGGAGACTCAGGTACTGGTCCCTTGTGTGTCAGAGTCCCCTCAGACTCACACCTTGGGGTCCCAAAGCTAGAAGGAGCTAGTTGGAAATCACTGAACCCTCTAGTTTGTGTCCCTAACGACTGAGACGGTGCTAGCATCTGGGGTGTTTGCCTAACATATTGCATTGTACGATGCATCGGATCTGGCACTGCCTACTCGTACGCACACCTCCAGTACGCTGTCTCTTGCATATAATCATCTCTCTACCCAGCCTGGTACCGAGTGACATTCCGCTCATGTCTATACCTATCCTGCTCTCTGCTCATGGCCCGTTGCTCCTGCTCCCATGCCTCCTATGCCATTGTCAATAGCCGTATCTGCTTTGCAGACCTCTCCCTCTCTGCTCGCATAGTTTCCAACACTACCTCATCACCCTACCCTCAACGTGCCTACATCTGTGCTATGTCTCTCTCGACATTCTTTGACCAGCCCACTACTGAGTCTCTCTGAAATTGTAGGATCTGGACCTGTCTCCATAAACTATCCCTCTCCCCCTGCAGTACCTGCATCTAAACCTGTAAACTATCCCTCTCCCCCTGCAGTACCTACATCTGAACCTATAAACCATCCCTCTCCCCTTGCAGTGCCTGCATCTATACCTATACACTGTCCATCTCCCCCTATAGAGTCTGCACCTATCCCTGTGCACTATCTCTCTCCCGCTGCATCATCTCTAGTCTGACCTCTGTAGCCTCAAGTCTCACCTTCATCTCCTCTATGGACATCTCTACCAAATATACCCTCTCCATTAGAGGTGTCCTCTCCTCCTGAAACCCTACCACCTGAAGTCTTAGTGCCTCCATCTCCCCCCTCCTACGGCCGCCGGTTGACCTCGCATTTGCGCAACTATCATTGCTGCCTCTAGTCTATCTCAGTCCCATGTCACTCAAGCCAGATCCTCCCATACTCTCTCCATCCCTACTCGTGTCTCATCCCTCTCCCTCTCCACCACCTATATATCTGTTGTTAGCTGGCCTACAACCTGCTCAAACACTATCAACTCTGTCTCCTTCACCCTCTCCACCTCTACCTCTGCCCTCCTCACCTAGGCCCTTCTTAATAACCCCACTGGATCATTGACCGCAACTGCTGGTACTATGGCTAAAGGCTCCCTCACCTATACATCCAGGTCCATCACCTCCCCCTCTCTCTCCTCCTACATTGGTTCTACTCGACACGCCACTTGAATCCTCCGTGGCTATCCTCTCCTCCCCAATCTCATCAACCTCCGCGACTCCCCTCCAGATTGCCCCTCCCCCATCTCCTGATCAACTAGCTGGACTCTCCTCTATTGACTACTCTCAGGCCTCTCCATGGGCTATCCTCTAACCTCCATCACCCTCTCTACCTCCTCCTATGAATCTCTAGCTCTCACATCCACCTGCGGCTCTGGGACTCTCCCCTCCTCCTGCTCCTCTCTCTCCTGCACCCACCTCCACCATACTCTCTCACCAATCCTTGGCTACATAGCCCTCCCCTCCACCACCTAAAGCATCTCCACCTCTAGCTCACTCTCTAATCTCACCACCTCTATCTTCTCACCTCCACCACCTACCCCTCCTGCCTCCATCTCCTCTACCACAGCTCTCCTCACCCTCCTCGATTGTTGACTCCTCCTGACTCTACCCCTCCTCACTGGCTGATCTCCCACACCACCATCCTCTGCACTACCACTCTCATGTCCCTCCTCCTCATGACCACCCTGCTCTGGCTCCTCCTCCAATCCCTCCTCCTGCTCATCATCTACCCCCCCCTCAGCGGCTCCCATGGCTAACACCTCTGGTGTAACCCTCTCCCATCGGTGGTTGCGAAACCACTGGTTGTATTGATCTGTCATCCCCACATCTTCTGGACCTTCCCACCTCCCTAGATAGGGCACCCCACTTGCCATCCCCCATTCCTCCCTCACACCCCTTGCTAATAATGCCACCCCCCAAGGTACCTCTCTAGTAAGCCGACGAAACATAACCGACACTCCTAGAATATCCTCTACCAGTCCAAACTGTCACACCACTTGATTTGGCCAATGCATCTCCACTATATACTCTGGGCTTCCAATTAGGAAACATCTACACATAAAGAATCCTCACTGTCTATCCTTCTCGGGCCTCCATCCTCTAAAATGCTGAAACATGTATGGCCACCATATAATGTCTTCTCCTTGTGTCTCATACCAAAGGATACAACCCCTGACTGCCCCGAACTGCCACGCCATTGGCTCTTTATCATCCAAGTCTCCTCCCCTGATCACTATGGGCCTCATCACAGTGATATGCGTCCATCCCCATATTTGCAGTAGTGTCCGGTGCATCAAGCTCTACACCACCCGATAGCAAATCACGTGCATGTCCCGATATAACTGGGACAATACACATGACCCCCACAAGAACTGCCCATCCCTCCACTTGACAATATGTCGAATCACCCCCATGTACCATAGGCTACAGAAGCACCTACTCTGATCTGCCACTAGAATCCCGCTGATCAAACAACATAGAAATAGTGGTAATGCCAGCACCCCCAAGTACAGGCATCTATCTACATCCAACCTCCCCCTCTCTATCCACAGGTTGTCTCGCCCAAATAACACCAGAACGGTCTCATCTAATTATTCTCCACTCAACTCCTCCTCGCACACTAACCATCCCACTATCAGCAACCTCAAGATCCACTACACATCCTCGAGGGTCACTGTCATCTCCCCTGTTAGCAAATGAAATGTCGATGTGGCCAAGCTCGACCTCTTTATTAGGGCTGTCAACATCACCCAATGAGCCCTCATCTCAGGAAATTGAACTAAGTGCAGTAACCCCACCCACTCCAAAGCTACATGATACACTCTGGTCATGGCTTTGATCACTACCACCAATGCCTCCGGCCTCTGCTCATGAGTCTGCAATCTTCCAAAATCCTACAAAAAAAATCATCTCCCTTGTTAAAACTCTTTCGTCATATTTTTCTGCCACACATTTCTTTCTTCTCCCTCTTTTTCTCTCTTTTTCCCTATCTTTTCCTGCTCTTGCTACGAGGTGGACCCGCCCTCGACCTACCAAACTAGATCCACCCCCTATAATGGGGTGGCTCTGCCCTCGGTGAGCCGGGGTAGATCTGCCCCCTGCAGTGGGGCGGACACACCCACGGGTCACCGGGTCGAATCGACCCCCTACAACAAGGCGGACCCGCCCACGGACCGCCCAAGCTGATCCGCCCCCTACAACAAGGCGGACCTGCCCACGGACCGCTAAGACGGATTCGCCCCCTGCAGCTGGGTGGACCTGCCTCGGGCGGCGCCTCCGCAGCGAGGCAACCCCGCCCCGGGCGATGCCCCCACTACAGGGCGGTGCCTGTCGGCGCTGTTGAGGTGGCACGCCTATGTCGCACCCCCCTCACGAGGGTGGCGGCACCAATCTGCCCCTACGGTGGGGCCACTCCGCCCCAGCCGGGGCAAACTCGCCCCGTGGCGGGGCAACTCCGCCTAGCCTTGGGGCAGACTCACCCCATCGAGGGGCGACTCCACCCTAGCCAGGACGAACTCGCCCCATAGAGGGGCGACTCTGCCCCAACTGGGGTGAACTCATCCCATGGCAGGGTGGATCTACCTTGACCCTAAGGGCAGATCCGCCCGTTGGGAGGGCGTATATGCCCCCGACGACCGTTTTTCTTCCACCCCCCAAAAAATTATTTTTTACAAAAAAAATTTCTAATCTATTTCCTACCCATTTTTTCATTTTTTCCCGCTCACAAAACCCATGTTTTATATTTTTGATAAAATTATAACAAATGCGTTAAAGTTTTAAAATAATGCACAAGGGGTTTTGTCTCTTACCTTGTGGGGCCCATCTTGCTGTCTGTACGACCGTCGAACCTCATCTATCCGATGGACGATCTCGGTGTTATTATCTCCTGGCATCTTCACTCCTCATCCTCTTGCTATCTCTCCTCTTTTCTCAACTGCTACAATGCAAATGAGGTGAGGTAATTTTCAAAATTACCTTATATTCACTTTTAAAAGGTATTTTTTACCTTTTATTTACCTTTTTATTCCTCAGACTACTCCCTTCACTCCCCAGGGCCGCCATTTGCACCCCGTTTGTCCGATTAACTTCATTCAAAATGCAAACTTGCCTAATTATTTGCCCTCTTTCCAACTATCCCATCCATTTCTTCTTATCAAGATGTTTCCCAAGACCCTTCTTTTTCCCCCATCACCCTCTCGAGGGGGTAGGCCCTTCACATTTACCATTTTTCTTAGCCGTAATCAAATCCTTCCTGGATTGGGGCATATTCATCCATTACTCTGCTAATTTTGTTCCAGATCCTCCTCCCCACACTGGGGCATCATATTCCCAATTACTTCCTCTATAGATTCATCTGCCCTTTCTTTTCTTCGAAGCACGGTTATTCTAACAGCACTTCGAAGAGGGGAAAAATGTAAACATCCAAATTTGATAACTTCCATATGATCAATATCGTCTATTATACTTATCTATTTCATTAATAGTGATTAAATAATTTATTTAATCATTATTTCATTTTTTGCCTAAGGTTCCTAAAGTATCTAATTAAATAAATTAAATACTTTAGCTTACCCCCTTTCCTCCTCTAAATTAAATCAACATGAAAAATTATTTAATTTGGTCATTTAACATATTTGGATTAAAAATCAATTTTTAATTCTTCTTTTTTCCCTCTCCTTGTCACATTCTCCATAACCCTCTTCTAATTTGGATTAAATTAATTAATCTGTGATTAGGATGTGCACCACTTAGTCTTGATTAAGTGTCACATCCTCCATAATCTCCCACTTGCCTCTAATCTCTCATTAATTATCCTAATCCTATGTTTGCACAACCGTAATCAGAATCATTAACCATATTTGGCTTACCTTTTCTAGTCAACCTTCCCATTGACCATTTTTAGCCTGGACTCCCTTCCCCATGTGAATTTTTAATTCACATTTATTTAACCAAGGTTCCCCTCTTCCCCATGTGAATTTTTAATTCACTTTTATCTTCCCAAGGTCTTCTCCATCCCCCATGAAAATGTGACATGTCATTTTACATGTGCCCAAGGCTTGTAGAACCTTGGACTTCTCACATCTCCCACATGTGACAAATCTCCAGCTTTTTGGAGACCTCCTTTTATCCAATGAATCCTCCATTGAATTTTTCCCACACACTTCTCCTTTTCCCAACCTCATCTGGGGACAAGAAGTTCCTTTTTGAGGAAATCTTCTCATCCCCCATGGTACTTTTCCTTCATCCACCTCATGTACTTCCCTTCCACCTCTTATCCTTCTCTTCCACCTCATTTCCACTTCATTCCACCCTAAGACATTTCACCTTCGACATGTCAAGATGTGAGGGCTTGTGAGTCCTCAACTCACCATAGCCCTTCATCTTGATCTTTTTTGGATCAATCCCAACCGTTGAATTCTCTAGAGAATTCAATTTAGCCTATAAATACCCCTTCAATTCCCTCATTTTAGGGATCAAGTCTTTTGCAACAAAAATATTGCAAAATTTCCATTCAAGCTCTCATCCACCATAGCATTTATATCAACAATCCATATTGCATCAATTCACCTTGCATCCATTTTAACTTCATTGCCATCCAAGGAATAGACAAGACTTCAAAAGTCAAGGGCCAACCAAGGAAGCAACAATATGAAGGTATAAAAAGCATTTCATTTGTTTTATCTTGCTTTCATATTTTTCTTAGGCTAATCTTATTGAGGTGCCCTTCTATCTTGTTACTTTTTTTCCTTGCATTATTAGGTTTTTATCTAGCATCTCGCATTAGGAGTAGCATTTTATTAGGATCACATAACTTACTGTAAAAAGACAAAAATCTATAAACCATCAAAAATCACTTAAAATTTATAAAAAAATGTTTCAAAAACATCATCTAGGACCCATTTTCCCTAGGGTGAATGAGTCCCTATTTAGGCTTATAATCTAAATTTTTTAGCATTAAAATATTTATTTTTGAATGTTTGAGGGTCCTTTTCATATTTTCGTTTTTGTTTGCAGAATTGTTTTTAATCAATTTGATGATATTTATCTTAATTTGGTACATTTAGTGGACTATGTGATTCGAAAATTGTATTTACAAGACTTCATTTTTAGATTGTTGCATAGTGTAATCAACAAATTATGTTTTTAATAATCTAAAAATTGCATGTACACATTACATTCTAGGTCATTGTATTTCACTTTACCCCCTTTCCATTTTGGATTGGCATTGAGTTTGTGAACCTTGTATGAGCTTTAAAACTTGGTGTCCTATTAGCAATACTATTCTGATACATAGCTCAAGACTCATATCATCCCATGATACACCATTCATTGTGGATCATGGGTTTTCTAACTCTCTTTCTAATACTGTTGATAATCAACCCCCTATGGATCATAGCATGCATAATTCATTTCCCATGAATTCCCCCTACAACCAATGTGCATGATGTTAATAATACCATCCCTACCATGACTATTTTTAATTAATCTTTGGGGTATACCCAAATACAAGGTAGAAATTAAATTCCTCCTAGAATATCCATCTCTATTCCTACATACACTAGTACTCAAGTTACCATAAAAATCTATCCTACTAGAAATGTCAACACTTCCTTATGTGTTTCCACAAGGAATCCTTCTAGCTTTGTGCATTCAAACACCATATCTCCTCAACCATCCTCTCTCACAAATTTATGATTCACTTTCCCTCCACATACATACACCACTCCACCTTATTCCACCCCACCTTACAATAATAAAAATGATGTGATGATTAACACACTTTTGCAAAGAATGTTAGCCCTTCAATAACAAATAAAAAAGACAACGGTAAACCTTCACAATACATCAAAACCAACCTGTTATCCCTAGATATATTATGAACACAAATTCCACAAGGTATTGAAGTTCGTAGATTTGAGAAATGTGGTGGGAAATAAGATCCTATTAGTCATTTTTGTGCTTATATAGCCTGATGTAGTGATTTCATCTTTGAAGATAAGCTCTTGGCTAAACTATTCCCTAGGTCATTGAAGGATATTTCTTTAGATTGGTTTTGATCCTTTCTGAATAATTAAATTGGTTCATTCAATGAGATTATTGATTCATTTTACAACCACTTCCACATTCACATGGGTCCCAAGATGACCCTTTCTAATTTAATGACATGCAAGAAAAACGATGATAAGAAAGTGACTAATTTCATAGCGAGATATCAAATGCTTTATTCACAAATAAACATTAAGATTCTTGATGTCAACCTTCAATGAATATTTATTTCCAATTTACAAAGAAAAATGCAAACCAAACTTGAGATGTTGAAATTCCCATCCTTCACACAATTATGTACAACCCTTCGTGACTATTAGAATTCATCTTATGGCCATGATGTGAAAAATCCTTCTAGCCATCCTGAAAATTTTGAATCTACACCTCAAAATAGTTACAAACCTTTCAAGAAATAGAAGAGTGGATTTTTACAACCTAATTCCCCTCAACCAAATCAACAAGTTGATAACCAAGTGGTTGCTTAAAGATGACAAATCCATTTTACTTCGGGGATATGAATATAAAATCTACCCCTCTACCCAATACCCTTCATAATATCATATTGTAGCTTGTGGAAAATAATATTATTTCCCTACCTCCTATCAAAGTTCCTAATCCTAATAAACCACTACTTGCCAACCATAGACCAAATTCTTATTGCCATTACCACCGACAAAATGGACATGATACAAAATATTGTAAGCATCTTAAACATCTTGTAAAATACCTCATTGATTCTAATCATCTTCTAATTGGAGGTCTGAATGATCAAGGTAATAATTATGTAGCTCCTCCTAACCAAAATTTATAGATCTTTACAAATCCCATGCTGAAACATACTATTTCATTTGATAGATCTAGTGAAACAAAGAATGATGAACCTACAAAAGATGAAAATATGGATGAAGCAGTTGAAGTAGTAGAATTTATTGAATCTAAACCTCATAAGGGCTCAACCAAAATGCCCCTTGATAGTGATTTCTCACAAAATGACAAAATCAAACATGCACCTAATGTTCCTCTTTACATAGCTAGAAGAATCAATGACAAACCTACTAATGGGATATTAATTGATCTCATCTATGTAGAGAATGTGATTATTGAATAATTCCTATTTGTGCATGAACTCTATCAAGAAACATATGAAAAAATGAAAGCATGGATCCAAATTCATAATGGTTTTTCTTACCCTACAATGGGCTTGATAAATCTCCCTCTAAAAATTGGACCGAAAACATTAAGTTTCTCATTATAGATCATCCTTCACCGAACCAATTTTATGTGAAATTAGGCTATCCATGGTTTCAATCCATGAATGTCATCATGTCAGTTGTGTATAAATTTTTAAATTTTCCCTTTGGCAATGAAATATTTATTGTACATCGTAGTGGATTTAATCATGTGTCTTCCCATGGGAACTTTTCATTGGATTTCTTTTGCTCAAGCCTATTTAACCTATTAGACCTTGTGAGGACTAATTTTTCAAAGAATATCAAAATTTTAAGGTGAAGCACATAGAAGAATTATTCTGTAGAAAAATACCTCAACCTATGATTGAGCAACCTATCCTTGACAAACCGATGATTGAATAAAAATCTCTTCTAAATATCCAAGATTTCCATATAAAAAACCCTCCTACCATTTCCTATAAGAGACTATGAGACAACCAAAGCAATCCCATTGTGCCTCATAAAATCAAACAAGCCTACAAAGCTAAAGAGAAAGTGGTTGAACAACCTCCTATGTATCCTTTCGTTCCTCCCCTAAGGGAAGAAAAGAAAACCTATGGTTGACAACCCACTCCCACACAATCACAAATTGACAACAAATTGAAATGAAACTAAAATGCTAGATGGCATAGGCATAGACACCATGCTATAACTCGTATGCACTTACAAAATAAAGAAGAAAAGAACAACAAAAAAAATCAAAATCTAAACTTGCCTAAAGAAATGCATGATGACTCTATACCCTTGTCAAAAATTAAACAAGAACCTTCTAGAGACATTGTCTTTCAACCTACTATTGTGATTAATTTAGATGATGGCATTGATATTATAAGGATTGATGAACACATGCATAATGATTTGAATTCATTTTTCTCTTCGATGAGCTTAAATGACAATTCTCCTAAATAGAGTGTTGAAATTTCTGTGTGTCCTATTTGGACACTTTTCCTTGTTCCTTTGGCTAGTTTTTTTCCTTCTATATATATCGATTGAGATTGGTATGTAAATGACTTGCTATAGGTTGACTCGCATTTTCTTGAGTAGTCTTTTGTGTTTTCTTCTTTTTAATGTATCTTTATGTGATTGCATGTGTGTAATGTGATCTCCTGTACTGTTTTGTTTGATTTATCTCTCTTTTTGTGATGTACCTACATTATTCTATATGTCATAAAAATTTCACTTTTTTCCCTTGTCTTGTGTTTTTATTTTGGGGATGAAGCAAGGCATCAAGACTTTTAGGTCTCTTCCATGTTGACCCAAAAGGATTTTCATTTTTTTTTTCTCTTTTTGTGTCATTCTTCCATTTTTCTAAGTATTTCAGGAATGATGGTGTTTCTAAGCTCTATAACAATATCGTAGCAAAGATATACTGACCTTGAATCCATAGATCCCTTATATATTTTTGGGGGAAACCCCACCCTCCTTTTTTATGATGTAGCTTCATTTCAGAAATATATGAATTGGCATACGACTTTCTGAGGAAGCTCTCATGTCTTAAGATTGAATATTGGATACTTTAAAGCAATTTCTCATAGAAATGGTGTTAGCAACCACTTTAAAGTGGGGGCATACATCGATGAAATCGTTCTACATTTCTCATGTTTCATGGTGTGATTTTATTTTTTCTTGTGATGTGACCTTTTCCTAGAAGTGTCATTGTGTTTGATATCTTCCAAGAGTGATATTTCTTAGCATACAACTTTCCTCTTAATGGTACTAATGTGACACACTACATTCTCTAAGTTATGATATTTCTATCAAGATTCAACCATGTAGTTTTTGAGTCAAACTCATTGACCCATATTTCATGAGTAGTGGTTCACAAGAACCCATCTCTCATGATAATGAATGGTCCACTTAGCACTCATTGCATCTAAGTGATGCTCACAGAGGTGAAGAATTGGCCCATCCTAGGAGGTCACCCATCC
This sequence comes from Sequoiadendron giganteum, assembly GCA_007115665.2. NCBI lineage: Eukaryota > Viridiplantae > Streptophyta > Pinopsida > Cupressales > Cupressaceae > Sequoiadendron > Sequoiadendron giganteum. The sequence goes on along the minus strand of CM021101.1, from coordinate 68,878,772 downwards.
TAGTACTACAAAATTTTCCCTAAGAAGAAGACCTTACACGAACTAAGAAAAATCTATTTGAAAAAAAACCTATATATGTATAATTTTCATAAGTGTTTGGCATAATGAAACTTCCTAACCTTTTGAAGCTTGAACCCTAAATTCAAGGCAACGTAGGATAACACACCTTTCTTTCCCATGGAGCCTTTCCTAGCATTTTGGTGCCTTATTGAAGTTGTCATGAGGATAGATCTGATATGGTATGCGATCCTAATATGATTCTCTCATTTTCCACCTTATTGGAAGACTCACCTAGTGGAGAACTTGAATTTTTTCTACCTAGGAGTGAGCACAAACCAATAGTTTAGATGTGTTCGAAATCACATTGGATAGACAAGGCTTGATCTCCTTGGTCTTTAATATTGTATGACTATGTATCTTTGCCATTATTTCATCCATAAGTATCTTGAATGTCTACTTTGGTGTGAGTTTGACATGGGGTCATACTCTCACTTAAGTGGGGGTAAAATATAATGTCAAAGAAAGTATCAATTTTTCCACACTTAATTTGGGATTTATTAGTAATAAAATGAGCTTAACATTGCCTTAATTTAGTATTGTAATGGATTTTACACATTCACATTATTTTTAGGGACCTTTTAGATTAAATGGACTTAATTGTACATTATTTAGGGTTTTTTAAGGTGTACCTTTACAATTTCACACTAATCTAGGGATTTATTTATTTATTGAGGTTGATTTTCCTTAATTGGCCCCTTTAATTTAAATCCAAACCTAATTAAATGTAAATTTTTAGGGATAAAACCTCGCATTCCTAATTTTCATTACACAAAACTTAATTTTGGAAGATGTGTGTCCTCGGTAAGTGACCTAGGACTCATTCTCCACATGGTGAATGGGTCCTCACTTAGTCTTAGGACCCTATTTTTACATGATATTTCTCCTTGTCTGATGTGTGTCCTAGGTAAGTGGCCTAGGACCCCTTTTCCTAGGACGCATTTTCCACATGAAAAATGGGTCCTCACTTAGAACTAGGACCCCTCTTTTGGATATATTTTTGGTGGTATTTTAATGATTTGAAATCCATAACTCAATGTTGGCTTGTGATATTTGAATTTTAGGAATTAATATTAAGATATGTATAAATACAAGGCTATTTCACTTAGTTTCATCTATCAATTTCGATCCTAAGACTTTCAAGAAAATGAGAAATTTTGACAAGAGAATTATAGGAGTATTCAAGAGAATTTTCAAGGCATTCAAGGGAATATTTGAATAAGATTATTGTATCAATCAAGATTCATTTCATCATGTCAAATATTTAGTCCATCATGCATTTTGTTTGAGCTAATGTGTTGATGTAGTATTCAATATCTATCAAGCATATCAAAGGAATTGTTTCACATCAAGTTTCATGACCAAGATATATGTTCATTGAGGCCACTTTATGTTAGATTATAGATCTACAATCCAAGGTTTCAAATAAGGTGTGGTGAGTTGTGACCATTTTTTTCATTCATCATTCCTTTCATTCATTTCTATTTCATTTCAAGGTTTAATTACCAAAATGGGGTTTAACCAAGGAATACCCCTATTCCTCAATGAAACACAATTTTTACCTCTTTGATGTGTGATTTCACATTTTAGGTTCAAGACCTTCTGGAGAGAAAATTTGAATAAATTTGCAAAGTTGTCAAAGTTGCAAAAAAATTTGTCAAATCATCGAAAGTAAGCTATATGATTTATTTTCAGCTTTCTAATAGTGGCTAACTTGAATTTGGGAGTGTAGAACTAGCATAATAGAACCCACATATTGATTTTCTAGAGCCTTAGCTAGGACCCATTTACTATAGGGAAAATGAGTCCTTAATGAAGCTTAAAAAAGAAAGTTTGGTGATAGGTACACAATATTTGACCCTTTTCAAATCTCCCTTTTGATTGTTGGATCAGCTAGATTTAAAATTACTATTAATTATTTTCTTATTATAGCTCATATTTTGAATGAAATAAGGAGAAAAATAGGGTGCATCATTATACTCCATTTTGATCCCCATCCTATTTTTCTTTATTTCAAAGAGGTAAGGTGGGAGGGATATAGGGAGATGTAGTTAGAAAAAGATGAAGATGTATATGGGAGATAAAGAGAAGTGGAAAGAAAGAGAGAGAGAGGTAAGGTTAGAGGGATAGAGGGGGATATAGGTAGAGAGATGGAAGGTGACTATATTACCTGTCTCTATTTTTGTCTCTACTTTTCTTTATCTCCCATCTACATCTTCTTCTTTTTCTACCTACCTCTCCCTATATCCATCTCACCTTACCTCTCTATCTCTACCTCTCCCTTCCTCCCTCCCTCTCTAATTCTCTTTATCTCCCCTATCCATTTCTTTCTACCTACCTCTCACTCCATCCCTTTGGCATTCCTCCTCTCTCTCCCTTTGATGTCTCTCTATATCTATTTTCACCCTCTCTCTTATCTACCTCTCTCAAAACTTCCCACTCACCCTCTCTCTCTACCTACTTCTCCCTCTATCCCTCCCACCCTAACTCTTTCATTACTTACCTCTACTACCCTCTCTCCCTCCTTCCATCTCTCTCTCCTTGTCTATCTCTCCCTCTCCCTCTATATATACCTCTCTACTTCTCCCTAAATCTCCTCACCCTCTCTCCCTACATCTCACTCTACCCCTCCCACCTTACCTCTATTTCTCCTTCCCTTTGTTGGTGTTCAAAATACAACCCAAGCAGATTTCTTGAGAGCTTCTATGAACTTGCCACGTTCAATAATAAAATTCTAGTAAACGATTGCCAACTCGACGAGAAAAGAAATAATTCTAATTCTCCTACACTTCAGGCTCTATAAGACCTAGGGGGTATTCCCTACAATATTATTTTCAAATAAAAATTACAACAATATCAACTGCATATTCATGAACAATAGATAGATTCCCCATCCATGCTAAAAGATGAAAACCTTCAAGAAATTGGCTATTCCTCAAGAAGGCTCAATTCCAATTTAGCAGAGAATCACAAGCATAACTAAACTAGGTTGATGGGAAATATTTGGATAAAATGTTCTACCATCAAGATATAAGACATGAGAAACATAACCATGATTAGGAAACTAGTGCCATATCCTAAAGCATGGAGTCAAATGAAAAAGTTGAACTACAGGGTAAATTTTATCTTAGACAATTATTATCTATATGAATTGCATTACAATCCACATATTTATACCAAAGTCTATCACTAATTTGTTAATCCATTTTCTAGCTTGCATGAACTTACACATTAACTGAGGCATTTAACCAATCCTTTTCACCATAGCCATTGTTCAAATATAATTCACAGTAAAGAACAATGAAGATTAATGGAAACAATCTAGGATTAATATTTCATTAATAATTCACACAAGATATCACAATAGGAGAGACAATAGAATCAAGATATTTTTATATTTAATACAAATATGCCTAAGAACCCCTTAATTGACCAAGTTCTTTTAGCTAGCTCAAAACTATAAGACCAAGATTTACATTCATACTCTATGTATCATAAAAATCTTCTTTCTCAAATCTCAGATTCAACAGCAGACCCTTGTACCATGGCCCAAAATTACCTTTTATAAAACAAGGAAGAAAAAAAAGCTTTAGCTAGAGGGTACACATGTCCATTGTTCATTGGAGTGTGTAATCCCTAAATCAGTTACATTTACATCATGTGAATGAAAAGGAAAAGCATAAGACCAGAATAATAATTAGTTGATATGGAAGAAAAGAAACCGTCACTCAAAGGACCACTCATTTCACACCAAAGGCATATTCAGCCATTATAGTACTTTATTCCACCTCAACACCTTGCACTTGAAGTCGAAACGAGAATGCATGTTTTCAAATATAACTTATGAGGTTAGACCCGCATTATACATGATCAAGTTGCAATTCTCATCTGAAAAACCCATAATTCAAATTCATTAGTGAACAACTTTTTCCATAATTCAAAATCATCCTTGGATAGTCAATTAAAATCCATAACTTGATCAGTCTTATCTTGATAGGGTGCATATTTCACCATTACTGACATGGCCTTCTTATCAAATTTCTCTAAGAAACTAATGGAAAATGACAGTTTCTCCAATGTATTCTCTAGCATACCAATGTCATCATTTTTGCATATCTCATGAGTTTAAAAAATCACAATATTAGTCATCTAATCCTTGTAAATTTGCAAATATTTTACCTCATGTTGACTATGTAGAATATGTGGAAAAGGAGTTAAGTCCTTTCCATCATATATAGCTTTTAACCCTTTTATCTTAAATCTGTAGGGGTAACATACCCCTGAAACTTCTACTCCACAACTCCCTTGACAAATTGGTAAGTTGAAATAACCATAGGATACTTATCCCCATGTTTTTTTTCTCCCACTGCCATGAATCTCCATTTCTAAATTATAGGGCTCCATCTGTCTAGTAATGGAGTGGCCACCTCTCTATCTCTCAGGAAAATTCTAAGTGCTTGCAACATTAAAGCATAATTTGTGTGAACACTATTTATTTTTCCTTGGACCTTCTTTCTTAAATGTTTTAGCACAATGTCCACAATCATTGAATTTCTCCTTCCTACAGACTCCTAGATTTGTTGCACCATCTCCTTATATTCCCCAGCTTGCTGCATTAATTTCTCCCTAGAGGGTCATCCTCTTGGGCTATTATCCCTTTCAACTACATTAGGCACTTGCACCATGTTATACAGAACAATTGCTAAGGATTGTCATTGTGAAGAGGGTTGAGACTGCTCCATTGGTGGGTTAAAGAGAGTGCAACTATAACTAGCCTACCCTTGAGACCTTAATGTTCCCATTTGATGCTTTAATAAGGCCAGCTCTGCCACCTTTTGTTAAATCTTATTATATTTAACAATAATGTCATTGTATTGGCCTCTAAGATTATCTTGGTCCTTAGTCAAATCCTCAACAGTTTCCCTGGTGAATTTGGCAACATTTAATACCATATCAGAAATCTCCAATGCTGGGGTATCAACAACTCTTCTTACAACTAGGTGACCATTGAAATTGGATGGTTCTGTGACAATTGGCTTCCTCAATCCTATAGACAAAGACCAGATTGCTAAAGCATCCCATTCTTCACTAAAGTCTAACCCTTTAAGTGCTAGCATAGCTTCTTCATCAGTTGCAAGAAATGGCCTATTGTCCCCTCTTATTTTATAGAACACCACAACATCGAAAATATCCCATTTAGGAACTAACAATACTCCACTCTTTTCTACCGATTCTTGGTCCTACTTTGGTGTTATTTCTTTGAATCTTTCCTTCATTTGTGCTCTGACCTTAGACTGGATTACCTTCTCTGGAAGCTCAGGGTGCAAAATTCTTTCTTGTGCCACCTTCTCAACATATAATGAGATATGTGCCCTCCATATAAAATATTTAAAATAATTGGTTTGGATAAAAGATTCATCCATCTTGAAATATTTGTAGGCTTCCATCCTTAGGTCATCATTATTTTTTATCCCCCTGATTTCATCTTTTCCCAACCTCAAAGCAACTACCCCTAAAATTGATGTAGTGTCGAGTGGGACAGATGGCATTCCCTGATGCATTTCATCTGGATTCACAATAATATCTTCATCCTCATCACCATCAACCACCTTTGTTCTTTCAATTTTTTGCCTCTTTGGTGATGGTGGGAAACCCTAGTCAGAATACCTTGGAGGGGAATCTGAATCAACAATATTTGGAAATGACTTCCCTAAAGAATATGGTGCAACATTTTTAGTAATTTATCCAACCCTACTTCCCCTTTTCCTAGAAAAGTCCTTAATCTTCTTTGGGGGTTGATAAGTAGGCCTCTCCTCCAACCTTACTTTAAGGTACTCCTCAATATTTTGTGATTTTCCCCTTTCTTCCATAACCCATTCATCCCTTAGAATCCCCACCAAACTCTCAAAATTTTCAATGGCATACATTGCCCTGCTCAACTCATCATTGATATTTGGTATGGGATTGAAACCTGGTATCCTTTCTTGCTTCTTTTTCACCATCTCGGTGAAGGCAATGTACATTGCATTTCTCTCTTCTTGTATATCCAGATCAAAAATGTTCCTGATAATGTCTTTAGGAAAGTAGAAATTGTGGACAAAATTTCTAGTCTGGTGCTTGGCCTTCATTTGATAAATAAAGCCCTTAGGATCATGATTCCTAGGGTGTACATTATTTAGCCTATAAGGTCTAAGAAATGTGTATAACTCCTTCCATCCTTCCTTTTCCATAATAAAATCAGCAAACATTGTATACTCAGGGAAGAAAGATCCTTTCTTTTGTTCCACTAGAAAATGTACTTCTTGAGCACATCCCAACTATCTCATGATTTCCAAAAATCTAATTCTTAGAGTAACATCCCTCGGAAAAGAATTTAGGTTGACATTGGTGCCAAATACTCTTAAAATTTTAGTGTTATGATAAGGGATAATATCTCCCCAACTGTCTGTCAAATTCAATTAAGGCCTTCTCTCCACCGGCCTTAAGAAATCATGAATCTCCTTTGGAATTCTATGGGGATCACGTACTAGAGATTTTTTCAACTTGGATCCAAATAAATTTTGGAATGTTACATAATCGAACTTGTGATCATGCATATCAAGGATCCTAGTTTAATATTGGATAGGAATTTCAATATTACCCTCCTTTAATTCCATATCCTGACCAAATATTGCATGGCCCCTATATAAAAACATGTGGATTAATAGGGAAAACCACCTGAAACCAACCCATTTCTTTCCTTCCTTTAGGGCCACTAGACACCCATGCATTTTCTCTGCTAAGTAAGTGGAAAAATAATATACCACATTAAAACCTGGATGTTGAAGGTTTACAACCATGTACATGATATCAGTGGGTAGAGTAGTCTTCACACTAATTCCTAGAACTTGGCACAATGCACAAAACATCTTCTTGAAATAGCTAGAGAAATAATCCACAAGAAAAGGTTTTGGCTCATTCTTACCAATCACTACCCGCTTCTTATTCTTCCCTCTTCCTGAGGTAGCCAAATGAAGTATCAAAAGAGATGTTCTAAAAAAAACCTTGGTATTTCTATATTCTTCTTTAAAATCCTCAAGGTTGATAGGAACCATATCTTGACTCCATTCATGTAGACCAAATATTTATGTGATTTCCTCCCTGGCTATCTTAACCATTTCTATGACAAAGTGAGTTCTGACAACTTTGGTTACAGGGTCATACCTCACAACATCTTATAATAAATCTACATCCCAGTAGACATTCAGAACCACCAACTTACCCAAATCCAAACTCCAAGGGTTACACAAAGGAACAGACAAATTATTTTCCCAAACCAATTTGAGAACAATTTCCATCTGGTAAATGGTAACTTAGCGTCCTGAATTTCACACTGCTTATCATTTAACCCTTCCAAGAGTAAGGGCCCAATGAATAAATCCTTTCCCTCCTACCTCTTGCTAGTAGAGGGTTTTAATAAATCAATAATATCCTAGGAAAGGGACCTAGTAGTTGTTTCAGAGCCAGAGCTTTGGGCCTTGCGTGTCATTTACACCAGATAGAGGATAGCTCAAACTAGGGTTTTTAAATGCTAAGCAATTATAAATTTCTCCCTATATCTTTAAACAAAAAATGCTTCACAATTATAGAAGCCACAAAAATTATCAAGACAAGCTCTAAGATACTTTAAATAAAATCTAATCGAACAATCATTCAAGAACAAAACAAGAAGCAGACGATAATTTTTCTTCAAGTAACCATAAAACCTTTTGAAAACACAAGAAAAGGTATATGTGTTACTTATAGTTTCACTTGCAGAATGCTAATGATAGTGAGGCCAAAAATTTACAAAGATGGCTTGCTTTGCTCAGCACCAAGTAATTCTTCTTCAACGTGGAGAAAAAATGAAAATAGAAATTCGCTAGTCTTTCAACATTTAATCAAGAGAGTAGAGTCAAACTCGACCATTACTATTCACTCGTGCGAGATAAAATGGCTATAGTACAATACCAGCTTATTTCAAATACCAATTGTTGATCAAAAACAATGTAGGCTAGAAGAATGGCTCAAATTGAGTCAAAATAGTTTGAAAATGCCACATCCATTCACCAGTCTTTAGGAGAATAGAAAATCACCTATCGGACACCACCTTAGCATGGAATAGGCCCCACCTCGATTGTCCTTCATACAACATTGACATCCATGTGCCAACAATTCACACACCTCGCAACATTATTAAAACTAAAGTTTTAAGTGTGCGAGGTTTGTGAGGAATGGCCATGATGCGTCGATAAAGAAATAGTTGTCAACATCAGCATCCATCATCGATTAGTGAACAAAAATTGGTCCCCACAGTCATATGCAATAGGTGGAAGCATCTCGTATGCCTCGCACCACTTTAATAACATCAACAGGAAACCTTGTGAGGTCTATGAGGAATGGTCCACATGCAGATCACCTCATCTAACGGCTACGCAATCTGCACATGCAAAAATTTATGTATAAAAGGGGGACTAACTAGGTGGACGAGGAAATGACTCTCTAGGTCGAAACATATTTTTTAGAGATTAATCTAAAACATTTTACCAACCTGACACTAAGGAAAATAAAATACGGTCAGGACACAAAAAAAACCAAGAGGAAAGGTAAAGAGGGGCCGATAATACCATGACCAAAAGGGGTTAATACCATACTTAAATGACCGGCCACCGTTAATAGTAATTCAACACTCGAATAGAACACCTATGACCCAAAACCATTTGTAAAAGCCCAAAACCCAGCCAATTAGAGCCGAGGACAAAGTGAAATAAAACTCACAAGGAGGAAAATTTTAAAAGATCCACCACCCTTTATACTTCCCTATATATCCCCTCACCATCCCTCTCCCTAACTCCACCTCTCTCTCTCTCTCTATCTTAACTTCTCTTTATCCCCCATCTCCATCCTCCTCTCTTTCTTCCCACCTTTTCCTATATCGATCCCACCCTATCTCTCTATCTCCCCCCTCTATCTCTCTCTATGTACTTCTCACTCCATCCCTCCCTCTTTCACCATATCTCTCCCTTTATATATCTCTCTATACCTCTCTACCTCTTTAACCTTCCCTCTCTACATCTCTTTATGTTGACTAACCTTCCCTTTCTTTGTAGAAAGGTAGAGGAAGATAGAAGGAGAGGGAGAGATAAAAATATAAAGAGATGGGGATTTATTAATAGAGATGAATATATAGAGAGATATAGGGAAATATAGAGATAGAAAGATATAGATGCTAAGATAAAATGCTAGATATATAAATAAAGATAGAGAAAGAGAGATGAAGAGGTAGAGATAAAGAGAGATATATATAAAGGAGGGAGATATAGGAGTAAGGGAGAGTGGGAAATAGATAAAGAGGGTGTAGATAGAGAGATAGAGGTAAAGAAAATGATATAGGTAGAGATGTAGAGGGAGAATAAGAGGGCTAGAGATATCAATATATAGTGGGAGAGGGAAAGAGGGAGAGATAATGACAGAGGGAGATGTATAGAGATAGAGAGGGTTATGGAGAGAGATAGGGATATAGAGGTAGAGAAATATATGCATGGAAAAAAATAGAGAGATAATGAAATAGAGAGAGAGGTAGAGATAATGATATGTAGACAGATATAAATAAATAGAAAGAGAGATATATATAGAAGGGGAAAGAGTGAGAGAGAAATGAGGTGATAGAGAGAATTAATAGAGTTAGGGAGGGACATATGGAGAGAGTAGGACATACACATAGATATATATAGGGAGGCATAAATAGGGTGTGTGTGTGTGTATAGTAGTGAGAGAGATATGGAGATAACTTGATGTAAAGGTAGATTATATAAATAGATAGAGGGAGGGAGAGGGAGTGAGAGACATAGAGAGAGAGAGAAGTAAAGAAATATAGAAATATGAAGTGATACAGATAGGGGTAGATAGGGAGAGATAGAGATACAAATATTGAGAGATATCCAAAGATATATATAAACTGGGAAATATAGAGGGGAAGAGAAAGGGAGAGATCTAGGTAGAGAGGGAGAAAGAGAGAGAGAGAGAGAGAGAGAGAGAGAGGGAGAGAGATAGAGAGAGGAGAGATAGATAGAGAGGGTAAATGAAGGAGAGGGGAAGAGAGGGAGAGAAAGATATATGGTTTACTAGTTTAACCTGGGAAAATGTGCACATAGGATCAAAGACAATAAGGAGGCCTTCTATGGTGATTTATGCAATTTTTTACTCTCCTTAGTAAAAAATATAAATTTTTCATTATTTATTTCTTCTTTAATGTTTCAAGTAATTTATGATGATTTTTGCTATAGTGTTGAAAAATGGGTCCTTCGACATTTTCACCCTCAAGTTTGAGCCCTCCTTGTGGATTTTGGTTCAATGTTGACTTGATTTAGTGTTATAATGTGGATAACACATTCACATTAGGTCTTGGGCCCTTATGAAATAATGTATTTCAATGATGCCTTGCAAATTTTTTGTGAAGTGTTCTAACACACTTTCACACTTTTCTAGGGTATAATCACATAATTAAACATAATCAACCTATTTTTAATCATAATTAAATTCAATATTTCCTTATTTGGAGTGTTATAAAGTGTTGTAACACACTTTCACATTCCTCTAGTCTTTTCATTAATAATTGGGATTTATTAAGTTTTAATTGGCCCTATTTTTCATCAACAAGCCTCATTTATTACATCTTTTCAAGGATAATCCTGACACCAATCATTGACCAATCATAATTTTGGTGTTTGTAGCTTGTGTGGCCCATATTTGGTGATCTAAGACTCATTCACCACCTTGGGCAAATGAGTCCCACCTAGATTTTTGGGTTCCAAACCTGTGTTTACACCTTTCTAAGATTTTGATTTTTGCTCCCATAAATTATGCCAAATGGGACTCATTCACCACCTTGGGTGAATGAGTTTTGTGTGACCAAAATTTAAATTTAAATCAAATTTCCAATGGGATTTCATTCTCCTAGATTTGATGTTGACTTGTAGTGTTGTAATTTCAGGAATTCTTGCATAATTGGGTATAAATGCAAGGTTGTTTCTCTCATTTTAACCCCAAGCATGTTGAATAGTCTAGATAAATGAGAGGGGGTGAATTGGTTATCATAAAAAAAAATTCTTGACCTTAATTAATCTAGAGAAATATTAAATCGATCAAATAATAATTAAAACAAACATGAAGATGAAAAACAACACCATGCACAATGAGCACTCGAATTTACTTGGAAATCGAAGATGGGAAAAACCAAGGAGAATGCTAATTCTCAATTATAAAAAACCGGTTAAGGTGATTTTTACAAGGTCTCACTACCAAAATGCTCACTACAGGTAAGGCTCACTACTAGTGGGCTCACTGCCTGGCTATTACAGCCAAAAGTAAAAAGTCTCGCTACTAAAAGAAAAAGGATCACTTCCAGAATAATTATGAAAGGGAATCCACCATTGAAAGTAACTCTCACCAATATTCAGACTAAAATAACCTCACTTTCTAATGTCTTTGGTCATATACTTTCACATACTTCACAATATCCATATTTGTAGATTCACATTCACCACACTTAATTTCATCTAACATAATCAAATTTTACGTATAGCATTCCATGCCTTCATAATATCCTAAGTCATCCAAACATAATTTGAATTAGGTCACCACAAAAAAATTCCTACGATGGAAAGGAATGAAACATGGACCATATAGAACCTCTGTGCTCAAATCAACACGCTACATATTAATCATGATATTTGGAACATAAGAATAGAATATACACACAATGCAAACAATGTTTCAGGGCACGTTAACCAATTTTCAGATCAGTCAGAACCCATAAGAGTGCATCTCATTATGTTGCAAAATGAAAGGGACTAGAAAAAGCACGACCAAAGATAGATCATCACAACACAACATCCAGAGCATGCCAATCTAGATCACCAAAGCATCAAAACCAAACCTTAATAAATCAACCAAGATATGTTGACATCAATGACAACCATTAATGACAACAATTGTAAGTGTGAATATAGTGAATAAGATCTAAAACACTTCTTAATACGACATTATATCAATAGACAAGTTAAATGAATCAATTCAAAGGAATTATCTATCAAAAGCGTCATATTGCTCTCTATCTCAAAAAGATTTATTAAATCTAAATTGCTCTCAGATTATGTAAGCAAATAAGACTGTTAAAATGACTATCTAAAGAATGCGATGATGATAATATAATGCTAAATGATAAATCAATTAAACTAGAATGATATAGATATGAAACAGATAATTGCAGCTATAGGAGGCAACCATGGTTGAAAACTGGATTGCTTGATGCTTGATGTGTGAATGCTTGATGCTTGATTTTTGGATTCCTGCAGAGTAAGAGTACAAAAGCTTGATTATCTAGATCCTTTTCTTGGTTGAATGAGGCTTGTATTTATAGATTTCCTGGCTGTAGAAATGCACAGGGAAAGCTTTGAAAGGCTTGGATTCAATCTGGAGAATTGAATGGTGAGAGATGGAGGAGATTGAGAGAAAGAGGGAGGTTGTCTCTACCCATGAAAACACCAAGCAAGAGAAGAGGAAGAATTGATGGAGGAGGATTGAGAGATCAAATTTTAAATTAGTCCCCAATTTATCTCCAAAACTTCCCGTGAAGTTTCAATCAATCAATTTGACATAATTTTGACATAAATTAGACATGGTTTAGACATAGGAAATCTAATTCATTTTTGAGAGAATGTAGATTGGAATATTCCTTATACAACAACTCAAATATTTGGATTTATTTAAATTAACAAAGGAGATAAATAATTTAATAAAATGAACCATAGGATAGTTGTTTATTAAATTAATTAGAGGAATATGGCAATTAATCAATAAAGTGTTTTTGATCTTTATTTAATTAATTTAGAAATGATGTAATAGATTGAAAATAGAGAAATGATAATTAAATCAAACAAAGTATTTAATTTTGTTTATTTAACTAAGACGAGATTTATGAAGAAAGTGAATGTGAACTATATTAAATAAATATTTAAATTTATTCAATAGTAGAGGAAATTAGGATAATTAATTAAATAATTCGTATTTAATTAATCAGATGCTCCAGACCATTTTTAGGTGTATACATTTTTCCCCTCTTCGAAGTGATGTGTTTACGCGTTGCTTCGAAGAAATATTTTGCTACTACTGCCATTTTGCTACTATGGCCAAGATCGATGATAATAAAAAATAATTTTGTATGCCCCAGACATGATTTTCAGATGATAATAATTTCGTGTGCCCCAGACATGATTTTCAGATGATTCTGATAATATCAGATGATAATACCCCATACATGATTTTCAGATGATGGATTATAATATGCCCCCTCGGGATATAAATTAATAATCTGATGATTTTAGAATTTTTTCAAATTTTTATGATTTTTTTTGATGATTTGATGTGTTTCGATGATGAAATAATTTATCTCCCAACAAAATGATGAAGAAATGAGTCCTCTGATGAGTTTTAATTAATTTCATGGATAAAATTAATCAAAATGTTATAAAAATCCCCCAAAAATACCTTTCAAAAATTATAAATAGTGCTAAAAGGTCATTTTCAATTCATTATTTGCTTTTTGAGTTCAAAATCCTTAGTGATAAAGACTTTTCTGCCAGCTGGAGTGAGATGCCTATTCCTTACCACACTCATCGATTCGAGCGCGTTTGATGTTACAGATGGCCACCTGTGTATGGACCTTTGGTATGTACCCCTCGACCTCCTTGTAATTCATGCACTTTTGTTTTTTTTATGCTTTTTAAGTCTTAGGTTTGTCTAGGTGTCTTTTAGTGCTTTCAAGCTATGTTGTAGCGCTTACATTTTGATGTAGTGCTTCCGTTAGGTAGTCTAGCGCTTTGAGTTTTAGCACTTGCGTTTAAAACTCTATCGCTTCTAGTCGGTAAAGTAGTGCTTTGAACAAATTAGTGCTTTGAAGCTGGATTTTAGCGCTTTGAGACTTTCAGTGCTTTGAGTCGGTGGATTAGCGCTTTTAAGGTATGTTCTAGCGCTTCTGGTAAAGTGGCACTTTGACTGCCTATTTTAGCGTTTTGATGAGAAAAAGTAGTGCTTTGGGATTTTTAGCGCTTCGGAAGCCTCTTTTAGCGCTTTCATGGTTTTAGTGCTTTGGGTCCCTGTTTTAGCACTTTTAGCTGATAAAGTAGTGCTTTTGGGATGTAGTGCTTTGGATGACTATTTTAGCGCTTTTGGTCAGATTTGAAGATTTTGACTTAGTGAACCTTGATTTCATCAAATTTGATCATGTCTATTCTCTTGATTGGTATGATTGATAATCCAATTGCTTGATGTTGGATTTAGATTAAAGTAAATAAGACTAACTCTCATGATAGGCGAGGAAATGATTCAATACCTGATAAATCTCATGATAGGCGAGATCTAGATAATGGTTTGATGAACCTCATGATAGGTGAGGTTTGATTCAATATCTGATAAATCTCATGATTGGTGAGATCTAGATAATGTTTTGATGAACCTCATGATAGTTGAGGTTGGATTTTCGCCTATGAATTTTGATTGAAAATTCATACCAAAGCTTTTGAAATAGACTTGATAGTAGAATGACGTATAATTCTTGACATAGTTCACTGATTGTGGATTTTTTTGTTATGATAATAGGAGGACCTGGGTACTCTCTAGATGCGAGAGAGGTTTCTACAGACTACAGATTTGATACCTCATTTGACACCAGATGAGCTTCAGGTGATAGGCCATTGTGGCCTTACGAGTTTACTTGATATGCCCTAGATTAGGATTAATCCGGGTTTGTTGACCGCGTTAGCTGAGAGGTGTCATAGCGACCACAACACCTTTCACCTACCTACCGGTGAGATGATAGTCACACCAGAGGATGTGTGGCGTATCTTACGCATTCCTTTCATGGGGGAGATTGTTACATATGACTCTCATGGGACCAGCAGCACAGATGCTCTTCGTCGAGTATTTTAGGATCAGGACATTGAGGGTCCGATTGTTCGATGGCAGAGGATCGCTGATTCGTATGTGACACTACCAATAGTGCTAGCTGGATTCATTGGAGGTTTCCTTTGTCCTGATCGTAGGTCAAAGGGATTCCTCATTGGCTGGGGTAGGACATTGGAGAGCATGTTGGTACATGGTACTAGATATGCATGGGGGATGTGCATGTTAGCACATCTTTAACATGATCTTCATTCCATTGTGTACCTAGGTGCACGTAGTATATTCATAGGGGCGACCCTATTACAGATATGGGTTTGGGAGCATTTTTTTGTTTGTCAGCCATTTCCCATTGCAAACAGACCAACTGGCAGACTATATGTATTTATATATAGTGTTCGGTTCACACAGGCCCGGATGGGCAAGTTAGAGCACTGGAGGAGATTTTTTGATGATAATGAGACAGTGACATGGCACCCATACCTTGACTGTGAGGAGTGGGATGAGGATGATACAGTATTGGGCTTCCTTTGTGACTCTATGTACCTCATTGGTCAAACTCCTTTTGTGATTGAGAGATTTTTTTTAAATCGGGTGTATAGACAGTATGACATTGTTCAGTGTATGCCATAGCGGGTAGCCCACTATGCATGACGACGGATGGATATTCTAGATTGGGGTACCACATTATCTTATGATGTTATAGTAGAGGGGTACAGGACATTACAATCATCTCCCTGGGACATGCAGAGGGATATTGCAAAGGCACCCGTGACAAAGGAGTACGCGACATTTTTGGCTTTCATCCCCCCTCCTCGCATCACCATTCCTGATGAGCCCGCACCATTACCAGTAGAGGAGGATGTGGCAGAGGATGTCGCTGGGGGTGAGGGTGATATCCCAGCAGATGAGAGCTTAGAGAGTGATAGTGAGGATAGCAGCAGTAGTGGGGAAAATGATGGTGGTAGTGGAGGAGACCGAGGGATAGGGCCAACCATCAGCAGTGGTCCATCTTCGAGCAGGCCTCGCAAGAGGCGAGTAGTGACCATGCCACCTATGGATTATCAGAGATAGATTTTAGGCTTGCAGACACAGGTTCAGACACTACAGGAGTAGTTGGTACAGGCTTGGGGTATGCTTGTGCAGACCCAGACCCAGATGCAGGCATAGGCACAAGCTCACGCACAGGCCTTAGCACAGGTATAGGGTAGTTAGCCAGTATGCAGACACAAGTTGATACCCTGACAACTGAGCGAGACAATGCTCGGTAGATAGACGAGAGGGCACAGGAGATAGCAAATACCCTCCAAAGATTGGCCGATGGCACCTCTATCGGTGATTATATGAGAGAGGTTCTATGGGTTGGCTGAGAGGCAGAGTTCTATCGGGGCTATTATCATGATGTAGTGCTTGCCGAGCATTGAGTCAGTTATTCCCCATTGAGATCAGGGCAGAATCATACACGAACAATCAGTGAGGGGGTGACACAGCTTCCACGTAGAGATTCCAGAGATCTGAGTCCATCTGGGGGTGGTGGTGGTATAGGTCCTGTTAGATCTGCTCATTCTGGTAGTAGCAGGTCATAGAGACCATTGTGATCCTCATTGATGTATTTTATGATGTACCTTCTTTTATGATGATGTATTTTTATGACTTCATTGTATACTTGACACTTGATGATATATATATGAGATGCATTTGATATGATATGTTGATGACTTCATGATTTCTATGTGATGGATGTTTTTTATTTATATGATTCTATGATGATCTAATTCTAAATGTGACGATGTATATGAATGATTTATTTTTATGCAATGATGCAATGATCTATGTATGTGGAGAATATATGATAAGTGTATATATGATGTGATCAAAATGTGATAATATGTATGGATGGATAAATGTTTGTTTTTTTATTTTCAAATATCATAATGATGAATGATGATCTTATGATGGATGCTATATGTTTTTGATGTTTTTTATGTCAAGTATACTCAGTCTCTTTTGTAGATTAGATAATCATTGATTGAAACTCTTTATGCAATAAATACTCTACAGATAATGAATCATGATGAATGCAATCTAATTTTAACATGTAGCTATATGCAAAACATATGTCATTTTAATAGTTTTTTTGTGGTTGGTATCATCATAGAGCTTTATTGAATGTTGAAAGTGAATACAAGCGTCAATGGTTGTGTTAATCCAATGATGACCTAAGTACTTCTTTCATGATTTTTGATATTGCAATCGAACACAAGCATCGAGGTATAATTGAACCGAGATGATTTGAGCATTCATTGCGTAAATAGGCAGAGATTATCATTTCAGTGTGTGAATTTTGAATGTCATCGGTGATACATTTGCATAGCACATCCCCCGAAAATTCACACATTTATATGATTATCGTACATACAACAGAGAATAAAAATATCATTCTTTTTCCTTGTTCCTCTAGTTCAATACATCATTGAGTTACTCCGAAGAAATGATAATCAAAAAGGACAAAATATCCATTTTTTACTTAGAGTGTTTCATTCATTCATCAGATTTTAGATCATCCATCTTGATTTTGACATGTTTTTGAATTTTTGAGATTTTGACCAAAGACCTAACCTACTAACCTATCTTAGGGGTCTCAGGGGCTGATCAAAGATTAGCCTTGCCTACGTTACATACGCAGAGACCACGTAGTTCGACTGACACAGACCTATGTTTTTTCGAAAGTTGTTTTTTCAGACTCACCTTTTTGACATGTTTTTGGATTCTCGATATGATATGGATGAGAGGATGCTTCTGACGATGATTGAAATTGTGCTTTGATCTTTTTTTTTGGTTTTCTACCATTGGATGCAATTGATACGTTTGGATTGCCCCTAGATATCCAGATGTTTCCCCCAAGCTATGGAGTTATATGTTGACCACGTGACATGACTTTGATAGTGGATGTAATGATGGATAGACGATAGATATGATATGAATTGATACTGCCTTTTTAGATGAAATGAACCCGACATATATCCCAATAGATCGGAAAGCTGATCTTTGAATCACATATGACCCCTGTTTCTAGGTTTTCATGACACGCTTTGATTACACCCGTTGTATTTTTCTTATTTTTCCCTTATTTTTTTAATTTTTTAATTTTATGTTATTTTTTTGTATTTTTGCATTTGCCAAGATGCCTGTTTGCCAGGTTTTCACCAAGGAAACAATTTTCAAAATTTTCCCCGTGCACTAGGAGACTTTAAGCATAGAATTTTCTGAGATGAATATTGTTGATAGGTTCATCAAACAGATCCCCTTCTAACGTTGATAACTGATATGCTCCTGATCCATACACTGATATGACGACAAATGGACCAAGCCAGTTAGGCTCAAATTTTCCTTTCTTTTCTCTATCTTGCTGATTTCTAGGATTTCCCTTTAGTACCAAGTCACCAACTTGAAAGACCCTCAGTTTTACCCTGTGATTGTAACTCCTTGACATCCTCTAGTGATAAGTTGTTAGATGATTAACAGCTTGGTGATGATGCTCATCCAGCAACTCTAGTTCTTGCAGCCTAGATACCCTATAGTCTTCATCTGAAATGATACCTCTGAGTGATACACGAAGGGATGGAATTTCAACTTCAATGGGTAATATGGCCTCTAATCCATATACCAAAGCAAATGGTGTAGCTCCTGTTGGTGTTCTAATGCTTATTCTGTAGGCCCATAGTGCAGGGTTGAGTTGAACATGCCAATCACATCCAACATCGTTAACCATCTTTTTGAGAATTTTGAGTATGGTTTTGTTTGAGGCCTCTGCTTGGCTGTTCCCTTGAGGATAGTATGGTGTTGAAAAATGATGTTGGATGTGGAACTTATCACATAGCTCTTGGAAATCTTGATTTTTGAAAGGTCGTCCATTATCAATGATAATGGATTGAGAGATACCATACTCACATATTATGTAGTTCAAGATGAAAGAGGAAATTTTTTTCCTAGTGATGGTAATAAGGGGTACTGCCTCAATCCATTTCGTGAAATATTTTGTAGCTGTAATAATGAACTTTTGTCCATTAGATGACGATGGATTGATTTTCCCTACTAGATCTAAGCCCCATTGACAAAAAGTCCATGTTGTTGTAAAGGGATGCAGTTCTTGTGCTGGTGCATGAACCAGATTGCTGTGAACCTGACATTTGTGACATTTCTTTACAAATTGATATGATTCTTTTTCCATGCATGACCAATAATAACCTAAACGAAGGAGTTTCTTAGCTAGAGTCATTCCACTCGAGTGAGTACCACAAATACCCTTGTGAACTTCTCGTAAGGACATTTCAGATTCATTGTGTTCTAGACATCGGAGTAGGGTACCATCAAGACCTCGATGATAAAGGATATCTGTGATTAATGTATGTCGGGCAGATTGGCGGATAAAGTTCCGTTTTTGGTTCCTAGAAAGATATGGAGGAAGAATATCATATTTTAGGTAAGCATAGGTTTTTTCGTAGATAGAGGGTTCAATGGTTTCTATATGGCATATGGTAGTGGATTTCGATTGATAATGGGAAGGACAAGATACTTGTTCTACCATAAACTCATAACAAACACGCTCCTCAGGTAATTGCAGTAGTGAAGCAATTGTAGCCATGGCATCTGCAGCTTTATTCTCTGCTCTTGGAATCTGATCAAACCTGATATTTTCAAAAGACTATTTTAGATAATCTATTTGTTGTTTGTATGGCATCAAATTTTCATCTTTGGTTTGATATTCATCATTCACTTGATAAATGACTAGCTGAGAGTCGCCATACACCTGTAAGTCCCTGGTTTTCAATTCAATAGCTGTGTTGACCCAAATAATCAATGCCTCATATTCTGCCACATTATTTGTACATTGAAACATGAGTCTATATGACTTCGGAATTGTGTGTTTGTGGGGGGAGATGAACAAGATTCCTACTCCCGATCCTTGTTGTGTACATGATCCATCAAAATAGAGAATCCATTGTTGAGGCATAGCTATCATAATGTCTGCATCTAGAAATTCCATTGTCATTGGGTGATCATCTGGTAGAGGAGCTTCAGCTAGCTGTTCAACAATTATTTGTCCATTGATTTCCTTTCTTTCGACATATTGAATGTCAAATTCACTTAGGAGCGTAACCCATTTTGCCAATCTACCTATTAAGGTAGCTTTACTTAGCAGATACTTCAAAGGATCAATCTTTGCAATTAACCTGATTGTATGAGCCATCATGTAGTGTCTCAGATTTTGAGTAGAAAACACCACTGCTAAGCAAGACTTTTCTATGAATGTATAGTTTATTTCATAGCCATTTAAAGTTCTACTGATGTAGTAGATGGCATGCTCTTTTCCTTTATTATCCTCTTGTGCTAAGAGTGCCCCCAATGAGATATCAGTTGTAGCAATATACAATATGAGGGGTCTTCCTTCTGTTGGTGGCATGAGAACTGGTGGTGACATTAGATATTGTTTGATCTGATTGAATGTCGCTTCACACTTCTCATCCCACATGAAAACTATGTGTTTATGCAATAGATGATTGAAAGGATGACTTCTATCTACCGGCTAGGAGATGAATCTTTTGATTGATTGAAGCCATCCTTGTAGTGATCAGAGTTGGTTGATGTTTCTAGGAGATGGCATCTCCATTATAGCTTTGACTTTTGCCGGATCTACTTCAATGCCCTTTTCTGAGACAATGTATCCTAGCAGCTTTCCTGATGTAACCTCGAAGACACATTTCTTAGGGTTTAACCTGACATTAAATTTTTCCATCTGTGTGAATATTTTATCTAGGATATGTAGATGTCCTTCCCTAGTAATAGATTTTGCTAAGATGTCGTCGACATAATCTTCCATGAAGGTGTGCATCATATCATGGAATATTGTCATCATTGCTCTTTGATAAGTCGCTCCTGCATTCTTTAAAACAAATGGCATGACATTCTAGCAAAAGGTTCCCCATGGACATGTAAAAGCCATCTTTTCTTGATCTTCTAGAGCTATTCTTATTTGATTGTACCTAGAGAAACTGTCCATGATTGATAACATGGCATGCCCTACCGTCAAGTCCATAATGATGTCTATATTTGGAAGTGGAAAATCATCCTTCGGGCATGCTTTATTGAGGTCCCTGAAATCTGTGTAGATTTTGATGCTATTGTCTAGCTTGGAAATAGGCACAAGATTTGATATCCATTCAACATAATCTATAGACCGTATGAATCCAGCATCCAGTAATTTCTTTAGCTCTGTTTTGACAATTAATGCAATGTGGGGGTGCATTTTTCTTAATTTTTGTTTAACAGGCTTGATTCTTGTTGGCAAAGACAAATGATGCATAAGCAAATTGGGATTTAAACCTGGCATATCAGAATATGACCAAGAAAATTTGATGCTTCTTTCTTTGAATAATTGGATGAATGCCGGTCTTTCTTGTTTTGTCATGGATTCCGCCAGATGTAGGATTTTTTCCTTCTCTTCTGTGCCAATGTCCACTGATTGTGTAGGTTCGACCAGAATTGATGATCACTCATGATAGTGTTCTGGGAGAGTGTCAAATCTTCCATCCTTTAGTGCCTCATAAAGGTTTTCACTGTTGGATGCATTCTTTATTTTTACTTTTTCCAGATCTAATGCTGCCATAGAATGGTTTTCACCATTAGATCTATTTTCCCTATTGTCAATTTTGCAACTGGAAGATTTGACACCCTCCTACTGAGTCGTACTATTATGAGTAGTATAGAGAGAATTTCTATCAGGTTCAGTATGACATAGGAAATGTACGATGGCATCAACATTTGCAAATTTTGGTACAGTCAAAGGTTCAATAGATTCCCAATCAATAAGTTCTGGATGGATTAATGGCATGGTATCATCAGATTGATTTTGGTCAATGGAAGTAAGGGTGAGGACAGCAACATCATCATAATTGTCATTTGAGATATCGAGATCCATGATAGTACCCTCTTCAAAGTTATCTAGTTCACTCAAATTTTGTTCATCCTCACTAGAGTCATCGATATTTAGTGATCCCTCGACGAATGGTATAGATCCAGAGCCTTGGCCTTCCTCACATGTAGGTGTATATTTTTGAATCAAATCGACTGGAATATCAATGACAAGTAAATCACAAGGTAAGGTCCACTCATATTCATTTGAGTCTGTTTCAAAACCATCTCTAAAATGAAGGATATTTTCCATAGCTGTCCTTGTTAGCTCTTGCTTCTCTTCTTTAGAGTATCCTCGTCCTAGTTTTTCTTTTGTGTGGAGAGTGAGAGGTGTGATAAGTTATGAGATTCCCTCTTTTCTTAATCCCACAGGCCCTTGTCCTTCATAACCCATCTTTTCCAAAATGGCCTTTCCTTTTCCATACTTGTCTATGTTGATGTTAACATTTTTGATATCGATCTCAGATGTTGATGTTTCTTCATCCTTGTAAAGCCAATCCAAGATCGCTTTATTATCTGTTTCTTCCACTATGGTTCTAAATTTTACAAATGTTTCTTGAAGAGCTGTGCTAGGTAAAGATGTCAGAGGTTTGATCATTGATGGTTGACCATATTTCCTAGGAGATGGCATTAACTGTGATAAGTTAAGTGATTGCTCCATTGAGTACTATCCCATTCCTTTATCTGTCAAATGAACTTGCTTCTGAAAGTTGTCTAATAGAGAAATTTGTGTACCTAGAATGTTTGTTTCAACATGACTTGTTTCCTTTTCTTTACCTTTCTTTTGCACCCACTTAGTAGTGATGTTTGGACTTTGTTCGTTCTTGGATGATGATGAGCTTGAAGCTTCCCTGTTGTGAGGGACAAAGGTGTCTTGAGATACTCTCAATGTGTCACAATGTTGTGGATGATTATAATCAGCAGTTATAGTCACCTCTTGTCTATTTACTAGAAACTTTAGGCATTGATGTTATGTAGAAGGTATGGCCTGCATTTCATGAATCCAGGGTCGTCTTAAGAGTATGTTGTATGTTAAATCTCTTTCCAACACTTGACATGCTATATGCTTGATCATGGGTCCCACTTGAATGGGTAATACAATTAAACCTTGGGATGATCTTTCCTCCTCATCATATGCTTTGATGGTCATTTTTCTCCGAGCATCAATAGTGTCATCTAAATATCCTAGTGCACAGATTAATTTGAGGGTGCAAATGTTCAGACTAGCTCCCCCATCTATTAGAACTCTCTTAAAACGATGATTATGGATACATACTTTGATATGGAATGCGGTGTTATGCTAATGATTTAATGATACATCATCCTGTTCAGAGAACAATAGACAATGCGGGGTAGTCAAGTGTCCCACCATAGCTTGGAATTGACAAACATCCAAATTCTTTGGCATGGTTGTGGCAACTAATGCTTGTTCAAGAACTTCCTTATGTGATGGTGATAACTTAAGAAGCTCCAATATTGATATTTGCGTGGGGATATTTTGCAATTGATCAATAATATTATAATGAGATTGAGGTGTAACTGCGCGTTGAGATCCCACTCCTTTTAATACTACCTTGGCTTGCCCCCTAGTCATGATGTTTTCCGGTTGATGATCTTGATTTTCTCGAGGGGTGTTTTGCATTTGATTGATAACATCATAATGTGGTCGAGGTGGAACCACATGTGTGGAACCAATTCCCTTTCATATTACTTTTGATTGTTCCCTAGTTAGCGCATTGGTGGGTTGATGTTCTTGATTTTCTCTGATTTTTAAGACATTTATTTGATTATCAGAGCTTTGTGCACTTGGGATTAAATCCAAAGAGGTAATGGTGTTGGTTTTGTTATCAACAATGTTATCGTTAACTACATGATCATGTTTGACTTCAGATAGACATAGTATTGTTGTGTCATAGATATGATTAGCGTGCTTTACTTTGCTGTTTGAATATGATGCACCTTTGTCATAATTGGGCAAAGGATCTTTGAAGGCCAAATGATCATTTTTATTTTGAGGTCCTTCCACATACACTTTGTTGTTGCCCACCAAATCTTGAACTACATGTTTCAATTCCATACAGTCATTGGTTTTGTGACCCTTGTTATGAAAATTACAGTAATCAACGTCATTCCACCATGATGGTTTGAATTTTGGGTCCCAAAACCTAGCTTCTCATGCCATGAGAAGGCCTCTAGTAACTAGTTCTTTCATTGCTGATTCCATTGCTTGACCTAAAGGTGTGAACCTTCGCCGATTTGATGGTTTTTGATATGACTATGGTTTTATGATTTCATTGTTTTGTATAGTATTTGACTTGAAATTTTGTTCATTGTTTTGATTCTTTGATGTGGATGCAGTCAAATTAAAAAATGGTTTGATGTTTTGGGGATCATTTGTTGTGTCATTGATAGTCGTGTTGTGACTCTTTTGCCAGAATTTCAGTTTCTCACCACTTGAGTATTGATTTGAGGAGTTACTTGTGTTGTTTATTTTATCATTAAAATTTTTGATAACTCCTCTCTTGACTAATGCCTTTTCGATTTTAAGACCATTTTCAATCACTTTTTCAAATGTTGGAGGACATTGTAGTTCTAATCTATAACTCATTTCTTTCATCAAATTTTCAATAAACAACTCCATCTTTTCTTCTTTAGGAATGGACCTTGGATACCTAGCGAACAAGCGTCACCATCTTTGGAGAAAAAAAAAATGTTTTTCCCTTGTTTTGTTTGAGATTGCAAAGGTCTTTGATTGTCACATCATGTTGGATGTTGAATGAGTATTGAGAGATAAATCTGTTAACGAGTTCCTCAAAAGTTCTAATACCTAGTTTCAACTTTGAAAACCATTCCATACATGATCCTCCCAAACTCCTTGGGAATAGTCGCATTATATATGTCTCTTCTTGTGCAAACTCAAGAGTCATCGTTTTGAATTATCTAATGTGATCAATTGGATCCGTTCTTCCATTATACTTATCATATTTTGGGATCTCACAATGTCTTGGAAAAGGTATCAAGCCGACCATTGCATCGAAGGGATAAGGACAAATGTCCTGTATCGCATATCTCTTGGTAGTCCCTTGCATCATATCTTGTATTTTTTGTTGTAATAGTTGCATTTGAGATGTTAAAATGACAACCAGATCTATTGTTTGTGTAGGTTGTGGTATCTCAGTCTCATTCATTTTCAGTGTTTCTTTCAAATGGTTTACATCAAAATCTTTTGGAAGTTTTGCCCTTGATTCGGCTAACATTAAAAGATATTTTTCCATGTCTTGTTCTAGAATTTTCTCCATAAATATGTGAAACTTGGGATCTTGTTGAGTCGCTTGGATCTCCTCTGGAGTTATTTCATTTTTATCATTTTGGTTCAGATTATTCCAAGGATTTTCCTCTGCCATTTCTTGTTCTAAGAATCTCTATTTTTGGGACCTAGTTAAGATTGGCATACAAATTTTTACCCTTTCTTCTGAAATGTTGATCTTATGTGCGGGATAGTGTCAATTTGAACCTTTTTAAATAAAGTCGAATAAGATGACTTATCTTATTGATGAGACAATATTTAAAAAATTTAATCACTATACTTTGTTCCGTGATGAAGGATGATAGTATCCTGATAAAGAAAATTTAGTATAGTAATTGATTGTGTATTTGATTTCGACACTTGTGATTTGCAAGATCTTGTTTCGGTTGATAAGTTGGAAATTTGTATAAACCTCTCTGACTTTGATTCCTAGACAATGATTCTGATAGAACAAATTTCATTCTGATGAAAACTGTGGATAAAATGATAAACTGATGGACTAGTGAAAATCTTAAACTCTCTATTTTAAAAGCGCTAAAATAGATACCAAAAGTGTTATTTCTCAGAAGCACTGGAGCAGAGACCAGAAGCACTGAAATAAGTGACCAAAGCATTGAAACAGTGCCTAGAAGTGTTGTAGAAATTGATGAAAGTGCTATTATACTAAAAGCGTTGAAATACAGACCCGAAGTGCTTAAAGATTTAATAAAAGCACTATTTTACCGAAAGCACTGAAATACAGACTATAAGCGCTGAAACAGTGCCCAAAAGCGCTATTTCCTAGAAGTGCTAAAATAGTGACCAAAAGCACTGAAACAAGTTTCCAGAATGCTTAAATCAGAAGTTCAATTTTCTCTATTATAGAATCTGGTCTAGCCTTGTGGCATACTGTATTAGAGACTGCGGAAGATATGAAGGATGAATCCATTGACTACGGTTGTGGAATTGCGTGAGAGCTCTTCTTTGAAAGAAGGCTCGTGAATAGAGCGGTTCTACCGCGTAGTCTAAAGAGTGACCCCTAGCAAAATCGTGATAACAGTGAATGAATGTTCTATGTTGTAAAAAGAGTTTCCGATTTTGATATAGAAAACGTTGTCTTCTCAATTTATTTCTATAACCGAGAAGTTGTTTGGGCCTTGTAACTTTGATTTTTTTCTTGACAAACATGGTGGACTTCCACTTTCGCAGCATGGATTTCCTTATTTGTTTTGACTTGAAATTTTTAGGATGATCTTTAGTTTGATTTAAACAAATTTGTGAAAAAATGGAAAGAAATTTTGGATAATTGTTTTAAAACTAAAAAGATTGTGTATATTCAAAAATTATGAATGATCTTTATTGATTTTGATGGGTTGTTTTAATAATTGTATACAAATCAAACAGACTCACACTTAAGGACAAGTAGGTCATTATTATACTTATAGCCCACATCTTGCAATTACGTTGACTCACACAGCCGTGTCACCCCCTAAAGGGCGCCCGTGTTTTTATCATCGCCAGGTGCGTACTCAAAGTGACAGAAGTGGATATCGAATCCCTTGAGCAAGCGATCCTTGGTAATTATACGGTGAGTGTCTTGGGGGCAGATTCTTCCCTCCCCTTGCACTGTGAGTATGATAATGTATGGATACTGACTGGCGAGAAACTACTCTATGGTTGATAGATAGGGTTCCATTCGGTGTGGAAAATAGATAAACTCCCTCAAGAGACCTCCCAATCTTTAGAACAAAGATTTTGGGGATGGTTATCTTGCCTACTACCATCAAGTTGGACTTTCATCAACAACCTGCATTTTTATTATAGTGGGTTGGATAACTTGGCTTTGGGTGTTCCCACTTAGGTCGTTCCTGTAGGGTGAGTACTTTTTCCCACTACGACAGGCCTGCTAAAGGATTTAATAAAGCGCAAATGACATGAAATAAAAGTGAATTTGGCACTTTGGTCACCTAGTCAAGGGGAGAGCAGAATCCTAATCACCACAAGCCCAGCATATAGATTTGTTCTATTTTAAAAGCCCAAAAAGAAATATTCTTAAACTAAGTGAAGGTGTTGCTTCACATAAATCATGATGTTCTTTTTAACTTCTACTGTAAAAATGCGGTGACTATCCTAGGATTGATAGATTTGCTTTAAGAAAAACAAGAAAGTGACTATCCTAGATTGATCAATTTTATTCCAACTTTGAATTAAATTAAAATCTAGCTGCGGATGTGTCAGATCCAGACTGACTTTTACAAAAGCACTAGAATATTATACCGAAGTGCTAAAATAGTTACCTGATGCACTATTTCCCAGAAGCTCCGAAACAAGAACCCGAAGCTCCGAAGTTTGGCATGGAAGTGCTAAATTACCGAAAGCGCTGAAATATGGACCGGAAGTGCTGAAACAGTGACTGGAAGCACTAAAATATGAACCATAAGTGCTGAAATAGTGACTAGAAGCACTGAAAACTAAAAGCGCTAAAATAGCAACCAAAAGTGCTAAATCTTTTAATGAAAGCGCTAAAATAAAAACACACAGAAAACCTGCATGACACTTTTCAAAAAAATTGATAGTCTTGATAAAATTGGGGTTAGTGCCCCATGGTGGGTGCCAAATTGTAAGTGTGAATATAGTGAATAAGATCTAAAACACTTCTTAATACGACATTATATCAATAGACAAGTTAAATGAATCAATTCAAAGGAATTATCTGTCAAAAGCGTCATATTGCTCTCTATCTCCAAAGATTTATTAAATCTAAATTGCTCTCAGATTATGTAAGCAAATAAGACTATTAAAATGACTATCTAAAGAATGAGATGATGATAATATAATGCTAAATGATAAATTAGTTAAACTAGCTTGATATAGATATGAAACAGATAATTACAGCTACAGGAGGTAGCCAAAAATCGGATTGCTTGATGCTTGATGTCTGGATTCCTACAGAGTAAGAGTGCAAAAGCTTGATTATCTGGATCCTTTTCTTGGTTGAATGAGGCCTGTATTTATAGATTTCTTGGCTATAGAAATGCACAGGAAAAACTTTCAAAGGCTTGGATTCAATCTAGAGAATTGAATGGTGAGAGATGGAGGAGATTGAGAGAAAGAGGGAGGTTGTCTCTACCCATGAAAACACCAAGCAAGAGAAGAGGAAGAATTGATGGAGGAGGATTGAGAGATCAAATTCTAAATTTGTCTCCAATTTGTCTCCAAAACTTCCTGTGAAGTTTTAATCAATTAATTTGACATAATTTTGACATAAATTAGACATGGTTTAGACATAGGACATCTAATTCATTTTTGAGAGAATGTAGATTGGAATATTCCTTATGCAACAATTCAAATATATGGATTTATTTAAATTAACAAAGGAGATAAATAATTTAATAAAATGAACCATAGGATAGTTGTTTATTAAATTAATCAGAGGAATATGGCAATTAATCAATAAAGTGTTTTTGATCTTTATTTAATTAATTTAGAAATGATGTAATAGATTGAAAATAGAGAAATGATAATTAAATCAAACAAATTATTTAATTTTGTTTATTTAATTAAGACGAGATTTATGAAGAAAGTGAATGTGAACTATATTAAATAAATATTTAAATTTATTCAATAGTAGAGGAAATTAGGATAATTAATTAAATAATTTGTATGTAATTAATCGGATGCTCCAGACCATTTTTAGGTGTATACAACAATCAATAGCATAAAATTCAAACAATCTCCCCCTATGTCATTGATGGCAACATTAATCAACAACAAACCAAAGAACTCAATTTTAGCATCAACAACATCAAGTACCTTCTTTTCTTCTCCCCCTTTGACATTAAAGGGAAATGGAAAAAAATCACCCTGAAAAACTTACTTTTCTCCCCCTATGAGGAATCCATCAAGCATTGATCTAGATAAGAGGGAGAATATAATACCCTAGACAAATGCACACCCTGGTGCAAATTATTATAGACTAGGAGGGGGCAGAACCCCTAACTTTTTCCAGAGATACTCAAAATTATCTTTTCTCAATGATTTTGGGAAAATTTCTGTAATTTTCTCTTTTGTAGGTACATATTCAAGTCTTACTTCATTATCCAATACCTTCTCTCTCAATAAGTGATATATAATAGCTATATGTTTCATTCTTTAGTGTTGTTCCAGATTCTTAGAAATGTTTATTGCTCTAGTATTATGACACATAAGTGAGATTGGTTCATCAAATGATATGTCAATATCTTTTAGCATTTGTTTCATCCACAGTACCTAAGTGAAACATTTGGATGTTGCAAAGTATTCATATTCGGTAGTAGATAAAGATACAAAATCTTGTTTCTTGCCTGACTAAGCAACCAATGAAGAGCAAAGGAAATAAGCTCCACCACTTGTGCTCCATGTGTTATCAACACACCGACCCAATCAACATCAGTATAGGTTGTCAAAGTGAAATTTGAATCCTTTGGATACCATAACTCGATATCTTTTGTACCCTTCAAATTTCTAAAGATCCTTTTTAATGCAACATGTGATTCCTTTAGTTCTTGCTAAAATCTAGCTGCTAAAAAAAAAACACACAAAATTTCTAGTCTAGTAGCAGTCAAATATAGAAATCCTTCAATCATTGACTTGTACATACTTGCATCAGCTTTAGGTGAATCATCTTCTTTTGTCAACTTATATCCAGTAACAATAGGTTTACAAACCAGTTTGGTTTTCTCTAATCCAAAATTCTTCAATAATTATTTGGTATACTTGGATTGAGAGATGAAAATTCCTTTATTGGTCTAATTTACTTATAATCCAAGGAAGAAATTTAGCTCACCTATCATAGAAATTTCGAATTTCTTTTGCATTTCATCTTCAAATTTTCTACACAAATAATAATTTCCTCCAAAGATTATGTCATTAACATAAACCACAAAAATCAACATTTGATCTAAGTAGATTTTTTAGTATAGATTAGTGTTAGCAAATCCCTTTTAGAATCCTTGTCTAATCAAATACTTGTCTAATCTACCATACCAAGCTCTAGGTGCCTTCTTCAATTTGTATAAATATTTCTTCAACCTACGAACATCCAGGTCATTTTCGGACTTAAATACCTTTGGTTTCTTAATTTAGACTTCTTCCTCCAGTTCTCCATTTAAGACTTTCGATTTTACATCCATTTGATAGACTTTGAAATCCTTAAAAGATACAAAAGCTAAGAATATTCAAATTGCTTCCATATGGGCAATAGGGGCATATGTCTCTTCAAAATCAATACCTTTGATCTAAGTGTAACATTTGCAAACTAATCTTGCCTTGTTTCTTATTATTTTTTCATTTTCGTCTAGCTTGTTATGAAATACCCACTTTAATGTTCCAATTGCATTTTTGTTTGTTGATCTAGGTACAAGTTCCCAAGTCTAATTTTTCTCTATCTGATCAAGCTCATCTTTCATTACCTTCACCCAATTTTTATCATTGCATGCTTCTTCCATAGTCTTTGGATTATTTTTTTAGAGTAAACATAGTAATACTCGTTCTTGAGTTGCTTTTCTTCTTGTGATGATTCCTTGATTCTTATCTCCAATAATCTAATTTTATGAGTGGTTTCTCTGTACATACCTTGGGGTTTTAGTTATAGATGTTGAAGCCTCCTTTGTCTCTTCTTCTTTATTATCCTTCTTTCCTTTGTCATTTGAGTCATCTAATTCATATTCAATATTCTCGTCAAGATTTCTTTGAAAATGTTCATCCACACTCACATTCGCACTTTCAACTATCTTGTTCAAAATATTGTTGTCACACCGGTATGATTTGTTTCTTGTATAGTAACCCAAAAATATGCCTTCATCAGCTCTACTATCAAACTTTCCAAGATTTTCCTCATCTCTTCGGATGTAGAATTTACTTCCAATTTTTTTGAAGTACTTTACAATTGGAGCTCTTCCATTCCATAGCTCATATGATGTCTTTCCATACCTCCTCAAGAATAGTACTTTGTTAAGAGTGTAAACTACTATGTGTATCTCTTCTCTCCTGTAGACCTCTAGTAAATCTACTTCCTTGATCATTATTCTAGCTACTTCTTGAACTATTTGGTTCATTATTTCACCTACACCAATTTTTTGTCGTGTTCTAGGGGCAGATACTTGTCTTTTAATGTCGTCTTTCTCACAAAAAATTTTGAATTTATTAGAAGTAAACTCTCCTATGAGCTATCAGATCTTAAACATTGATTGTCTTGTCAACTTCATTTTCAACTCTTGCCTTGAAAATATTGAATTTTTCTAAAGCCTCTGGTGCAGGAGCACCTTGGTTAGTAAACATCTTCATATGCACATTTTTAAAATATGGATTTTCTAATGTAAATGGCATTGTAAAAGTCATATAAGTCATTTTAGGTGTAAATGATTCATGGAAAGGTTTTCAAGAGGTCAATAGAGTCAAATTACAAAACATGACAATTTTGTGCAAAGAATTGTGAAAATAGGGAAATGAGAAGAAATGGGAAAATGATGTAAAGTATATTCAAGGCCATGTAATAGGTCCTTGGGGGGGGATCACATAATTGGATTTTCAAAATATTGTCAAAAGGTGGGAAAAGTTGTCAAAATGTGATTATGCAAAAAGAGCATAAATCTAGAATATTAAGAGTTAAGGGGTAGTTAGGAGGTTTCAACCGATGTAAAGGTGGTTATTGAAAGGGAATAATCCTTAAAAGGCATTGTAAAGGTGTGGGAGAAGGGGAATGATTGTATTCTTATTGTAAATTTTTTGAAATAAAGACTCTGTTATGTGAAATTTTGTGTTTTCCTCCTTTTACAAATCCTTGTACAGACTCTATTGAGGTCTAGGGATCAAAAAATTTTTGTTTCATTATCAAGAAATGAATCATTTATCCTCTTGAAATGATTTAAAGTATTTTTTTTCAGTTTAGTGGATTTTGAAAAATATAATTTTGTAAACCCTCAAAATAAGGTTTGAGAGCCTTTTAGGGGAACAGGGCCTCCATCCCATTGATGTAGGCATGATAGGTCAATGGGATGGATTTTAATTAGTTTATTTTTGCTTTTTTGGTGTTTCTTGTGGTGGAAGGATTGTGGATAGCAAGGATGCAAAGATATGATGCAGTTTTTAGAATAAATTTTGAGTTTTTCCACTTGGAAATGGAGGTTGCAACAGGGTTTTGAAGAAATAACACATGCATGGGCTAGGATATGATTCTAAAAGCATAAGTATACATAATTAATCATGTTCTAGGTGGTGGCTGGTGTGTTGGAGGTTTGTAAGTGTTTTATTCATGAAACCTTCCCTATTTTTGGTGTTTTCACCTTATAAACAAAGGTTTACTAATTTTGTGTATTGTTGGGTGTTTCCCACCTTGAAGCTAGATGATTTGTGAGTTTTTACACCTATTCTAATATTTTTTTGGGTTTGGAAGAGTTTTGGTGTTGATTAAGGGGAACTTGTTTTGTTAATTAAACCTAATTGAGGGCTTTTACCAGTGGACATCATGTTGGTTCTCCTATATTTTGTGAAACAAGTGTAATTGTCATTTGAACATGTTATTGTTGACTAAAAGGGGTTTAAGAATTTTTATTGAGTTTGTGAATAATCTTTTTGATTGAAAGGAAATCACCCGATTCAAGGGTAGTTTGACCTACTAGAGGTATACTGCATTGTTTTCTCAAAACAGAGAACATGTTGGAACAATGAAAGAATGACATTAAATGCTTGATTACTGTCAATTTGATGAAATGATATATGACTATGTACTTGGCTAAGGTCTATGAGGTAGGTTTGTTATTTTGATGTGTGGAGCAGGAATACCCAATGAACAATTGAACAATGATGAAGGCTTGTGGCTACAAAAGGTGAATTTTTTGTTAGAATAGAGTTTGAGCATGAATTTGTGGTTTGTTTCAGTATAATAATGATGTTTACAATGATTTAGTTGTCTGACAAAAAGTAAGAAGGAATCCTTATTGATATTTTTCCTTGGAGAATGGGATGTATTGAGGAATCAATTAATGAATGTTAGAATAATGAATGTTGAATGGTTCAGTGATTTTCATCAAGTTTTTGCTTTAAAGTCAGATAGATTATTGATGGTAAAGAGGTTTTTGAGTCTAATACAAAGATGGATTGCTCATGGAATGTTTTGGCTTGTTGATGCAATGTTATTGAACAAGAGTTTGTTGAGTAAAGAAGTGAGTTGGTAGAGCTTTTGATGGAAATTAAGTGAAATGTTTAAGTTTGTTTAATTTGATCTTCTCTTGATTCAATTGGGTCAGATGTACACTATGATTGAATGTTTTGATAGGATGCTCTACATCAGCCTCTATTTTTTCTTTTAAAAATGCAACCCAAGTTATTCTAGAGTAATCATCTATTAAAAGCATGAAATATCTCTCACCTTGTAAGCTTTTTGTTATAGTTGGATCACATAGGCTAGTGTGTACTAGGTTCAACAATCTGGTCGATGATTCTTCTTTTCCTCAGAATGTTCCTCTAGTCTATTTTCCTTCTTTACATCCTTTGCAAATAACATTGTCTAGTTTGCCCAGTCTTGGAAATTCTTTGACTGCTCTTGGTGAGCTTATCCTTACCAAATTGTACTTAACTTTTTACTTGTTGGTACCTTTCTTCATTTTTGTTATGAATTTTTCTTCCAAATCATATGCACTTTCACTATTAAGATCTTCTATTTTTGTGGCTTTGAAGGCTATTTCAAATTTCTTCTTTTCTTTTCCAAATCTCCTCATCTCAAACGTAGTCAAGGTGCCAAATAGTTTCTCTTTGGTGAATTTCTTCGGCTCATAAAATTCCTCAGTACTTGAGATCTTGTCACTAGCTCTCTGGTAGGGTCATCAAAATATTCTCCATAGCATCTTCATTTGTCAAAGTGCCTCCTTGATTTTTGACTTCATTTACGGCATTGCCAACTCTCTGAAAGTAGCTAGTTATATCTGCACCTTCTTCCATCCTCAAGTTTTCATATCTGCACTTAGCTGTCAACTTATTTGATAATTTGACTCTATCATTTCCTTCATAAATTTCTTTCAAATTTTCTAAAACTTCATAAGTGGTGATCAATGAAATAAATTTTGTTAACTCAGTCTTAGACAAAGCACTATAAATTGAATTCCTTGCTTTCTCATTTTCTTCATAGGTTGAAATCTCATCCACAATATTAGGAACATTTTTCGGTTCAACATATTTTTTTTCAACAACTTTCCAAGTATTGTAGCCTAGAGAAATTGGGTAACCTCTCATATGCACTTTCAAAAAATTGTAGATAGATCCATTAAACACAGGTATTGTTAGTTTTTGCACCATCATATCTACCTCAAGTGGTTAAACTCTTCTTGAAGGAACCAATGCTTTGATACCAATTGTTGAAAAGTATGGATAACTGAGAGGGGGCTGAATCAATTATCATACAATAATTTTCTTGACTTTAATAAATCTAGAAAAATCTTAAATGAACTAGATAATAATTTAAATAGATATGAACATGAAATCACATTACAACACCATGCACAATGAACAACAAAATTTACTTGGAAACCCAAGATGGGAAAAACCACAAATAATATTAATTCTCAATTATAAAACACCGGTTAAGCTGACACCGATCAAGGTGATTTTTACAAAGGTCTCATTGCCAAAATTCTCACTATAGGTAAGGTTCACTACCAGTGGGCTTACTGTCTAGCTATTATAGCCAAAAGTGTAAAAGCTCATTTCCAAAAGAAAAAGGCTCACTACCAAAATAATGATGAAAAGGAATCCAACACTGAAAATAATTGTCACCATTAGTGACACGAGAAAAACCTCACTGTCTATTGGTTCTATTCATATACTTTAACATACTTCATAATATATATATTTTTAGATTCACATTCACCACACTTACTTTCATCGAACATAATCAAATTTTACTTATACCATTCCATGCCTTCATAATCTCCTAAGTCAGCCAAACAAAATTTGATTTAGATCACCACAAAAACATTCTCATGGTGGAAAGGAATGAAATGTGGACCATAGAAAACCTCCTCACTCAAATCAACACACTAAATAGTAACCGTGATATCCAAAACCAAATAATAGAATATAACTGTTACAATGCAAACAATGTTCCAGGGCACATTAACCAATTTCTAGATTGGTCAAGACCCATAAGAGTGTATCTCATTATATTGAAAAATGAATGGGACTAGGACAAGAACAACCAAAGACAGATCATCACAGTACAACATCTAGAACATGCCAATCCGTATCACCAATGCATCAAAACTAAACCTTAATCAATCAACCAAGATATATTGACATCAATGAAAACCATTAATGACAATAATCAACAACATCACATTTCAACAAATCATTCAAGTATTCATCCTTATAGAAATTTTGATTCTACAAGTGCATTCTGTTAGAAACCAAGATCAGGCATGCAAACCAAATGGCCTTCCACATAAGAGAAAAACAATAAAAAAGCAGAGCTTTGCATGAAGATGTGCAAATTGATATTATTGAGAATTGAGAAATTACATGAGATGATTTTATTTATAAAACAAAAGTATGCATAACCCTAATGGAAACCCTAAAAGGAAACTCTAGTGTGCACAATAATTAATAAATAATTAATTATTAATGTGCCTAAGTTTAGCTTAAGTAGCTAAAGTGATAAGTGACTTAATTAATTACCCAATATGATGTAATTAATTAAGTGAAACAACTTATTACTCTAACACCCCTCTTAAGATGAACTTAGGAAGTAGCTTAAACACTAAGTAAAAGATGTATGAAAGAAAAGATGGGTCTCGACAACTAGGCCTGATCATGTACCCATTTACAAATGCAAGAATGAGGTAGAGAAGAAAACCCAATGGGACAAAACCCCCTACAATGAGATGACATGTTGCAAAGAAGCACTGGAAGAACATTGTGGAATAACATTGGAACCTGAATCCGACAAGAAAGGAAAGATAATTTTTTTTACTATTGAAACCAAATGAGAGTCACTAATTGACTCAAGGAATCATGAAAAAGAAACAGAAGACCCGATGCCATAGAACACTAGAAAACTCACAAATGGGAACAACCCTAGAATCTAGGAAGCAATATTTTGATTATTGAATGATGTGATACTGAAATGAAGTGCAAAGATGCAAGTTGTACCCTCCCAACTGCCAAAATATCCAAGTAATCTCTAAAAAACACCCATTGGGCCAAATATGGAATAGCAATCAACTTCGCACATATACAAAAAACATGCATGGATAGCAATGTAGATCTCCTCAATACATCCAATGCTGTAAAGATAGAGAAAATCGAAGATCGTGGCAAAACATTGTGAGCTCAAAAGCATAAAAATAACATCTAACTTCAAACATAAATTAATGTAGCTAAATATAAAAATAATGAAAATAAACTACACCATAGGATAGTGCTCGGAACCAACTTTTCAGTGATATCTCGTTTGCTCAATTTTGATACCATATGCCAAAATTATGCGAAAAATAAAAAAATACTCCTTTAGGGAAAACTAGGGTTAGAAGGGGGCAAAGAGGGCCATACGGTTGTTGATGTCATGCTGACATCAGTTTTTTATGAGCAAAAAATTGATGGCCTAGAGGTCGTCATGGAAGAAAAGCTCCCCCTTACTGAAAAAAAAATCAGTGTCAGAGATTCTGCATGCCCTACCGAAATATTCTGGATTCACCAAAATCTTGAGAGGAATATTCCTCTGCCATTGGTATGATTGAGCTTTATCAAAATTTGCACAGGCCTACCAGAATATTCTGGCTAGTGGAATAAAGGATGCCGCTAGGAGTGATGGGTGGCCGCCCGAAGAAGGGGACTGGCTAGAGGATGGTGGGACGCCGGAAGGTAGGGAGAGGTTGTTGGATGGTAGAAATGATTCACTGGCCAGGGACATGGGCCCATAGGGCTTGCAAGTTGTAGGTATCCTACAGGTACCATTATAAAGGTGTCCCTTCAAAAAAAATGTCCGTCCCTACCCCCATAAAATCTGCTCAACCCTTTTTAAAAAAAGGATTTTTAATATTTTTAATTTTATGAAAAAAATTAAGAATCAAAAAATAAATATTTTTTAGCAGGCTTGTAAAAATATTTCTCGATCTGCATGCAGACGGTTGTACGGGTTGTATGAGCAATTTTGTTTTTGCCTCAAAGACAACTTTCTCCTAAATCGATGAAACGAAAGGTGATCTTAGGGTTTTTGGCCGCTGCGAACGCGATGGCAACCTTCATTTGTGCCCAAAATGCTCCAAAAAATCAGCTACCTCTAGAGCTTGCAAAAAAACACTGAGCTTGAAACCCTCATAGATTTCTTCAATGGTGACAAAAATTAAAAAAATAAAAGCCAATCTTGACTTTTTCCAACACTTTGAATCCAATGGAGATGCTTGATCTGATCCAAAATGCTGCATAAATGAACTCAGGGCATGAAACCCTCGAGGAATCTCGAACGAAGTCTACAATGATTTTCTCCAAAATATGAGAAGGGGCTGCAAATCAAGGCTCTTATACCATGTTAGAAACCAAGATCAAACATGCAAATGAAAAGGCCTTCCACAGAAGAGAAAAACAATACAAAAAAAGAGCTTTGCATGAAGATGTGTAAATTGATATTATTCAGAATTAAGAAATTACATGAGATGATTTTATTTATAAGAGAAAAGTATGCATAACCCTAATGTAAACCCTAAAATGAAACCCTAGTGTGCACTCTTAATAATTAATAAATAATTAATTATTATTGTGCCTAAGTTTAGCTTACGTAACAAAAGTGATAAGTGACTTAATTAATTAACCAATATGATGTAATTAATTTAGTGAAATAACTTATTACTCTAACACATTCAAGCATCTTCAAGACAATTCAAGGGCATAATTCTTCATCAATTGTTGTAGCAATTCAAGATCCATCATCATTACAAGCATATCAATTATCAAGCATGTTAGTGAGCTAGTGTTGTGATTTAGATTTGAAGATCCAAGACCAAGCATTATTATATTCTTATTGTCAAAGATCAAGATCTACATCCTTCATGGCCATTTCATGATGGAGTTGCAGATTTATAGACATCATTTACAAGACATCATTCAAGGTATCATTTTATCATGTCTCATGTCGTATGTTTCATGTTTTTAATGTTCATTATTTCATCATTTGGTTTAATTACCTAAAAGGGGTTTGACCAAGGAAAACCCCCATTCTCTAACAATAAACAAGTTTTCCCTCTCTTTAAAGTGTGATTACAAGTTTGTAGATTGAAGAAAAGTGGATTTGAAGCCTTCAAAAGCACCAAAATGATAAAGTTACAAATGTTGTCAAAGTCATCATTAAAAGATTCAAAGATTCATAGAAACTCAAATCTAGGACAAAATAGCCATTTAATTTGCATGAAATCAGTGGGAAAGTTCTTATTTTATCCATCATCAGAGGCTTGCAAATTTTCAGTTCAAGATTCTTCTCCTAGGACACTTCGCGAAAAAATGGGACTCATCCCCCAGTTGTGGAAAATTAGTCCCATTGTAGGAGTTTTTCAGAGATATTTATAGATTTGGATACCTATTTGGCCGAAACTTGTCGTGGTATAGTTTTCCAGACCTAGGACTGATTTTTCCATAATGGAAAATGAGTCCCACCAAGCCTAAAAACCAATAATTTTGGGATTTTAGAGCTCCATTCCATCTCTTTCCATTTTCCAGGTGCACACATTCAGTTTTATAGCTTTTTGTTTTGTTTCATTTACTTTTCTAGGTCATTTAGAGTTAGTTTTCATATCACACTATGTTTTCCAATATTTTTTTTTCCAAGTTTACACTTGGTGGTGAACCCCTCTTGTAATCTGAAATCATATCCTAGGATACCATATTTCTAGATCTCTCCCTCCATTCTTCATTGGGCTGAGGTCTCTAGGGTCATCGTTGAATGTAACGTATAGAAGATTGTTGCCCTAGGTCCTAAAACCCTAGTGGGGAAAAAATTCTAAGTTACATTTTGGTGAACCTACAGTTAGAATACCTTCTTTTCTTATTTGGAGTCCATCATCATCCTAGATCCATCTTTCATTAACTTTGTATTATGGTTTGCATTAATTAATTAGAATTCTAGGGTTTCAAATTTTTGCATTAGTGAAAGTGTATATAGGCTACATTTTTGCATCTCAAATCATCTCAAATCATTTGAAAACTACATTTTCATTTAGGATACACATCATACAACATAAAAAACATAAAAATCCATTGAAAATTCTGAAAATTTTGAAAAAAATCTCCATTGGGACTCATTCGCCACCTTGGGTGAATCAATCCCTCTATACACCTAAAACTACCTTTTAAAACATTAAAAACCTTATTTTTACACTTCTTTTTGCTGCCATTAACTATTTGTTTTAGTTGG
Organism: Sequoiadendron giganteum; assembly: GCA_007115665.2. Taxonomy (NCBI): domain Eukaryota; kingdom Viridiplantae; phylum Streptophyta; class Pinopsida; order Cupressales; family Cupressaceae; genus Sequoiadendron; species Sequoiadendron giganteum. The sequence continues at coordinate 68,839,050 of CM021101.1, read as the reverse complement.
TGGAGTTTTTGTTACATGCATTTCATTAAATCTAGCTTAATTTGGTTCATTTCATGCATTTATTAATTTAAAATTTGCATTTTCACATTGTTACATAGCATAATCAATGAATTGCCATCTTGAAAATCTAAAAAAATTCATTTCTCTTTTGCATGTATTCTCTATCATTGTTGCATTTCAAGTTTGTAAAACAATCATTACATCATGTTTACATTGCAAAAGGCTATAGTTATCATACTTCATGTTCTATTTTTTGATCTTGTTGAATGTTGCAAGAAAGCTTTATTAAGTGCATATGAATATGAGATCCTTTCCCCTCTCCTTTTTTTCATCATTGATCACTCTCCTAGTATCCCTTCCAAAAGTGAGGTTAATCTAGTGAAAGAAGCCTTGGGTAGTCATAATAATCACATTTGTTCTTCTCCTAATATCTCTCCTACTTGTGATGAAGATATCATAGTGTTAAAAGAACTACTTGATGAGAGTTTTGAGAACCTGAATTGTTTCTATCCTCTTACATGTCCTATTAGGCAAGACATTACTAAACAAGAGGACATATTGATAAGAAATCATGATGATAACATAAGACTAAAAGAGACAATTGAAACCTACCAACGTTCATCTCCCAACATCTTCTCCTCTTGGGATAATGATGAGGATATGTTGGTGTTAGATAAGAAAACCCTCTTTATGCTCCTTACCCCACCTATCCTATTATGGAGGACATCAGGGGTCAAAGGAGTGAAAATTTTGATAATTTTGACAAGCACACCTGTTCTTCTCTTAGTATCTCCCCTATTTGTGAATAAGATACTTGGATGTTAGAAAACACAATCCATGAAAGTCATGGGAATATTAGTTGTTCATCTTCACCTAAGGAAACCCTTATTGATCAATATGATCCAACCATCGATCATTCCCCTACTTGCGATGAAGTAATTTTATAAGAATCAACCTTTGAATGTCATGAACATTTAGTTTGTAGTTCTCCTAAAAACTCTCCTCCTAGGGAGGATATCACAGTCCAAGAAAATCTGAACATTGACACATGTAATGGGGCTTCCTTAGATGAAGATGATGAAGTGAGATTAGGCTTCTCTTTACTAAAAGATCATGCAAATAAGCACAATATTTTTGAGGTTATGATGACAAAAATTGGATCTCCTTTAATTAGTGAGCTTCCTAAGTCACCTCCCATTAGTGAATCTCATAAGAAAATAAGAGATCCCTTGAAATCAGGGGTGCAATCTAACAATTTTTTGTAGCAGCCAAGATATAACACAATTTATCAAACATGTAGAAGACTAAAAACCATTCCCACAACATCACCATTGCCCCAACATATTGTGCCTAGTGTTGAAGATCTTAAGAAGACTCCCGCTAATATATCTATGTGGCAACTCATTCAACTATCACCTACATCCAAGCATTTATTTCAAGAAATATTGCAAATAAAGTAGGAGGAGATCCAATATTATATGAAATTGAATAATGTAACATATTTCTTTTATCCTACACAAGTCACATAGTCAAAAATCACATTCTCTAAACTTGAATTACCCTCACTTGAGATCCAAAACAAAAATAAAGCCTTGATGATAAAGGTGGTTGTTAATGAAATTGTAGTTAGGTGCACTCTCATAGACAATGGAGCATAAATTAATGTTTATAGCATTGACCTCCTAGAAAAATTTGGCATGGACAAAATGCTCATTCAACTTAATGATGTGCATATTTGTGGCTTTGACAATGTTAATAGGAAACCACTACGGATGATCACATTACCTATTGAGGTCAGATCTGTAGTGTTTCCTATGCATATCTATATCATGCTAGGACCCCTTTCATACAATCTTCTCCTGGGGAGACTATGGATCCACACTATGAAAGGAGTCCCCTCTACTCTCCACTATATAATGAAATTTAAATACAACAAGATATACATGGTTGATGTAGATGAATGAAGCTAAGAATCATATGATCACAAAATTTCCAACTACCTTTATACTTTCATTCCAAGATCAAAACTTGAACCTATACAAGCGGATTCCAATCCTTCACCTACAACAAAACTCTTTAGTGATAGTTGGGGGTCATTAAATTTTATGACTCATTTCAATAAGGAATCCAAAAACTCACCCTCATGGTCCAAAGAGTCATATACAAACGATTCATTTTCAGATACAAGTTCTAGTAACAATTTTTGTTTTACACCTCTTTTTATAGGAGAGTGTAAAATATCACAAACTAAAACAAAAAAACCTTGTGTTTCATTTGCTCAAATTATTTCTACAACATTATCCCATGGTGGTGGTAGGGGCTATATAACTCCCATCCCTCGGGAAGGGACGATGCATAATTTTAAAAATTATTTGTGTTCTCGTGAAGAAGCCAATCTGTCTTAGAAAAACAAACCCCCCTTCATCCAACTTGGAAGATTGTTATGGTATCAAATACAATCTCCCTCCTACACATGGATACAATGAACACACAAAGAAAATCGACATACCATGATCTTTCAAGAAAGATCTAGGGTTACCTTTCTTATCTCCATTTTCATCTAGACTTATCATTTAGCGTGTGCATGGCATCCTACACAAATAAGGAATCAATTTTACTATTTATCAAGAGAGTATATTTTTGAGAGTCCTCCAGGATCATTTGATATTTGTCCCTCAAAAAAGATGAAATAAATTTTACTACAAGAATTGTTTTTGTACATATCACAGAGTTCATGGTCATTCTACCAATGAATGTAAGTTTGTAAGCAACAAAATTCAACATGTTGAAGAGTATGGTTCTATTCCTTGTGTTGAAGCACCTAGTTCCTCTAACTAATACTTACTTTCATCTTATTTGGCTCACCCTTGTCTTGCAGTAAGTGGAGAAAAGGGGTTAGATAGCCTTGTCCTCGTATGTCACTTGTCAATTTCTATTTTGGTTAGTTGACCACCTTTCATTTACATATACGAGAAAACATGGTATGTGGACGACATGCCTTAAGTTGGCTCACATGTGACATAATACCTTTTTCATGATGTAGCTTATCAGAAACATATAACTTGGCATAGGGATTTATGAATAAGCTCTCATGTCTCCTTCTACTTTAAAGCAATTGCTCACAATAATTTTGTTAGCAATCACTTTAAAGTGGGGGTATACATCGACATTCATGTTTCACTATTTGATTTTCTTTCTTCGTACGATGCTTCCTTTTCTTGGTGGTGTCATTAGGCTTGATTTCGTCCATGAATGTGATATTTCTTTAACTTATTCTCTTTTGGAAACATTAAGCATGATGTTCCCCAAGAAGAGACCTTACATGAAGTAAGAAAAATACCTTTGAACATTCCTAACATTATTTTACATTTACAATTTTGATTATATGGCCACCTCGCATAACACATTTTGCATTCCTGTGGATCCATCTTGTTTATTCATGAGCTTGAAGCATACAAAATTTTGCTTGTCTAATGAAGCAAGAAGATCATTCTTATGTGGCACCTAATTAAATTAATGAAGAGGTATAACTTTGGTATGGTTTGAGCAAGAAGCCCAATCTAAGGCATGAATTTCCTCATATCCACTTGTGTGTGTAAGATTACATACCAACCATGAGTATATGCTTCTCACCCTTTTAGACTTCTCATCTGATGGACAGCCACAAGTTTCATCACCCTAGAGTGAGTATGCATTTTTTAGACAAATAGCTTAGATATGATCCACATCCCATTGGAAAAACAGTCAAAGCTTGATCCACTTTTTTTATTTTTCTTAATTTTTTTTCTTCTAGTTATTGACATTGCATGATCACATATCTTGTTCTGCTACAAACCATACACCTTGTGTGTGTCCTTTTTGTGCTCATGTTGGTTTTACTTTGGATCTTGGATCCTGGGGGCTTGTTTTCCTCCTCAATATTTTCTATCCTAGACCATCTTCATTGGTATGATTGGACCCCTCTTGTTTGTCTACTTTAGTGTGAGTTTGAACCAAGTTCATCCTCTCACTAAAGTGGGGGCTAAATGTAGTGTCAAAAAATGGGTCCTTTGACATTTTCACACTCGTTTGGGTCCTCCTTATGTATTTTGGCTTAATGTTGCCCTGATTTAATGTTGTAATGTGAATAACACTTTCACATTAGGTCTTGGGCCCTTGTGAACTAACGTATTTCAATAGTGCCTTGCAAAAGTGTTGTAACACACTTCCACACTTTTCTAGAGTTTTATTGCATATTTAAACATAATAAACCTATTTTTAATCATAATTAACTTTAGTCTTGACTTATTTGGAGTGTTGTAAAGTTTTTTAACACACTTTCACATTCCTCTAGGATTGTCGTTAATATTTGGGATTTCTTATGCTTTAATTGGCCCTATTTTGCATCCACAAGCCTCATTTATTGCATCTTTTTTAGGATAAACCTGACACAAATCATTGACCAATCATAATTCTAGTGTTTCTAGCTTGTGTGGCCAAAATTTAGTGATTTGGGACTCATTCACTTCCTTGGGTGAATGAGTCCCACCTAGGTTTTTAGGTTCCAAACCTGTTTTTACACCTTTCTAAGCACTTTTGACTTTTGGTCTCATACATTATGCTAGATGAGACTCATTCGCCACCTTGGGCGAATGAGTCTCGTGTGACCAAAATTCAAATTTAAGCCAGATTTCCAGTTGGATTTTATTCTCCTAGATCTAATGTCATCTTGTAGTGTTGTAATTTTGACAATTATTACATAATTGAGTATAAATACAAGGTTCTTTCTCTCATTTAAACCCCGAGCATTGAAGCATTCATCCTTATAGAAATTTTGAGTCTACAAATGCATTTAAGGACAAAATTCTTCACCAATTATTGTAGCAATTCAAGATCCATCATCATGTTAGTGAGCTAGTGTTGTCATGTAGCATTGAAGATCCAAGAACAAAAATTATTCTATTCTTATTATCAAAGATCAAGATCTATATCCTTCATGGTCATTTCATGATTGAGTTTCATAATTATTAGACATCATTTACAAGACATCATTCACGGTATCATTGTTCATGTCTCATGTCCTATGTTTCATGTTCATTATTTCATCATTTGGTTTAATTACCTAAAAGGGGTTTGACCAAGGAAAACCCCTATTCCGTAACAATTAACAAGTTTTCTCCCTCTTTAATGTGTGATTGTAGGTTTTTAGATTGAAGAAAAGTGGATTTGAAGCCTTCAAAAGCACCAAAATGAAAAAGTTGTCAATACTCATGGAAACTTAGATGTATGGAAAAATATCCATCCAATTTGCATGAAATTAGTAAGAAAGTGCTTACTTTATCCATCATCAAAGGCTTGCAAAGTTTTAGTTCAAGGTTATGCTCCTGGGACACTTCGTGATGAAATGGGACTCATCCCCTAGTTGTGGCGAATAAGTCCCACTGTAGGAGTTTTTCAAACATATTTGCAGATTTGGATACCCATTTTGTCAAAACTTTCTTTGATTGAGTTTTCCAAAATTGGAACTGACTCACCTAGAATGGTGAATGAGTCCCACCAAGCCTAAAAACAAGCAATTTCAGTATTTGAGAGCTCCATTCCATCTCTTTCTAGTTTCCAAAAACACACTTTCAATTTTATAGTTTTTCCTTTTGTTTCATTTACTTTTTTAGGCCATTTAGAGTTAGTTTGCATATCACACTATGTTTTCCAACATTTTCTTTTCCATGTTTACATTTGGTGGTGAACCCCTCTTGTAATCTGAAATAATATCCTAGGATACCTTATTGTCAAATCTCTCCTTCCATTCTTCATTGGGATGAGATCTCTAGGGTCATCCTTGAATGTAAAGTATAGAAGATTGTTGCCCTAGGTCCTAAAACCCTAGTGGGGACAAAATTCTATGTTACAATTGTAAAAAAAATATGGAAAAAAAGACTTTGTATGCAAGAATTATGAGCATTTAAAATTTTAAAACTTAAGGAGGAACTTAAAATGATTATAATTTTTTGTTATGGTCAATATATTAGAATAATCCTATCCATTGTGTAGACCTCTAAATCACCTTTCCAACACTTATAAAAAATCAAAATTTTGATCAATAATGCAAAATTTATGCCCATTTTACTGAAGTGTGATTTTTGGGATTTTCAAAATAGATGTACATTTTGGGTATGCGCAGGATCATCATGGAAAAAATAGGCCCTTAAGTGGCAATAAAATTCAGAAAATTCAGAGTTAGGCAACTTGACATAAAAATTTGAATAATTTGTCTATATTATTTCAAAAATATGTAAGAATAGAATTTGTAGAAAATTGAATTTAGTTTCTAAACTACTAGGTTTATTTTTAAAAGAAAAAAATCTATTTGGTGAAAATTAGAAATTTCAATGCAGTAGTATTTAAATTTCAGGGAAAAAATAAGAAGTAGGTGTCTATCTGACCACCCTAACCACAATAAAAGGATAATATTTTTTTATAATATTTTAGATATAAGTAGAGGACTCATGTCTTGATGTGATCCATTTTTTTTGTAAATTTGTTCCAAGTAAATAATTAATTATGAATTTTCTATTACAAATTTTAAAAAATATAAAAAACTCGTATGTCTGGCCACCTTAACTTGGTCAAAAATTCATGAAATTCATTTTTTTTTTTAATCCTATAGTATGTGAAGCATAGAATGTGACACATGTTTCATATTCAATAAATGTGATACCTTTTGAAAGCTATAGATGATTTTCAATCATAATGGAAATCAAGAATTTAGTCGTAATTCAAATAGAAAATGAATAATAATTATTTATTAAATTCAAAGTAAAGCATAATTTATATTGGTGGAAAGATGATAATATCCTTTAAAAACCCTTTTCATTTCATCAATTTTGGGTAAAAAAAAGTCATCAGCCACATGGGCCATCATATCACTTACATACCGCCACTTTTTGGCCCATCATGATCCTGCACATACCCTTTTAAGAAAAACATATATCCATTTTGAAAATAAAGTAATTAAAATAATTATTGAAAAAGGATCCTCCTAATTGCACTTTCTAGTAAGAATACAATTAGCATGGCATCAACAACCTTAGAAGAGGCATCAAAATTCATTGTGGATTTATCTTCCTACCTGGGATATTGGTTTCTTTCAAAAATATTGCAAGAATAATTATTTATATCTTGCAATGATTCTTCTCATTATCATATTCATATTCAAGGAAGCTCACTAATGGTTGACCAAACCGTTGATTCTTTTCATCTTGAGGAGCAACATATTATTCAATCTTCTTGCTAGTTTGGTTCATTTTCATGAATCTTTCCATCTATGATCAAGAAGCAACATCATGATCCATTGTAAGGTGAAAATCACACATAGTAGTCGTATGATAATTTATTGAACTCAAATATTTGATATCTAGTCTTTGTGGGGGAGGAGGAAGCTTTGACTATTTATTCTACTAATATAGAATATAATTCCTCCTAGGAATATCCTGATACAAGGGTAGGGAATTTTGTTGAAGTTCTTTCTTCAATAAAATAAAATTGTTTTCTAGATTTTACACCATAGGGTATGTAGTGGTGGGTTTCATCTATTGTCCTTTTCCATTTTGTAAATATTTACTTTATTTTCCTACACTCAACAGGTTGTCTTCTACCTCAATTGTCATTTATTTGGCTTCTTGTAAGGTGGCTACATGAGATCTCTATAAGTGGAAATTTATATCCGATGGTTGAGCATTGATGAAGAAATATTTTTATTTTCTTCTGTTGGCCTTTTGTTACCTACAATTTTATTAACAATATTTTTGAATTGAGAAAAAAATTCTCACATAGGTTAATGCATATCTCCTTTTTCATTTGAGTTAGTTGAGCTAACAACATGTGTTCATCTTCAACAATTTTTAACCTCTGTTCAAATTTTTGTCACATCACAACCCATATGGTCATAGAACCAACCAATAGATCTTAGAACCAACCAACTGCTACATTAGTTAAGTATTCTACAAATAAATAGAAAGATACATCCTCATGCATGACACCAAGAACTCCACTTGCCAAAAATTAAATGTTGATATTTTTATTATTTGCTAATTTTCCATCACCATTGAGCTTAGATAGGATCTTTCTAAATCCTAAATGAAAAACATATAATTAGTTCCCGAAAGCTGAGGGACCAATCACTACTCCCGGTGAGACTGGTTGAGCCATAACTTGTGGTATATGTTGCTAAATATTTATCACCAAAGGTGAAACGATTTCATGTAAAACTAATACATGAAAATAGGGAGACTAAGGAAAAGTTCTTGAAGGTGATGTTGGTTTTCTAGTATATTTAACCTTTCTTCATGAAGAAGAAAATGGTGTAGATAAATCTACATTTAAAAAAAAAAATGAAGATCAAGAACCCCTTTACACCTATCTCCTCTTGTATATATTTTACTAGTAGTGTATATTAGTAGAGAGGAATATCTTGAGGGAGTCTTGTAGGTGGATTACTTTGTTCTTGTTTATTTCTATTTTGATTTCATATCCTTCACCTCAAGGTCATACAATATTTTTGTCAATTATAACAAATTTATCCCTTGGGAAAAGTCTTATAATCTCTTCTCCTAATTCCTCTTCATTCTTTAAAACCAAATTAACTTGGAGAAATTCTTGACCAATTCTCCTGCAACACCAAGCTAAAATATTTAACAAAGAAATGGCATCATCTTACACTGTAGGCACCCAATCAAGATGTAGTAGTAGAACTAGAATATCATTATGATGTGGAAACACCATATTGAGACATAAAGAGACCATATTTAGACATGAAGATAACAATAGGATGCATAAAATAAGGTGACTCTAATAAAATATTCTCTTTCAAATAATCCCCAACAAAGTCACCAAAATATGTTGGTAAGAGGGTTGGCACTTGAAATGCTATTTGACTTGCCCAATTGAAAGTGAAAAAGATGCACCAATAATTGGAGATATTAAGTATGTAATTCCAATCTTCCCTTTTTTTTGAGAGGGGAAACTCTTTCACATGATAGGATTTTTTATTTTTGTGTACTTTTTACTTGAAATTATGTAAGGTTATGAAAGGTTTACCATGATTAAATGTAATAGAGAAATCCCCAATAAAAAAGATACTGATATTACCAAATTCTCACAAAAAATCTTTAAACTTAAACATTTTCATTATAAGGATTTAATACTATACATAAGAAACCTAATAATAATAAAAATCTCAAAGCAAATGCATCCATCTCTAGATACTAAGAAATTCAAATATCTCTGAAAATACTTAATGATGATCTGATAATTTTTTTCAAAATTTACTTTCAAGATAGTAAAGGTTATTATTAACATATAATGTACAAAATATCAATAACAACAAGAAGAAAATTTCATGGTTGTAGCTCCAAAATTATTTTATATTTCTTTTAAAATTGTACAATTCCAAACATTCCCCTTCTATCAAACTTGTGAGAAAGTAAAAGCCCTTTTTGTAGGAGTTGAGAAAATACAACACCACAAATCCCGAAGATCACCTGCATGCAAATAACCTGTCACAAAAGAAGAGATGGAGACAAACAAGCAAGGGTTCTCTGAAAACTGAAAATGTATATATCAGAGAGAATGAGAGAATGAATTGATATGAAATACAATGGGATCAATCTTTATAAAAAGGAGATCATGAAAACCCTAATAAAACCCTAATAGAAGCCCTAATAGGATAAAATTTAATAATTAATATAATTATTAAATGTCACATTATGCAAACTAATGTGAAATCTTAAGAAGGGAATAAAGGTAACTTAATCAACATAATTAAGTTAAGACCTTTAATCTAACACTTTTAAATGTTTAGAGTGTTTTATGTATAAAATATCTTATATAACTACCTCATAACTAACTCAAAACCACCCTAGTAACTACCTCCACAAAAAGTGAGAAGTAAAACTGTTTTTATTAAAGTTAGAAAATTCTTAAATTTGAGCAACATAGTTTATTTTCTAGCTTATTACAAAAGTGATAAGTCACCATTACAAAATGATACAATAAAACATAAAAAGTAAATTTGACTTAATTACAATGAGAAATTTACATAAATTTTCTCCAATACCATTTATCCTTAGTGCATGTGGTGTCTGTTGTGCAGTTTTGCACACGTGCCCCACTGAATGTGGGGACCCTCTATCTTTTTTTTTTGCTTTTAGTGTTTGGACCCTTTCTTTTGGGGGATTTTGCTTGCTTGGGTTTGTTCCTTAACAATCATTTTTCCAATTAAAGTGGCATTCTTTTGAACTATATTGAAAATCTGAAGTTTTTGGCTTTATCTCAGGTTTTTCACTCTTTTTCGGGAAAATTTGCCTGGACCGGATTCTCTCGGTTCCTTCTTATTGTCTAAAATTGATCTTTTGCACTAATTTCAGGAAAGTCTGCACATCTCAGATTTCCCCAAAATCCGTGGCAGTGTCGAATCCCCGAAATGTCTTTGTGACCGTGGCTGTCTTGTCTAATGCATTAATGGCATTTGTACAGAGGTCTTTTGGCTTTGATATATTCATTCTTTTAGGAGTAATTGATCATTTTGAGTTGTGAATTTTCTATCAGTTGAGCTTGTGTGTTGAGGTTCTTGGTGTTTGCTAGATATTCAGATATTCGAGGCCATTTGGGTTACGCATTGCATTTCCTGCGCGTGGTTGTATTATGTTTGCACTGAGTGGTTGTATCTCGAATTCACTAGCTTCCACCTTCACGCTTCCATGGTATGTAGGTGCACCCTGTTCTCTATTGGTTTCAATGAATTTTCTTTGTTTTCTTGGGGAGTCCTTCGTAGGTTTCATGGTTTTCTAGATGTGCATCATTATTGTGCATTTTTGGGTTTTTCATTTGATACACCAGTTTGTTTTGTTGATCGAATGTTTATGCTTGGTCTGGTGTCAGGTCTTGTTTGGGCCTTGGCTTGCTATTGTTTCAAGCTTTCCATTCTTTTGAATGAGAAATCCACCTATACTTTCATGGCAGACATTTAGGGTTCCCAACTTAGGTCATGGTCGTTTCATCTCAAAATTGTTGAAAAGTGGGTCATTGGTTTGTATTTTATTCATTAAGGTCCTAGGTCGAGTTGGTTTCTAATTTCTGGCATGGATTCGAAGTGATTTAAATTGATTTGATGAGAGTACTGGGGACGTAGACAGGTTCGGGTTTTCGAGGTCTTCACAGAATTTCGCTTGGTCTGGATTTCCCTAAATTTTCTTTCTCCTTTTCTTTTTTCACTTTTTGCCGGATTTCATTTGGTTTTGCCAAAATCCGTTTCATCTGGATTTTCCCAAAGTCCGCGGTTGGGTTTTTTACTGATGTTGAGCTTTGATACTGTTATATCTAGATTTCACTAAAATCCATTCCACCCAAATTTTCCCAAATAGTTCATGTCCCTTCATTTTTCCCGAGTTTGTTGTAACTGTTCTTGATTTCGCCAGAATTCGTCTCCAACGGATTCTTCCAGATGTTTTGGAGAAATGTTGAAATTGATGGTTTTTAATTGTGGGTTTCTTGGTAATACATTTGATTAACTTAAAGAGCTTATGCTAAGTATTCCTAATGCTTTTCCTTGGTTGAGTTGGTGATTTAAATGATGTTTTATGATTTTTTGTATGGTTTGCTGGAATCCGCCTGGTTCGGATTTTCCTGAAAAGCCTTCCTAGTGCAGAATCCGCGAGGGGAGCTAAATCCTGAACTTTGAGATAATGATCTGTTGCACTTATTTATTATTATGAATCTATTTGTGGTTATTCTATGTGCTTACAGGCTAGATAAGGATAAAATGTTGCTGGTCAAGGCAAGGGAAAGGCAACTGACCTTGGTGCAGATGATTCTGCCATCTCGGATGCAAAAAAGGTTAAGTTAGATATAAGGAGCAGAGTTCCTGAGAGTAAGCTGACTTCAATTTGGTCAGGAATTATGGACACCAATGTTGGCATGTGGGATTAGGAGGAATTCAAGGCTGAGATGTCAGCACCTAACCTTCCTTTGCTGCCAAGGAGGATGGTGGACTCCGAATTGGCCCATGTGGCAAGCTTTCCTTCTACAGTGCAGTGTTATGAGCTGGTGCTAGAGTGTGCTAGGAATTATGATAGGGGTACATAGAGGATTATTTGCCCTCAAGATAGGATTATTGCAGGATTCATTCCAGTGTGTCTATTTCTGCAACCTTCGACATGCCTGATAGGTCTCATGTGGTAGCCTTTGACAAGGATGGGGCTAAGAAATATTATGAGAACATTGTTAAATATCAACAGGTGATTAACTCTTGGCTGGAAATGCCTAAATCTCATTTCTCTAAGTTGCCTAAGCAGCTGTTCAGACTGAAGTTCAAGAGGGAATACTATAATGTTATCACCCTTCTCAGCAGATTGGTAGGATTGAAGAGTGCAAGGGTCTTTGAGACTTGGATGTTCCATGTGATTGCTAGAAAGGAGCAAGGATTTGACTATCACTGGGCAGGTTCCATTAGTGTTGTAATTCATGAACAGTTATGTAATGTCTTGCAGACCAAGACTTTCACTATGACCTCATATCTAGTATATTCGTTGGCCAGACTTCATCCATATAAGGGATTGAGCACTAGGCGTATTTTTGGGCAAGATGCCATCTACGAGGTATATCCTCAGTTGCACATGACTGGTGGAAGCTACTGGAGGTCAAATGATGCCTTCACTATGTACATTACTAGATTGTTGCAGGGTGTAGAACATGTAAGAATCTTGGATAAGGAAAAAGAGTTGATAAGGAGGTATGGAGCTTGGTTCATTTAGTTCCCCACCTTTTCATACATTAGAGTTGATGGTTTTCACAGTGCTCCTTATAGACTCCCTAGCTATCCCACTGATCATGTTGTGTTATTGGAAGTCACTAGGTAGATTTGTGACTTTGACAATGTATTAAAGGGAGAAATGCATAAGACAGGTTTTGGGAATGATTTCCCTTTGAAGATAGGAATAGGTGAAGTTTGTGCCTCCATTCAGTCTTCTCATGCTTCAGAGGAGGAGATGGGTACTCTTGGTCTTCCCTTCCACACCAAGAGAACAAGATTTGACATAACTGGTGAAGCTCAAAAGAAGACTAATAGAGATTATAGCCATAAGCCTCATATTGAGGATTATTGGGTTAACCTCACTGATGAGTTTGAGGTAAGGAAGAAGAGGTTTTCCAGACTGCTAGTGGAATTGGTGAGGCTGTATAATGTAAAGGCCATCTCAGACCAGATTCAGGAAGATGTAAATGTGATCCAAGGTCATGTTTATGAGGTGGTAAAAGATAAACCAGTTGGAGAAGTTGACTAGTTGGAAGAGGAGAAGACCGATTTGGATTAGGTCATGGCCCCAGTAATTAAGTACACCAAGATGTGGTTGAAGCACAAAATGCTAGAGCTGGAAAGTGAGGGTGTTCCATGCACCTATGAATTAATGGGAGATTTGGATTCTCATTCTACTTCTGAAGGGTCACTTGAACCAGAACAAAAGGGCAAGGAAAAGGAGGATTCTCCTTTTAGAATTCAGGTAAGGGAAGTCCAACCTAAGAAGGTTGTAGAGGTGGCCAAACAGAGGAAGCCTATTCCTAAGAAGATGAAACATGCCCCTAAGAACGAAGTTGAGAAGAATAAGGAAGAAAAAGAGGAGATTGAAAGTGCTCCACAAATTGAAAAGAGAGGAATAATTATAAGACTATTACAAATAGGGGAGGAGACTCTTAAGGTTGATAAGATAATTGAGCTACCAGTGGTAGAGGTGGAAAGTTCGGGGGAAAGGACATAGGTTTACATGAGGAGATCAAGGACTCCTTCTCTGAAGGACACTGTAACAATGGAGAAGGTCTCGGTCAATATTCTTGTTGTGGAATAGGTGAATGTATCTATTTCCTAGGATGTTAATAACCCACAGGAAGAACCAAAGAAAGGTGAAAGTCCTAGGGATTTACAAGAAGTATTTCAAGAAGGAGACCTCTTTAAGTCAGAAGTAGAAATTCATAAGGTATTGTAGTCTCCCTTGGTGGCATATGCAGATTCGCCTGCAGAGGAGCAAGTGAACAAATCCCCTCAACAGGAGGAGGTAGTAAATAAAAACTTATCACCATCCCAAGTTGTAGTGGAAGAGTAGTTGCAACAGGAAGGAAATCCAACTGTCGATGTTCCTAGAAGTCCAAGTGTTGAAAATCATGCAACTGATGATTAACAACAGAAACAAGATAAGCAAGGCATAGTACCTACTGGGTCCACTATTCCAGATTGGCTTGAGAAAGGCTTGAGGAGTAAAATGGTAATAGTGGAGGATGCTCCTCCTAATTGGGATGTCCTTATGGCCAATGTGGAGAAAGGGAAAACTAAAAAGAAAGCAAGGTTTGTATCCTGAATTGAAAGGGATGGATCTGACAATAGAGTGGCCCATATTTCTACCCCTGCTCCAAACAAAGATAGGGACAATGTGACTACCCAAGATTATAATTTGAGTATCAAAGAATATGAGGGTTCCAATGTAGTGATTGTGGGGAGATTGAAGAAGGCAGTGCAGACAAGACATGAATTGGAGGGAGAGAATGAAAAACTAAAAAGATACCTGTAGGAGTTGATGAAACCTTTGCAGGCTATTGGTTCCTCCTCTTTTGTTGCAGGATTCCTTCCCCAGGAGACAATCTCTAAGTTAGAAAAGATGAATGGCACCTCACATGCTACAGTCACTTGGTTGCAAGGTGTCCAAGCTAAGGGAGATGAGGCCATCAAGGGAATTTTGTCTACTGTAGGGGATGCTACAAGGTCAATAACATTGCTCAAGACTGTGTTACCTCAAGATAAGGAGGATATTGATTTCCTACTGCAGAAGGTTACAACAATTATGGGATTCACCGAGGATGAATTGGTAAGATGTGGGATTCTTCCTCTTCTAAGGGTTTTTGAACCTTGGGAATGGTTTGAAATCCTACTAATGAGGCAAAAGGCCTTGAAAAAGATTAATAAACAGGTAAAGAAAATTGAGGATGACCCGATGGATGTATATGATAAATGCATTTCATTCTTCGAGGTTATGATTGGAAGGAAGAAATTTGCTCTGAAGCATCTCAATTTGGAACAGCTTAGGGAATGGTGGAGATATGTGTATTCTCCAGTCAGTGGGATGGTACAGTTGGACAAGCAAGAGAGGACATCAAGATCCTTGAGAGAAAGATTAGGGTTTTGCTTGTGCCACCTATTTCTGAACTCGATAGGGTCCTGTTGGCCGTACATGCTAAAGGAGATAAAACTAAAGACAAGGATGGGGAGTGATTATATAGAGTTACATTGATATTTGTGCTTCCCATTCATTTAAACGTGTTAAGCCGACCCTTTTTTGACACTTTGGCGGTTTTGGGATGAAATTGGTGCTATGGCACATTTCATATGGTTTGAATTATTCTTTGAGGCTGACCTCTTGTAGGTCATGCTTTATTGTAAAATTATTATTTGGGCCGACCTATCTTGTAGATTCTCTATAAAAGCGAGCATGTTGCCTCATTCGATAAGTAGACAGGAGATTAGAAAATAGAGATAAAAAGATAGGTAGATCAAGAGAGTAGCTAAGTGATATTAGAGCAAGTTAGGGTTTATTTTCCAAGCAAATGTTGTAACAAAAAAACTAGAATTGCTGCTATTTTCGGATGAATTAATATAAGAGGGATATTGTGTTTGGTATCTATCTTTGAAGTCTCATCTGGCATGGTTCTTGTTATTCTATCTTTCAAATTTCTTAAATGTTTATGGTTAAATGGTTTAATAATGCTTAGGGTTTCATGTTTGGGATGTTTCTAACGATCTCTAGTCCATATTTTTTGTAGTTAGCTGATTGTTAGCTACTTTGCAGAGTTAGCCTAGACTTATATCTATGCTTAGTTCAATTGTGAAGTTTATTCATCTTAATTGTTGTAAGGTTGACTTAATGAATGTTCATAATTTGAAAATCTTTTAATACCTTAGAAGATTGCACTATTTCTATGGAGTTGCAGAATCATTTGGGTCAATCAGAAAATAGTTTATGAGAGATTGGTCCATTTTGAGCATCTTATCCTTTGGCATTTTCAATCTTATGATTAAAAGTAGTTTTAATTTATCTCGTATACCTTTATCTTTTGCTATTTCTTTATTTTCTGAGTTGCATCAAGTTTTGAAGTATCAATTTATTGCTTACATTTGATAGGTTTGAAGTCTAGCTCTGCTCGTAGTAAGGTCCTCTTGTGATTACCGACATTTTCACATTATCTATGAGTTGTTTCACTACATTGTCAAGACCTAACATTAGAGACCTTGGGGTTATCTCTTTTCTCATAGAGATTTACCTTTCAAGAGATATAGGATATCATATTCTATCTGAGTTGTTGCTGTGCAAAAAACACCATCAACAAATTGGCACTAGAAGGAGGGCCTATGAATGAGCAAGTTGGAGTGTTTCTTAAATGATGCAGAGCAAGAGGATTCACAACTTATACATTCCATTCACTTGAAAAATTCCATAAAATTGTTTATCTCAAATAGTGATTAAGTGCATTCTACATCATAGTGTAATCATTCTCACAACAACCCACAATTCAATGCAACAAACAGTCGTTAATAAATTCCATAAAAAAAATAATGAATTCAATCCCTTCAATGAGATTTAGGATAAAATAATTATAGACCTTCCTTCCAATTTTTATAAAGATCCAATCGTTGAAAATAAAGTTATTGTATTTTTCCCAAAACTACAAACTCTAGGCAGTGTTCAAACCTGCCCTCACCAAAACAGTCATATCTTCCACAAAACTCAATAAACTTCAATGAGAAAAAAATAATTGGAAACTATAAATATAGATCTTTCCATCCATATATTATACTCCATTTATTGAATCCATACCAGTCCATACAAATCACAACTTCAACTTGAAAACAATGTAGAAATCATAAAATGCACACCAAACTTGAGGTTGCCATTCATCAAACTTCAAAATAATGTCTCCAACCCCTGTAATTAGAGTTTTGGAGGGTGTACTTATAAATTTACAACCAAAACCAACTATTTTCAACCACCTTTTAGTTATTTTGTTGAAAAAACACCTTAATGACACTTTTGACAAGTTGCTTGACAACTTTCTTGAGCAACTTTTACAATTTTTACAATATGGAACAACTTTAAACATTATTTGACAAATGACTTCAAATATTGCTTCCTAAGACTCAAACACCTATAAAATGGCTTGATAAACCTTATTATAAGACCCAATACATAAAATAGACCAACTTTTTACATGGCCTCATGGAGGCTTGAAAGCAACTTGGTGCTCCTGCACCATACACCCCTTGAAGAAAAAGCTCAAGTCCCCTGAGTTAGCATAGAATAAAGCACCTACAAAAATAAATGATTCTTCACTATCATCTGCAATAAAAAAAACTTGTAGCTTCATCTTAACCCATGGTTTTTTCTTCCTCTTCTTCTTATACCATCTCTTCTCCTTCATCTTCTCAACATCTAGGCTCTAAAACTCTATTTCTTGTTCATAAACCTCAATAGCATCATCTATATCTTCATTATTATCATTAGAGTACCATATATAATCTGAATAATACTCTTGAAAACCTTATTACCAACAACAACTTGATCATGAATAACAACATCAATGTTATCAACAACTTTATCATCATCAACTTGAGTATCAATACAAGGGTTATCAATAACATCAAAAACCTTCTCAACTTGTTCATCAGCAAAAATTTCATCAAATATTTGAGTACCAAAAACAACCACATCACTAATCTCAACATCAACATGTTCATTAACCAACAAAGAAGTTTGTTCATCTTCAAGCACAATCGAAATATTATGCATCTCAACTTGTAACTTATCTTGCTCAACTTGAACAATAGATTCAAACTTTAACTTTGTCTCATTTGTTGCCTTCTTTTGTTTTTTGTGCTTCTTCATAATATTCTTTAGAGGCCATCTTAACCTCTTTGACATTGGTATATTCCAACTCCTTTGTGCTTCCTTAAGAAGTTGGTGTTCTTTGTCTAATCTTTCCAACCTTTGGCTTATCTTTTCTAGGGCTTCCTCAAACTCTATTTGTCTTGCCTTCTTTCTTTCCTTCTTTCTCATTTCCTTTTCCTCTCTTTCCTTCTTCCTTCGTGAATCCTCAGCTTGCCAACATTTCTTTAAAAATTCCATCTTCACAAGCAAGTCTCTCCTTGCTTCCACTTCACCTTGCCTCACCTAGGCAATCAGGTTCCTTCCTCAACCTGCAAACAACCACACACAAACCACAAACAACTTTCCCAGAGCATCTTTAGGCTCTGATACCAAACTGATGTAGAGCAAGAGGATTCACAACTTATACATTCCATTCACTTGAAAAATTCCATAAAATTGTTTATCTCAAATAGTGATTAAGTGCATTCTAGATCATAGTGTAATCATTCTCACAACAACCCACAATTCAATGCAACAAACAGTCATTAATAACTTCCATAAAACAAATAATGAAGTCAATCCCTTCAGTGGGATTTAAGATAAAATAATTACAGACCTTCCTTCAAATTTTTATAAAGATCCAATGGTTGAAAATAAAGTTATTGTATTTTTCCCAAAACTGCAAACCCTAGGCAGTGTTCAAACCTGCCCTCACCAAAACAGTCATATCTTCCACAAAACTCAAAAAAATTCAATGAGACAAAAATAATTGGAAACTAGAAATAGAGATCTTTCCATCCATATATTATAATCCATTTATTGAATCCATACCAGTCCGTACAAATCACAACTTCAACTTGAAAACAATGTAGAAATCATAAAATGCACACCAAACTTGAGGTTGCCATTCATCAAACTCCAAAATAATGTCATCAACCCCTCCAATTCGAGTTTTTGAGGGTGTAATTATACATTTACAACCAAAACCAACTATTTTCAACCACCTTTTAGTTATTTTGTTGAAAAAACACCTTAATGACACTTTTGACAAGTTGCTTGACAACTTTCTTGAGCAACTTTTACAATTTTTACAATATGGAACAACTTTAAACATTATTTGACAAATGACTTCAAATATTGCTTCCTAAGACTCAAACACCTATAAAATGGCTTGATAAACCTTATTATAAGACCCAATACATAAAATAGACTAACTTTTTACATGGCCTCATAGAGGCTTGAAAGCAACTTGGTGCTCCTACACCATTAAACTCCATCTCTTCTGAGAGACTTAGAAGAAGAACTAGATGCACTCCAGGAGAGGAAGAATTTCAAGAATTACAAGCCCCTACTAGGTCAAGAAGGACCAAAAGAATGGAAGAATCATCATCAGCCCATCCACTCCCATCATCTCCATCATCTTGATCTTCATTTGATTATGAGGGGATTCCCATTCCACAACCATAACTAGTCATAAATTAGTTCTTGCCACCCCTACCTCCACCAATGGATTTACTTGCTACTAATCCATTCCCATTGATCTTCAATAATTACAATTTCATGCCCAAAAACCTTGAGCATTTATGTTCTAAGTTTCATACCCATGACCCCAATAGAACAATAGAAGAACATATTCGTATTTTTCAGACTTGTCTGAGAGATAGGGGGATTAGTCATGAGGATGTTGCATGTAGGTTGTTCCCTTACTCTCTAGGAGAAGAAGCTTTTTATTGGTATAATCACCTGCCTGCTACTTCCATCCGTAATTGGATTGAGTTAGAAGCTGCATTCCTACAAAATTTCAAAACTCCCATCAGTGCTAATGAGCTATACTTGCATTTTACTAGTGTGAAAAGGGAGATTAATGAGCCAATAGGATCATTCAATGATAGGTTCCATCGAGCATATACCAGACTCTGGGCACCTTATGCTGGAAATGAAGATACTACTTTAGAGATATATCTTGAGGCCTTGGATAGCCTTACGGCTACCTTCCTGAAACAAAGGACTAATCCTCCAAACACTTTGCTCATTGCATATGCGGAGGTAGCGAAAGTCAGCATATATCTAAGGCAACATTTATCAGGACCTTTTCCATCTTTGGGACCTATTGCTCACCCTAGAAAAATCCAAGCCCTTAATCAGGCCTCGACTAGTCATGCTCCAATAATGAATCCTGTGTCATGACTACCTCTGGTTCCTCACCCAAGTCCACCTATAAATCAAGATCAACCTACAACTTATCCCTAGCAGAGAGTCAATCGACCCCTACAACAGCAACAAGCTGGTTTCCCTTCATATTTGCAGAATTCAGAAGTCTTGAATCAGGCTGTTGGTTCTGGGAATATACCTGGATATCCTTTGGGGGGTAACCCAACACTACCTAGCAATCTGGATAAGGAGAGATTGGATGAATTGTCTAAACAAGTGAAGAGGTTGAATACAGAGGTAACTTATTTGAGAAATCAGAATAGCCAGCTTCAGGCTGCTCAGAAGAATATATAGTCCAGCTATGGTAGGGAGAATAGAAATTTTGAAAGAGGTCAATACTTTTATAGGAATCAAAATTATGAAAGAGGCTAGGGTTCTGGTTAGAATTTTTATAGAAGACAAAGCTCTAGTCAGAATTTTGATAGAAACTAGCAAGGTGGACAAGGATTTGATAGGGGGCAACAACATAGGTAGAATAGATCTTGGAATATTGGACCTAACAATGGGGGAATCCCTACTCCCTTGGATCAGACCTCTACTCAAGAGAAGCCTCCAAATGGTGTGTACTTGGAAGTAGCAGCTTTTTCTAGATGGTGTAGAGTCCATAAGACAAGCCAACACTCTAAGTTAGACTGTGTCGAATTTCAGACTGCAGTTTCTATCTTTTAGTATGAAGTAAAAAATAATGCCACTAGTCAGGAAATTGTACCTTCAAACCCTTATGATTCTCCAGTATTGGTAATTAATCATGCTCCATTCCCAAAAAGTGAGGAGAACAAACTAGAAGAAGTATCTAGTACTACTGATAATGAGGCGGAGTAGGTGTTGAATGAAGATGAGATTTCCCAGTTGTTCAATGAGGACAATGAAAATAATAATGGCCCTTTAGATGGGGAAGAAGTTAGTATTGAGGAAGTTCAGATGTTTCAACAACTAGAAAAGAAGTATGATTTGAGAAATAGACCCAATAGGGGTCCCCAAGCTGGAGGTCCTTTCACTACCTCTATTCCTCCTAATAATTTCAATACTCCACTAGACCCACAAGTTAGTAATAATCCACTTTATCCTCTGGTACCAACCCAGTACTTGTCGAGGGGAAATAATGTTGAAGTGTCCAAAGATAAACAGGCCAGTGGCTACAAAGAGGCCAATTCTGACCTAAATATGGACCAATTAGGAAAATATGTAACTGAAGAATTCAAGAAAATAAAGGTGAGTCTTTCTACTTTTGAATTATTAAGAGTTCCTGTTATTAGGAATGCAGTTTTGGGATCATTTAGTTCAAATACAACATCACAAGGGGTAGCCACGAGTGAGGCTACTACTAGGTCTTCTAATTCTCATACATCTAGAAGTCAAGTCCCACCTGTGGAAAAGAGGGGAGATAAAGATAAAGGTCAGGTTGCACAAGTTGATACTCATTTGAACTGATTTCAAGGTAAGATGGAAACTCCTCATTTCCTAATTTATGTTTGTATCTTTGAAAAGAATTTACATAATTGTCTTCTAGATTTCAGAGCCTCCACAAATGTTATACCTTTTTCTATTTGCAAAGCATTAGATATCACTCCTATAGCTTCTCAAAAGAAGGTGACTCAGTTGGATAAAATAGAGGTAAGTGTGGTTGGAGAATTGAACATCATCCTACGCAGCTTGCATCAGATCCTAGGGTGCAGCAAGTGATCAATATCCAAGTTGATGACATCCCTGATACTTGTGGATTGATCTTAGGTAGAGATTTTACTAAGGCTTTAAATAGATATACTTCCATAGATCATTTCCATATGTGGTTAACATGGAAAGGCATTCCAAATCAGATCAGAATTGAAAGAGAACCTAGGATGAAGTATGTGATCACAGAATATCAAAATATTTCAAATGAGGTATTGGTGTCTAAAGTTAGCATGGGGAATTACGTGTTGGCTGCATCAGTAACAAAGGATGAAGTTTTTATGTTCTAGGATTCTTTGAATGGACACCCTCTGGAGAATAGAATTCCTAAGACTTTGATTAAACTTGAGAATGAAATAAGTGAGGAAGATGGTAGATGGCTTGGTTTATTGGATAACTTTCAGGAGTTCATCTAGAAGTGTATGGAAGATCAAGTTCAATTAAGAGGAAGCATGACCTTTGAGGAGCTATTGCTCCCCAATTGGTGAAGAGTACATGATGCACCTCATTTTGAGTTGGAGTGTAGCTTATGTCAGACCGCTGTCAGATAGATACAGAAGTGCATCGATCCAGTTCCACCTACTAGGCTTAAGATACATAAAGAAATAAGAGTTGATGCTAAGGGTAAGAACCGTATGCTTCCCGAAGAACCTCCTACCCTCAACAAAGAATAAGGTAAATTGAAGCCTAAAGAACCTGATGGTTGTTGGACATTAAGATTTGATGGATCTAAATCCAAGCAAGGTGCTAGAGCAGGATTTGAATTGATTAGTCCTCAAGGAAAGAACTATTTTGCTACCCACAGACTCCAGTTCCAGTGCACCAATAATGTTGTTGAATATGAGGCCTTGATCCATAGCTTACTGATGGCGTCAAGGAAGAAAGTTAAGCCATTACAGGTTTTTGGAGATTCTGAATTAGTGATTAAACAAGTAAGAAAATAGTATTCATGTCGGGACAGAAGGATGACCAACTATAGGCATAGAGTATGGGATCTCATAGAAGGGTTTGATGCATTCAATATATGATTGATCCCTAGGAACAAAAATTAGGTTGTTGATTCCTTGGCTCAAGCTGCCAGCACATTACAACCTTTATAACTTTTAGGGTTAAAGAAATTTTCAGTTGAGCTCACTCCAGTCCCTTTAGTACCCGACAACATTACCAAATTTCAAGTATTTGAAGACGACAAGCACATCTTGGATTTTATTACAAGTTGTGATGTGTTTGCCTCCCAAGTTATTGATGAGATTGAGCCTTAGGAAGTAGATATAGAGTTTGAAGGAATCATCAATCTAAAGACTAATACCATCCCAAGGGGTATGGTGCAACTTGAACGGATTTTTGACTTGGATAAAATAAGGGATCAAGAACAACAGACTAAAAGAGAGTCCATTAGTAGCCAGTGTGAAACATACAATATGGGGACATCAGATGATTTGAAAAATGTTGTTATTGGTAAGGTGTGTACTCCAGAGGAAAGGAAAGGGATTATTGATACCTTACATACATATCATGATATAATAGCTTGGAGTTATGAGGATCTGAAAACATATGATACTTCAATTATCACACACACTATCCCCTTGAGATCAGATGTCAAGTCTTTCCGACAGAGACGAAGGCCGATTAATGCTCTGTTATAGCCCATTATTCAGAAGGAGGTGCAAAAATTGCTTTCAGCACGTATTATATTTCCAGTAAGACACTCTACTTGGGTGGCGAACTTGGTTCCAGTAAGGAAAAAGAATGGAGAGATTAGATTGTGTGTTGATTTTAGAAATCTGAATAAAGCATCAGAAAAGGATAACTATCTAGTTCATTCACTGGATGAAGTGCTTCAGATTGTTAATGGATCATAGATGATGTCCTTTTTGGATGGGTATTCTGGATACAACCAAGTTATGGTGCAATATGAGGATAGACATAAGACTGCTTTTACTACAAAGTGGGGAACATTTGCTTACAGATGAATGCCATTTGGGTTGATCAATGTCGGAGGTACATTCCAGAGAGCCATGGATATTGCTTTCAAGGATATAATTGGTAAGTGCATCATTATTTATATGGATGATCTAACTATTTTTTCCAAGAAACGAGGTGATCATATATCAGACTTATGCAAGGTATTCCAAAGATGCAGAGAATTTAGCATTTCACTTAACCCAAGGAAATGTATTTTCAGAGTCACAAAAGGAAAGTTGTTAGGACATATTATATCAGAGAAAGGTATTACCATTGACCCTAAGAGAATTTAGGCCATCTTGAATATTCAGCCTCTTGCAAGTAAGAAAGAGATGAAGTCATTCTTTGGTAAGATTAATTTCGTTAGAAAATTTATTACTAGATTTGCAGAGATAGTCAAACCATTGAATGTTATGTTGAAACAAGAAGCCAAAATAGAATGGGATGCAGAAGCTAAGGAGGCATTTACTGAAATCAAGAAATCCATTGTCGAAGCTCCTATATTGGTGAGTCTAGATTATGCTAAGTCCTTTTACATTTATTTGTTTGCTTCTGATCACTCTTGTGCTGCAATGCTGACTCAAAAGTCTGACCAAGGGGATGACCATCCTATAGCCTTCATGAGTACTCCTCTAAAAGGTGTAGAATTGAAATACCACAATGTAGAGAAACAAGCTTACGCTTTGGTCCAAGCAGTAAAGAAGTTCAGACATTATATCCTTAGGAATAAGGTTTTTGCTATAGTCCCTGATCCTACAGTAAAACTGTTATTGATGCAAAATGAGGTAGGTGAATGAAGGGCCAAGTGGGTAACCATGTTGCAGGAATATGATATGGAAATCAGCCCATGAAATTGGTAAGAGGACAAGGACTTATAAAGACAATGGCTGAGACGGGTCCTGATCTCACAGTCCAACATTATTACCTTCAAGAGGTTTCTCTAGGAGACTGGTATGATGAAATTATCTTTTACCTATTGAATCAATAGTGTCTTGATCATCTTAACATAGTCCAGAGACAAGCCTTGCACCTAAAACATGGAAATTTTATGATGAAAGAAGCTATATTATATAAAAGAAATCATGAGGATGTTTACTTAAGGTGTTTAGGGAAGGATGAAGCTACTAGAGTGATGATTGAATTTCATGAGAAATATGGCATAGGCCATGGTTCTGCATCATCCACTGCACATCAAATCTTAAGGGTAGGCTATTACTAGCCCACTTTGTTCAAAGATGTACACCAAGATGTGAGAACTTGTCATATCTGTCAGACTACGACAAGTAAGGAAAAACACGCAGCTCTTCCACTCCACCCTATTATTGAGGTAAAACCATTTGCACAGTGGGGTATGGACTTCATAATTCCAATAAACCCCACATCTTCTGTCGGCCATAGGTATATTCTTACCATAACTGATTATTTCACTAGATGGACAGAATATTTGGCTTGCAAAAAATGTATCTCGGATGTGGTAATCAACTTTCTTGAGTCTGGGATTATTAATCATTTTGGTTGTCCGCTGTCTTTGGTTTCTGATAATGGTATTGCATTACATCACTGAAGTTTTCTAATTGGGCGTATGATCATGGAATTGTTATTAAGTTTTCATCCAATTATTACCCCCAGGGTAATGGTCTAGCTGAGTCTTCCAACAAGAACCTATTGACAGTCATTCGTAAGTTGCTAGAACAAAATCCCAAGGACTGGCACACCTAGCTCTAGTTTGCACTCTGGGCTGACCATACTAGACAGAGGCATCCATAGGAACCTCCCCTTACCACTTGGTGTATGGTTTGGAACCAGTGTTTCCTATTCAGTTGAAAATCCCTACCCTATAATTCATTAATGAGTACTATAAAGAAGAAGAGAAGCGTGAAGCCTGATTGGCTGAACTATTGCATTTGGAAGAGAAAAAGATGAAGCCCTAGAGAACTTTGTTAAACATCAGTGTGTAGTAAAAAGATGGTTTGATAGGAGAGCTAAGGTAAAGGCCTTTAGAATTTATGATTTAGTTCTTTATTGGGATAAAGCCCATGATCGTAAGGGAGAAATCAATAAATTTGACAAACTTCGGCTTGGCCCTTACTAGATTTCAAAAATTCTAGGAGATAATGCTTTTCATTTGAAAACCCTCACCGGTGAGGATATCCCACTGCCTATTAATGGGCAGTATCTGAAGCACTATTTCCAGTCGTGAACTGCTTGCAGTTCATCCTATACATAGTTAGAGTAGATTTGCTTTTGTTTGCTTTGTTTCTGCTTTGCTTTGGTAGTTTAGGTTTGCTTTGGTTTGATTTGCTTTTGGGTTCCTAATTTCTTTGGGCTATTGTGTCTATGCACCAGGGCTATTCTACTTGGTAATGTTCTGAAGATTTCTTTTATAAACTCTAATCAGCTTTGCTGAATCCGGTGGTGGTTTTCTTTTATCTGATGATTCCTTGTACTCGGAATTAGAGTCACTTGTTTTGGATACACTTTGGAATATATTTGGGTCTCACATTCTCACATCAAATTAAGATTTTGGAGTTGCATTGGGTTCTTGAGTAGTCTGGCCTAGTGAAAAATCTTATATTATGGTTCAGTGCCACTATGTTCCTCATCCCTGAGTGTGAGTTTCATTACTTACAAAGGTGATGAGAAGGATCCATAAATAAGAAAAAGAGAAAAGAAGAATTTTTTTAAAATTTTAGTGCCTTCACCTTATTAGGAGTATCCTAGCATCTCTACCAGAGCTATAGACACTTGACTGGTAGTAGAGCTATGCTTGGGATGGTCACATTGATAACCTCACCGGGGCTATGAACGCTTGACTGGCAGTGAGGCTCTATCTAGATTGCTTTTGAAGTTTGAATTCTTCTGTAGCTTGGTCAGGTTTACTCTTGCTCCCATTGCACTTACAGGATGGAAATAAATGCATAATACACACACTTGGACCCTGGTATAGGAAAAGGTCTTCTTACTTGTGGTTTCTGAAACTTTTTTCTCAGGGGTCTTGATGAAAAGATTGAAACAAGAGATTTTGGGTTCTTGATTCTAGTTTATCTTTGAAATGCTCTCGAGCATTTCCCCAACAGAGTTGCCATTTGTTGTGCAGTTTTGCACACACGCCCCACTGAATGTGGGGACCCTCTCTTTTTTTTTCACTTTCGGTGTTTGGACCCTTTCTTTTGGGGGTTTTTGCTTGCTTGGGTTTGTGCCTTAACAATCATTTTACGAATTAAAGTGGCATTCTTTTGAACTATATTGAAAATATGAAGTTTTTGGCTTTATCTCAGGTTTTTCACTATTTTTGGGAAAATCCGCCTGGGCTGGATTCTCCCAGTTCCTTCTTATTGTCTAAAATTGATCTTTTGCACTACTTTCGGGAAAGTCTGCACATCTTAGATTTACCCGAAATATCTTTGTGACCACGGTTGTCTTATCGAATGCATTAATGGAATTTGTGTGGAGGTATTTTGGCTTTGATATATTGATTCTTTGAGGAGTAATTGATCATTTTGAGTTGTGCATTTGCTATAATTTGAGCTTGTGTGTTAAGGTTCTTGGTGTTTGCTAGATATTTAGATTTTCGAGGCCATTTGGGATACGCGTTGCATTTCCTGTGCGTGGTTGTATGTTGTTTGCATTGAGTGGTTGTATCTCAAATTCACCAGCTTCCACCTTCACATTTTCATGGTATGTAGGTGAGCTCTATTCTCAATTGGTTTCAATGGCTTTTCTTTGTTTTCTTGGGGAGTCCTTCGTAGGTTTCCTGGTTTTCTGGATGTGCGTCATTATTGTGCATTTTTGGGTTGTTCATTTGATACACCAGTTCATTTTGTTGATTGAATTTTTATGCTTGGTCTAGTGTCAGGTCTTGTTTGGGCCTTGGCTTGCTGTGGTTTCAAGCTTTCCATTCTTTTGAAAGAGCAAGTCGCTTATACTTTCATGGTAGACATTTAGGGTTCCCAACTTAGGTCATGGTCATTTCTTCTTGAAATTGCTGAAAAGTGGCTCATTGGTTTGTATTTTATTCATTAAGGTCCTAGGTTGGGTTGGTTTCTGATTTTTGGCATGGATTCGAAGTGAATTAAATTGATTTGATGAGAGTACCAGGGACGTAGACAGGTTTGGGTTTTCGAGGTCTTCACAAAATTTCACTTGGTCCGAATTTCCCTGAATTTTCTATCTCCTTTTCTTTTTTCACTTTCTGCCGGATTTCATTTGGTTTCGCCAAAATCCGTTTCATCCGGATTATCCTCAAGTCCGTGGTCGGGTCGTTTTACCAATGTTGAGTTTTGATACTGTTATATCTGGATTTCGCCAAAATCCGTTCCAGCTAGATTTTCTCGAACACTTCGTGTCCATTCATTTTTCTTGAGTTGGTTGTAACTATTGTTGATTTCGCTAGAATTGTTCTCCGACGGATTCTTTCGGGTGTTTTGGAGAAATGTTGAAATTGATGGTTTTTAATGGTTTTTGATTGTGGGTTTCTTGGTAATACATTTAATTAACTTAAAGAGCTTATGCTAAGTATTCCTAATGCTTTTCCTTGGTTGAGTTGGTGATTTAAATGATGTTTTTGGATTTTGTTTGTTTGGTTCGCTAGAATCCGCCAGGTCCGGATTTTCTCAAAAATCCTTCCCATTGCAAAATCCGTGAGGGGAGCTAAATCCTAAATTTTGAGATAATGATCTCTTGCACTTATTTATTCTTATAAATCTAATTGTAGTTATTATTATGTGCTTGTAGGTAGGATTAGGACAGAATGTTGTTGGTCGAGGAAAAGGAAAGGCAACTGACCTTGGTGTAGAGGCTTCTGCCATCTCAGATGTAGATAAGGTTAAGTTAGATATGAGGAGCAGAGTTCCTCAGAGTAAGCTGACTTCAATTTGGTTAGGAATTACGGACTCCAACGTTGGCATGTGGGATTGAAAGGAATTCAAGGCTGAGTTGTTAGCACCTAACCTTCCTTTGTTGTCAAGGAGGATGGGGGACTCTGGATTGGCCCATTTGGTAGGCTTTCCTTCTATAGTGCAGTGTTATGAGCTAGTACTAGAGTGTGCCAGGAATTATGATAGGGTGACACAAAGGATTATTGGCCCTCAAGGTAGGATTCTTGTAGGATTCAATCTAGTGTCTATTGTTGCAACCTTTGACATGCCTGATAGGTCTCATGTGGTAGCCTTTGACAAGGATGGGGCTAAGAAATATTGAGGAGAACATTGTTAAATCTCAACAGGTGATTAACTCTTGGTTGGAAAAGCCTAAATCTAATTTCTCTAAGTTGCCTAAGCAGCTATTCAGACTGAAGTTCAAGAGCGAATACTATAATGTTATCACCCTTCTTAGTAGATTGGTAGGATTGAAGAGTGCAGGGGTCTTTGAGACTTGGATGTTCCATGTGATTGCTAGAAAGGAGCAAGGATTTGACTATCACTGGGAAGGTGCCATTAGTGTTGTAATTCATGAATAGTTATGTAATGTCTTGTAGACCAAGAGTTTCACTATGACCTCATATCTAGTATATTCGTTGGCCAGACTTCATCCATATAAGGGATTGAGCACTAGCGGTATCTTTGGGCAAGATGCCATCTATGAGGTATATCCTTAGTTGCACTTGACTGGTAGAAGCTATCGGAGGTCGAATGATGCCTTCACTATGTACATTACTAGATTCTTGCAGGGTGTAGAACATGTAACAATCTCGGATAAGGAAAAAGAGTTGATAAGGAGGTATGGAGCTTGGTTCATTCAGTTCCCCACCTTTTCGTACATTAGAGTTGATGGTTTTCAAAGGGCTCCTTATAGACTCCCTAGATATCCCACTGATCATGTTGTGTTATTGGAAGTCACTAGGCAGATTTGTGACTTTGACAATGTATTAAAGGGAGAAATGCATAAGACAGGTTTTGGGAATGATTTCCCTTTGAAGATAGGAATAGGTGACGTTTGTGCCTCATTCAGTTTGCTTATGCTTCAGAGGAGGAGATGGGTACTCTTGGTCTTCCCTTCCACACCAAGAGAACAAGATTTGACATAACTAGTGAAGCTCAAAAGAATGCCAACAGAGGTTATAGCCATTAGCCTCATATTGAGGATTATTGGGTTAACCTCGCTAATGAGTTTGAGGTAAGGAAGAAGAGGTTTTCCAGACTGCTAGTGGAATTGGTGAGGCTGTATAATGTAAAGGCCATCCCGGACTAGATTGAGGAAGATGTAAATGTGATCCAAGGTCATGTTTATGAGGCAGTAAAAGATAAACCAGTTGGAGAAGTTGACTGGTTGGAAGAGGAGAAGACCGATTTGGATCAGGTCATGGCCCCAGTAATTAAGTACACCAAGATGTGGTTGTAAAATGCTAGAGCTAGAAAGTGAGGGTGTTCCATGCACCTATGAACTAATGGGAGATTTGGATTCTCATTCTGCTTCTGAAGGGTCACTTGAACCATAACAAAAGGGTAAGGAAAAGGTGGATTCTCCTTTTAGAATTTAGGTAAGGGAAGTCCAACCTGAGAAGGTTGTAGAGGTGGCCAAATAGGGGAAGCCTATTGCTAAGAAGAGGAAACATGCCTCTAAGAAAGAAGTTGAGAAGAATAAGGAAGAAGAGGAGGAGGTTGAAAGTGCTCCACCATTGGAAAAGAGAAGAAGAATTATATGACTATCACAAAAAGGGGAGGAGACTGTTAAGGTTGATAAGGTAATTGAGCCACCAGTGGTAGAGGTTGAAAGTTCGGGGGAAAGGACACAAGTTTACATGAGGAGATCAAGGACTCCTTCTCCGAACGACACTACAACAATGGAGAAGGTCTCGGTCAATATTTCTGTTGTGGAACAGGTGAATGTATCGATTTCCTAGGATGTTAATAACCCGCAGGAAGAACCAAAGAAAGGTGAAAGTCCTAGGGATTTACAAGAATTATTTCAAGAAGGAGACCTCTTTAAGGCAGAAGTAGAAATTGATAAGGTATTGCAGTCTCCCTTGGTGGCATATGCAGATTCACCTACAGAGGAGCAAGTGAACAAATCCCCTCAATAGGAGGAGGTAGTAACTAAAAACTTATCACCATCCCAAGTTGTAGTGGAAGAGCAATTGCAACAGGAAGGAAATCCAACTGTCGATGTTCCTAGAAGTCCAAGTTTTGAAAAGCATGCAATTGATGATCAAAAAGAGAAAGAATAGGACAAGCAAGGCTCAATACCTATTGGGTCAACTATTCCAAATTGGCTTGAGAAAGGCTTGAGGAGTAAAATGGTAATAGTGGAGGATGCTCCTCCTAATTGGGATGTCCTTATGGCCAATGTGGAGAAAGGGAAAACTAAAAAGAAAGCGAGGGTTGTATACCAAATTGATAGGGATGGATCCGACAATAGAGTGAACCATATTGCTACCCATGCTCCAAACAAAGATAGGGACAATGTGACTACCCAAGATTATAATGTTCTGACTATTGATTTAGGATGTGCTACCATTGAGCAAGATATCGAAGAATATGAGGGTTCGAGTGTAGTGATTGTGGGGAGATTGAAGAAGGCAGTGTAGACAAGACAAGAATTGGAGGGAGAGAATGAAGAACTGAAAAGATACTTGCAGGAGTTGATGAAACCTTTGCAGGCTATTGGCTCCTCCTCTTCTGCTGCAGGATTCCTTCCTCAAGAGACAATCTCTGAGTTAGAAAAGATGAATGGCACCTCACATGCTATAGTCACTTGGCTGCAAGTTTTCCAAGCTAAGGGAGATGAGGCCATCAAGGGAATTCTATCTACTACAGGGGATGCTACGAGGTTAGTAACATTGCTGAAGATTGTGTTAGCTCAAGATAAGGAGGATACTGATTTCCTACTGGAGAAGGTTACAACAATTATGGGACTCACCAAGGATGAATTGGTAAGATGTGGGATTCTTCCTCTTCCAAGGGTCTTTGAACCTTGGGAATGGTTTGAAATCCTACTAATGAGGTAGAAGGCCTTGAAAAAGATTAATAAATAGGTAAAGCAAATTGAGGATGCCCTAACGGATGTGTATGATAAATGCATTTCATTCTTCGATGTTATGTTTGGAAGGAAGAAATTTTCTCCGAAGCATCTTAGTTTGGAATAGGTTAGGGAATGGTGGAGAGATGTGTATTCTCCAGTCAGTGAAGGGTCAGTAACTGAACATCAGCTAGATGATGCAGCAACATACATTGCAGTCATTGATAGATATTTGATCAACAAGGCTAATTGGGATGGTACGGTTGGACAAGCAAGAGAGGACATCAAGATCCTTGAGAGAAAGATCAGGGTTTTTCCTGTGCCAGCTATTGCTGAACTAGATAGGGTCCTGTTGGCCATACATGCTGAAGGAGATAAAACTAAAGACAAGGATGGGGAGTGATTATATAGAGTTACATTGATATTTGTGCTTCCCATTAATTTACACGTGTTAGGCCGACCCTTTTTTGACACTTTGGCGGTTTTGGGATGAAATTGGTGCTATGGCACATTTCATATGGTTTGAATTATTCTTTGGGGCCAACCTTTTGTAGGTCATGTTTTATTGTAAAATTATAATTTGGGCCGACCTATCTTGTAGTTTCTCTATAAAAGCGAGCATGTTGCCTCATTCGATAAGTAGACAGGAGATTAGAAAATAGAGATAAAAAGATAGGTAGATTAGGAGAGTAGCTAAGTGATATTAGAGCATGTTAGGGTTTATTTTCCAAGCAAATGTTGTAACAAAAAAACTAGAATTGCTGCTATTTAAGGATGAATTAATATAATAGGGATATTGTGTTTGGTATCTATCTTTGAAGTCTCATCTGGCATGGTTCTTGTTATTCTATCTTTCAAATTGCTTAAATGTTTATGGTTAAATGGTTTAATAATGCTTAGGGTTTCATGTTTGAGATGTTTGTAGCAATCTCTAGTCCATACTTTTTGTAGTTAGCTGATTGTTAGCTGCTTTGCAAAGTTAGCCTGGACTTATATCTATGTTTAGTTCAATTGTGAAAGTTTATTCATCTCAATTGTTGTAAGGTTGACTGAATGAATGTTCATAATTTGAAAATCTTTCAATACCTTAGAAGATTGCACTATTTATGTGGATTTGCAGAATCATCTGGGTCAAGTAGAAAATAGTTTATGAGAGATTGGTCCATTTTGAGCATCTTATCCTTTGGCATTTTCAATCTTATGATTAAAAGTAGTTTTAAGATTATCTATGAAACCTTTATCTTTTGCTATTTCTTTATTTTTTGAGTTGCATCAAGTTTTGAAGTATCAATTTATTGCTTACATTTGATAAGTTTGAAGTCCAGCTCTGCTCGTAGTAAGGTCCTCTTGTAATTACTAGCATTTTCACATTATCTATGAGTTGTTTCACTGCATTGTCAAGACCTGACATTAGAGACCTTGGGGTTATCTCTTTTCTCATAGAGATTTACCTTTCAAGAGAGATAGGATATCATATTTTGTCTGCATTGTTGCTGTGCAGAAAACACCATCAACAGTGTCCTCTAAAGAAGTCCTTTGAGTTGCATCTTACCTTTGTTGAAAATAAAATTTTTCCTTAAATTGCATGAATGGATTAGCAGATAAAGCCAAGACTTTATTCTAGGGAACAATTACATTCACCATCATCATCTTCCAAATGGAATTCCCTTTCTAATATCCTCTATAATTTGATGTTATCTATTCAAATGATTAATGTAAGCCTTGAAATGAAGGAAAAGGGGTTCAATCAAAGTGAATTGACAAGATGATGAACCACACTTTTCACTTGTTATTTCATTCAATTATACATAGAAGAACATCAAGATAAAAACCTAACTGATATAATAGTAAAAAGGTAGGTTTTAAGATGGTAAAATGATGTGTACCTAGTGCAAAAACTTTCTTTTCAAGCCTCATTGAGGACTCATTTTCCTAGTGGTGAATGGGTCCTTGCTCAGGTTCTAGAAAATTAATTGATGGGTTATGTTCTTCAATGTCTACAATCCTAGATCCTAGGTGTCCAGATCTCAAAAGTTGGAAATAAATTTTGTAGAAGTATTTCCATGATCTTGCAATAAATATGATAAATTTTACAACTTTTGCAACTTGTGTTCTCCAATTGATCTTCAACCTAAAACCATCAATCACACATCAAAGGAGAAGAAATTTTTTTTTTTTTTTTTAGGAGATCGGGGTTTTCCTTTGTCAAACCCCATTTTGGTAATTAAACCTTATAATGAAACAATGAAATATGAAGGATGAAACATGAAACATGAAACATGAAACAGTGATATCTTGGATGAAATCTAGGATGATACATCAACAATCTAGCACGAAGTGGTCTCAATGTATGTAGATCTTGATCACAACACTTGACATGAAATAACACCTTGAATATTCCCGAATTGGATCTCCAATGCTACATCAACATATTAGCTCAACAACATGCATGATGCACCATGCCTTTGACATGATGATATGATTTTTGATGTTTGCAATAAACTTTAATAATTTTCCCTTGAATGCCTTCTTGAATTCTCTTGAATGCTTTATAATGCTCTTGTGAAATCTTAGGATGCTTGCATAAAAATTCTTAGGTGAAACTATGTGAAATAATCTTGTATTTATACTAAACTTAAGATTAAATCCCAAAATTTGAATAACACAAGCTGAAATCAGATCTAGAATTTGAAATCACTAAAATACTAGCAAAACCATATCCCAAGGGGGGTGTCCTAATTTTGTGAGGACATGTTCGCCATAGGGAAAATGGGTCCTAACATACTTAACTAGGACACATTTTGGGGAATGTGAAATGCCATGTCAAAAGGAGGTCCTAGGACATAGTGAGGATCCATTTGCCAAGTGGCGAATAGGTCCTAGGTCACTAGACTAGGACACATTCCTTGAAAAAGTAAGTTTTGTGTAATATTATTTAAGAGTGTCAAGTTTTACCCCTCCGAAAAATGTAATAAATTAAGATTGGATTTTAATTAAAGGGGACAATTAAGCTCAAATTAACTTCAATTAATTAATAAAGCCCTAGATTTGTGTGAAAGTGTAAACAAACACTTTACAACACACTAGATAAGGCATAATTAGGTCCATTTTATCATTAATTATTCATTCTGAAATTAAGTGTGAAAAAGGGCTACTTTTTTTGATGCTACAAGCCTTAAGTGTAATAGAAATAGCAATCAACTTATCCATCACATCTACACTGAATTTTTTTTGTTGAAAAAATCTATGTCCATTATCTTCTCAAATCTATCATGTATGACTTGAACATCCATACTTTTAATCTCATCCCTTGTTGATGCATCTCGAATGATTGATAAGAGATCATTTGAGTTTTTTATCTCTATTTTCTCACAAGAAGTCAACAATTTTTCTTGTTCCATTACAATTTGGCCAATATTAATGATTTTTCAATCTAAGATTGGAAGCCACATGTCAATTTGGTTTTATTCTATACTTGAGATAAAATTTTGATAAACCAAAACATCAACATCCATTTTGACCATTTCTTGAAGATCCTTTACAATCTCTCACCAAACTACTTCTTCTTCATTAATGTTTTTCAACTCCTTTGTAATCTCTTTTTGCATAACATCAAATTTCTCATGAATTCGATTAGCCATACCAATAAAATCCAAAGTATATTCTTTTATTTTCTCTACCCAATTTTTAGTTATTTTTCCATATGACAGATACTTCTGCACACTTTCTATGACCTCCTTCTATATGAATTCTCCATAAATGGGAATCGTTGAAGTATGAGAAACATCCAAGGATATAGTAGAAGAGTCTACTATAGATTTGTGACATGATTTTAATGTTAAATACCTTCTATTTTAACTGATCTTTAGAATATTTCTCCTTTTATGTCCTTTGTATCAGTTTAATTGTAGATAAATGAAAATTATGGATGTCACCATCATGTGTTGAAGGACCAAGATCAACCTTAGTCATATCAAAATCACTCACATCCACTTCATCTAAATTTCTCTTCAAAGTAGGTTGTGCCACTTCAACACATAATTTTTCATGTGAACAATCTATTATTAATCTGGATGTGACTTTTGCCTTCTTCGATTTTTTAGTATCATGAATCAAAATTTTCACCATATCAAACTCAAGAGAAATTAGCTTAACCATTCTCTTTTTCTTTAATAAACACTAAATTAGCCATGATGAAGAGGGTACTTGAGAAGTTTTTGTAACATCCACTAATAGTGGCTCTAATGATGTTGGAATATTTGGGGCAAATAGTAAGGGAGTTTCATTAGGGGGGTCATTGTTCATAGACATTTTAGGTTGAGAAATATGATCATAATGAGATGGTGACGGGGGAAGGATATAAGGTGAGACAAAGCGAATTAATTCTTTCTCATTAGGATAACTTTGAGAATCTAAGTATCTCCTCTCTTTTTTAACTTCTTGAATTGGGTCCAATTCCTTTTCTTTCAATTTTGAACTCTTTCTTCTTATCTCTAGATCACTCTCGCATGAACTTGCAAGATTACCTCTCTTATTTGAATCCTCATCACCACCACCACCATGAACATTATGATGAGAACTAGGAATTGAAATAGAAATTTGTGAGATTGTTGAAGAGGAAGAACATTCCCGAGTTTCATTATTTTCCTTTAAGAACTATCTTTATCCCAGGGCCTCATTGTTGTGGCTTCAAGTATTTTCTTTCTTAACCATTCCTTTGATCTCTTGATGATGTGCATTGTCATCTCACTTGATTCTCTCAACTCTTGACTTTCCCAATTTTGATAGGCAATGAGGGTAACACCTAAATTTTCTCAAAATAAATAGGATCAGTTAAATTTGATTTGTCATCCTCTATGCCTATCACATCCCATCTTAATTTGAAATATGTGATTTGATCAATAGTAAGCCTCATCCAATCAATCCTCCAAACTTTGAAACCATCCTCACAATCTTCCAAGAAGTCCTCATTTTTTGCTCTAGTCTAGCACCACTCAACATACTCCTAGCCTTCTCCATCAGGGTCCTGTTCATTCTTTCTGCAACTCCATTCTGTTGTGGAGAATACGGAGTTGTCTTCTGTCTTTTAATACCACAATCTTTACAAAATGTATCAAAATCATTAGAGCAATATTCACCGCCATTATCAGTTCTCAAACATTTTATTTTCTTTCCAGTTTGCAACTCTACCATTGCTTTAAATTCTTTGAAACGACTGAAAACTTCAGCTTTACTCCTAAGAAAATAAACCAATGTTCTTCTACTGAAATCATCAATGAAAGAGACATAATAAACTGATTTACCAATAGATGGAACATCAACTGGACCAAATACATCTGAATGGATCAGATCCAATATACATGAAGACTTATGAGAACTGGAGTAAAATTGAATGTGGTTTTGTTTTCCATAAATACAATGCTCACAAAAATCAAATTCAAGATTGCAATCATTTAACCCATCAACAAGATTCTTATTTTTCAAGGTCCGTAGACCCTTCTCACCTATGTGGCCAAGTCTTTGGTGCCATAACATGGTCTTCTTTGCAGGAAACTTTGATTCGGTAGACAGAGCACCCTTAGGTACCCAAAAACCATGACCATTTGTTGAAAGAGAAAACCTCTCCTTTTCCAACAGAGTAGTCTTTTTCACAATCTTATCAAAAGTACTATTGCACTCAACCGTGCATGCATCAAGCTGGTACAGTGTACCCAATCTGCTTCCTCTTGCTATTACCATAGCACCTCTTACCATTTTCACACCTGCTTCAGAGAACTGTACATGCACACCCGCATCTATTAGTTTACTAACAGATAACAAATTTCTTGCTAGTCCCGGGATATGCAAGACACCATCAAATCTTCTAATTCTACCATCAAAAAATTTTACACGAATACTTCCACGGCCAACAATATCAAGAATAGAGTTATCACCCAAATACACCTTACCTCCATCAAAATTTTCATACTTACTAAACCAGTTTCTATTAGGAGTCATGTGGAAAGATGCACCTGAGTCTATTAACCATGCATTATCACCTGCATGAGTGGCCAAGGCTGCGATAAAAGCGTCTCCATCTTCCTTCTCGGACTCAGAATCAGAATCTTGCTTCTTTTTCTTCTTCTTCTTTTCCTCTTTGCAATCCTTTCGGAAGTGTCCAGATTTACCACAATTCCAACATATCACCTTGGACTTACCAGGGGATTTTGATCTCCCCTTATTCTTGGACTTAGAATGGCCATGTTGCTTTTCGTTCTTGCCTCTTTCCTTTGGTCTTCCTCGAACACTCAAAGCCTCTTTAGCATTCAGAGAGACCTTCCTTCTCATCTCCTCAGAAAGTAGAGAACCAACAACATCCTCCATCTTCAAGACAACAGAAGTGCTCCCTATGACCATGACAAGGTTGTCTCATGAATCTGGCAATGAACATAGTAGGATTTGGCACCTTTCTTCTTCATCCATCGCTACCCCAACTGAGGTCAACTGAGTCACCTACATATTGAAACTTTCCAAATGCTCAGGAATTCATCCACCTTCTTCCATTCTCAAGGAATACAATTTCTTCCTCAAGAAAATCTTGTTAACAAGTGATTTCGCTTGATAGATCTCACTTAGCTTCTTCCAAAGCTTCTTCGTGGTAGACTCTTCATGCACATTAATCAAAATTGAGTCTGCAAGACACAATCTTATGAGACCTTTAGCTTTTCTATCCATAACATCATATTGTGCAGCTAAAGTTGGATCTGTAGGCCTTAGGTTATTCTCATCCACCGCATCCCATAGATCCCGATCAATCAACAAATCTTCCATCTTCAGCTTCCACATCTCAAAGTTTGTTGCAGAAAACTTTTCTACATCAATCCTCCCCGACATGCTTGCCATCTTTACGATCCTGCAATACAAAAAATGAAATACTCTGCACAAGCTCCCACTCAAACCTTGATTAGCTCAAAAAACCCTGTACCCAACAAACAGAACCAAAACTGGCCAGGCTCTTATACCACTTGTAAGGAAGCAAAGGTGTGCGGAATCGCTTCCTACGCTAATCTTGAGAGAACAAATATGCAAATTTCAACTTAACTGATTACAGGAATCTCAAGAAACATACAAGAACATGAATAAAACAATGAACACATAAGACAATGATTATCGTGGGGAAAACCCTTACGGGAGAAAAACCCCACCCTTTAAAACCTGCATAATGTATTATCAAATCAAAGAAGATTACAATACACTTGCAATGCAAGTTCTTACAAGAGCATCACCTCAACTCAAGCTTGGAGAGACACCACTAGCATCCTTCTAGCACCCAGCCTTGCAAACAAAACTCCATTATATAAACTCCTCCCCAATCCCTCCTTATATAGTGATTTACAACCTGGAAACCATTTGTGGTTTTACAAAACCATGGGCTTAACCACCATGCCACATGTTGCCCATTTTTAACATTTACATTTCCAAGATGGAAAAACAACCAGGTTAAAATAGTAATCCCGTCCATAATTTTGTCCTCTAATTTAGACCCCCATAAAAGACATAAAACAAATTAACTATGCTCTAAAAATGGCCCTCCTATATTCTACTAAGGACAAGGCACCTTTTAACAACTCATACACCTTTTTCCAATGCATAAACATGTGGAAAACTGCCACAAACAAATTCTGTAATTTTCCTGGAAAAGGCTTGCAAGGTTGAGACATATTTTTCAACAATCTCCCACTTGTCAAACACCTTGCAAGAGTTAGGGGATCCAAAATATCATGGACTTAATTGCTAGGGGCCGAAAGGCCCATAGACTCTGAACACCATCTGAACTTCTCTGCGCTCATAGGTTTAGTTAATGCATCAGCAACATTCACCAAAGTGTCTACCTTCTCCAACTTCACCTTGCCATCCTCAACCATATCTCTCACAAAATGATATTGTACATCAATGTGTTTGGTCCTAGCATGAAAAGTCGGGTTCTTCGCTAGGCAGATTGCACTTTGACTATCACTATAAATTGTCACTGCACCCTGTTTGAACTCTATATCTGAACACAATCTCTTAAGCCAAATGGCTTCCTTACAGGCATGAGTAGATTCCATATACTCTGCCTCTGTAGTAGACAAGGCAACCACAGCCTGTCGCTTGCTCATCCAACTAATTGCACCACCAAATAATGTAAACACATATGCACTGGTGGATCTTCTTCTATCAACATCACCAACCCAGTTTGAATCCACATAGCCTCGAATATCCAAGGAATGCTTGTTTCCTATTCCATGAAAACATATAGAGTACTCTGAGGTACCCCGCAAGTATCTGAAAACTCTTTTAACTGCATCCCAATGTGCTCTTCCTGGATTAGACATGTAACGGGAAAGTACTCCCACTACTTGGGCAATGTCTGGTCTTGTACAAACCATAGCATACATCAAACTTCCAACAGCACTATGGTATGGTACTTGACTCATCTCTTCCATCTCTAATGGGGATGTAGGACACTATGAACTAGAAAGCTTTGTTCCCATTGTAACAGGAACACCCAATGGTCTAGAATCCTGCATATTGAATCTCCTCAAAATAGTACCAACATACTTACTCTGGCCTAGCCAAAGCTTTCTGTTTTGTCTATCTCTTACAATCTCCATTCCCAGAATGTACGTTGCTGCACCAAGATCTTTCATTTCAAACTTCGCTGAGAGTTGAGATTTTAATTCTGCAATCAAACCTTTTCCTTTGCCAATAAATAACATGTCATCAACATATAAGGCAATGACCAGGAAACGATCACCATCAGATTTGAAATATATACAATGATCAGATTTAGATCGCACAAATCCCAAACTCAACACATATGTATCAAACTTCTGGTACCACATCCTAGGACTCTGTTTCAAACCATACAAGGATTTCTTCAACTTACAGACCAAATAACTTTTACCTTTTACCACATAGTGCTCTGGCTGTGTCATATAAATTTCTTCCTCCAAGTCTCCATGAAGGAAAGTTGTTTTCACATCCATTTGCTCGATCTCTAGATCATAAGCTGCTGCAATAGAAAGCAAAAAATGAATGGATGTCATTTTAGCTACAGGAGAAAAAATCTCACCATAATCTACCCCCTCAACCTGGGAGTAACCCTTAGCAACCAATCGCGCTTTGTACTTCTCAATGCTTCCATCTGAACCCATCTTCTT
Organism: Sequoiadendron giganteum; assembly: GCA_007115665.2. Lineage (NCBI taxonomy): Eukaryota > Viridiplantae > Streptophyta > Pinopsida > Cupressales > Cupressaceae > Sequoiadendron > Sequoiadendron giganteum. Next base: position 68,798,129 of record CM021101.1, on the reverse strand, counting down.
TTTGAACACCCATTTACAACCAACAGGTTTCCGTCCTTCAGGCAATGGTACAAGGTCCCATGTATCATTCCTCTTAAGAGCTGCCATCTCTTCATCCATGGCTATTTTCTAGGACTCTGAATCATTCATACCAAGAGCCTCTTCTACAGATCTTGGTTCATCAATGTTAGCATTCAAAGCAAATATACACCTCCAATCATCAGGAGAATACCCATACCTTTTAGGTGGTTTCCTTTGTCTAGTAGACCTTCGAGCAAGATCTGGTTCATTATCAGGTTCAGGTTCAGGTACCTCTTCTTCCTCTGATGATTCAGAACTCGTAGAGCTCTCCTCGACTTCTTGTCTTTCTAAGGGCCTTGATTCAACTTTCTCTGGTGTAGCAGGTAGTTGAATCACATCTTCCTTTTCTTCTATTTGTTTTGGCTGCGTTGTAACAAAAGAAGGCTTAGTTTCTCTAAAAATAACACTTCTGGAATAAAATACCTTTTGTGCAACAGGATCCCAAAGCTTGTATCCTTTCACACCATAACTGTATCCGATGAAAATACATTTAACAGCTATGTTATCCAATTTTGTCCGCTTCTCCTTTGGCACATGAGCATATGCCTCACAACCAAAAACTCTCAGATGTCTAAGTGAAGGCTTGTGGCCGACCACGCTTCCATTGGCATTTTATCAACAAGAGCTGATGTAGGAGACCTATTTATCAGGTAGCAGGCAGTGGCTACAGCTTCAGCCCAGAACTTTTGTTCTAGTCTAGCACCACTCAACATACTCCTAGCCTTCTCCATCAGGGTCCTGTTCATTCTTTCTGCAACTCCATTCTGTTGTGGAGAATACGGAGTTGTCTTCTGTCTTTTAATACCACAATCTTTACAAAATGTATCAAAATCATTAGAGCAATATTCACCGCCATTATCAGTTCTCAAACATTTTATTTTCTTTCCAGTTTTCAACTCTACCATTGCTTTAAATTCTATGAAACGACTGAAAACTTCAGCTTTACTCCTAAGAAAATAAACCCATGTTCTTCTACTAAAATCATCAATGAAAGAGACATAATAAATTGATTTACCAATAGATGGAACATCAATTGGACCAAATACATCTGAATGGATCAGATCCAATATACATGAAGACTTATGAGAACTGGAGTAAAATTGAATGTGGTTTTGTTTTCCATAAATACAATGCTCACAAAAATCAAATTCAAGATTGCAATCATTTAACCCATCAACAAGATTCTTATTTTTCAAGGTCCGTAGACCCTTCTCACCTATGTGGCCAAGTCTTTGGTGCCATAACATGGTCTTCTCTGCAGGCAACTTTGATTCGGTAGACAGAGCACCCTTAGGTACCCAAAAACCACGACCATTTGTTGAAAGAGAAAACCTCTCCTTTTCCAACAGAGTAGTCTTTTTCACAATCTTATCAGAAGTACTATTGCACTCAACCGTGCATGCATCAAGCTGGTACAGTGTACCCAATCTGCTTCCTCTTGCTATTACCATAGCACCTCTTACCATTTTCACACCTGCTTCAGAGAACTGTACATGCACACCCGCATCTATTAGTTTACTAACAGATAACAAATTTCTTGCTAGTCCCGGGATATGCAAGACACCATCAAATCTTCTAATTCTACCATCAGAAAATTTTACACGAATACTTCCATGGCCAACAATATCAAGAATAGAGTTATCACCCAAATACACCTTACCTCCATCAAAATTTTCATACTTACTAAACCAGTTTCTATTAGGAGTCATGTGGAAAGATGCACCTGAGTCTATTAACCATGCATTATCACCTACATGAGTGGCCAAGGCTGCGATAAAAGCATCTCCATCTTCCTTCTCGGACTCAGAATCAGAATCTTGCTTCTTTTTCTTCTTCTTCTTTTCCTCTTTGCAATCCTTTCGAAAGTGTCCAGATTTACCACAATTCCAACATATCACCTTGGACTTACCAGGGGATTTTGATCTCCCCTTATTCTTGGACTTAGAATGGCCATGTTGCTTTTCGTTCTTGCCTCTTTCCTTTGGTCTTCCTCGAACACTCAAAGCCTCTTTAGCATTCAGAGAGACCTTCCTTCTCATCTCCTCAGAAAGTAGAGAACCAACAACATCCTCCATCTTCAAGACAACAGAAGTGCTCCCTATGGCCATGACAAGGTTGTCTCATGAATTTGGCAATGAACATAGTAGGATTTGGCACCTTTCTTCTTCATCCATCGCTACCCCAACTGAGGTCAACTGAGTCACCAACATATTGAAACTTTCCAGATGCTCAGGAATTCGTCCACCTTCTTCCATTCTCAAGGAATACAATTTCTTCCTCAAGAAAATCTTGTTAATAAGTGATTTCGCTTGATAGATCTCACTTAGCTTCTTCCAAAGCTTCTTCGTGGTAGACTCTTCATGCACATTAATCAGAATTGAGTCTGCAAGACACAATCTTATGAGACCTTTAGCTTTTCTGTCCATAACATCATATTGTGTAGCTAAAGTCGGATCTGTAGGCCTTAGGTTATTCTCATCCACCGCATCCCATAGATCCCGATCAATCAACAAATCTTCCATCTTCAGCTTCCACATCTCAAAGTTTGTGCCAAAAAAATTTTCTACATCAATCCTCCCCAACATGCTTGCCATCTTTACGATCCTGCAATACAAAAAATGAAATACTCTGCACAAGCTCCCACTCAAACCTTGATTAGCTCAAAAAACCCTGTACCCAGCAAACAGAACCAAAACTGGCCAGGCTCTTATACCACTTGTAAGGAAGCAAAGGTGTGCGGAATCGCTTCCTACGCTAATCTTGAGAGAACGAATATGCAAATTTCAACTTAACTGATTACAGGAATCTCAAGAAACATACAAGAACATGAATAAAACAATGAACACATAAGACAATGATTATCGTGGGGAAAACCCTTACGGGAGAAAAACCCCACCCTCTAAAACCTGCATAATGTATTATCAAATCAAAGAAGATTACAATACACTTGAAATGCAAGTTCTTACAAGAGCATCACCTCAACTCAAGCTTGGAGAGACACCACTAGCATCCTTCTAGCACCCAGCCTTGCAAACAAAACTCCATTATGTAAACTCCTCCCCAAGCCCTCCTTATATAGTGATTTACAACCTGGAAACCATTTGTGGTTTTACAAAACCATGGGCTTAACCACCATGCCACATGTTGCCCATTTTTAACATTTACATTTCCAAGATGGAAAAACAACCAGGTTAAAATAGTAATCCCGTCCATAATTTTGTCCTCTAATTTAGACCCCCATAAAAGACATAAAACAAATTAACTATGCTCTAAAAATGGCCCTCCTATATTCTACTAAGGACAAGGCACCTTTTAACAACTCATACACCTTTTTCCAATGCATAAACATGTGGAAAACTGCCACAAACAAATTCTGTAATTTTCCTGGAAAAGGCTTGCAAGGTTGAGACATATTTCTCAACAAGAGGATGCTCACAAAATTTGAGGATTTCGGTTTTACACCTGTTATTCATTCTTGCTTGAAACTTTCTAAAGTCTTTTCACCAAATCCATTCTGTGTTTTTGTAGCGATCATTGCAGCTCATGAAACATAAGTCTTTGAGATTTAAAATCAAGTCTCCAAAGCATTTTGCCAAAAGTTCACATGCCTTCTTCCATAGTTCCCATTTTGGCGTGGGCAAGAGGAATGTTTGCAAAGGTCAAGGAATTCAATTTACACCTGCTAATAGCATTTGTTTGAAGTTCCTAAAGCTTGAGACCACATTCTTTTGAGCATTCTGTCAAACATTTTACTTGCCTTGTCTATGCGCTGGCTTAGGACTACGTTTACTTCTAAGGAATTTTGTCAAACAGTTCGCTTGCCTTGTCTTTATGCTTTAATCCGGGCTATTGCAGTTACAATATTTGATAAAATTCGCCTTTTATTCCAAATGCGTCGATGACTTCTTGTCTATCATGGAGCCGACAAGGAAGATGCTTGAAATGGCTGAAGAATTTAATTATCACGAGCCAATAACATATGATCAAAAGTTTCTAAAGCCATTTTAATAAATCCATTTCATATCTTATCCTGCAAATTCATGTCCATGCACTGAACCATAGCTCTCATTTTGGCACTCAACCTGCTAATTGCATTTGTTTTTAAGTTTATAAAAATTTAAACAAATCCATTTTGTGCTTTCGCTGCAATCATTTATGTGGATGAGAGAACATCTCCCTCATGTATTCTATCAAAAATTTCAACTGCATTGTCTATGTTTCCACATTTTCCCATACATGGAGGATGTTGGCATCTGCCTTTACACCTGTTAATTGCATTTTTTTGAAAGTTTCTAAAGCTTTTTCAAAACCTGTAGTTCATGCATTCTACAAAACCACATTTCTTGAAAGTAGCCTGTCGAACGTTTCACGTGCCTATTCTGCAAACATGGCATGCCAATAAACCACATTTCTTTGAGAAATTCTGTCAAACAATTTAGAAACTTGCCCACGCTACCATAGAAGTCTGCAAATTTGTCATTTTCATTTTTTCTAAAGTCTCCACAGGCTTGCTCAACCATTTAACTTCATTGATATCTGCAACCGTTGCTTTCCATGTATGCTCTGAAAATAACTAACCTTGTTTTTCCCTTTCTTTTAAAATGCTCACAAGTTAGCAATTTTAAAATTTGAACAAGGTTGAAATTCACTCAAATGCAAGTAAATGAAGGTTCAAATTTATTGAAATGCAAATAAAATGGGTTAGAAAAGTGAAAAACTTGAGCAATGAGGTTAGGATTTACTCAAATGCAAGCAAATGAAGTTCAAATTTACAAATGAAGGTTAGGAAATGGGCATAAGTGTGCAATGAGGATAGAAATCTTAATTTTGTGAGCAATAGGGGTTAGGAAAATGAGAAAAAAGTGAGCAATGAGGTTAGAAATTGGACAAAAATGAGCAATAAGCTTAATGAAGAGATAATGTATACTAAACCTAATCAACATGTCTCATAAAAGACATTAAAATACTAAAAAAGGCCTCATTTCATAATTATTTAAAACTTTAGAAAAGTTTTAAAATAATTTTACACATTTTCCAACAAACCGCTTGATAATTTCTCATCACCGCAACACTGAAACTCACATAACTTTCAACTGATAAATTCGTTCACCCTAAAATTTAATGGAACAATAAAAATATCAAGATGAGAAAACCCCAAAAAAATCATTTCAAGCAACCAAGTTTTATTATTTTAATTATTTATGACATTTTGTCAAGAAAAAAAACAGGAAAAATTAAATTCTCTCAACCAGAAACTAGGTTACTGCAAAAACTTGCTAGATTTCTTGGAAAACCCACATGAACACCCTACCAAGACAAATTTTTTTAGAAGCACACCATTTTCAAGATATAATTGTTTTCACTTTTTCACCAATAAAGGAGGCCGATTTTTGAGTGCAACTCGAACCATTCATAAAACAATCTTCAATTTTAGCATATGGAATTTGAACTATCACCAACCAAAATTAGTTAATTAGACTAGGCAATTATAGTTTGAATATGTTGATTTGTAAAAATAGGGCATGATATGACTAACCAACAATATGGTTTTTTAAAATGACAATTTCTAATCATCCTCAAAATGAATGATTTTATGGATACTATAGAAAATCTAGACTATCTTTAATCACCAAGTGATGATTAATGCAATAAACTTTCAAAATTGAATAATTCAAAAAATAGGAGATAACAATTGGAGACATAGAAAATATACAATTCGATCTGACACACTTGATCTTGATTACTAACATCATTTTGTCTTAAATCATCTTCTTAGCTTGGCATCACCTTTTTTTTTTTTTTTTAGACTACAGGAATCCATCAGGTATCCATCCCCCTATAAACTGCAGTGCGCCTAGTAAACTTTTTTCACATGACCGATGGCGCTGGCGCGACACGCCCTCCAGTACCACGGGTTTGGGGGAAGACTAGACCTCGTAACCTCTTGCCTGCAACAGGATGCTTTAGCCAATCGAGCTAGGACCCCCGCCCCAGCTTGGCATCACCTTTCATTCCTTAATTGAATAAATCATTATTTATCTGATTAAGTCATTCTCCTCTATTAATTAAATAGATCATTTTGTTTATTTAATCCTATAGTCCCTCTTTCATTTAAATAATTCATGTTATTTAAATTAATTCTCTAAGGTCCTTTATTTAAATTGAATAAATTTGATTTGATCGAACATCATCTCCTTTAGACAAATAAATCAAAATATTTATTTAATTATGTCTAAATCATTTTCTATCTCCTTTTGGTTTATATCAATCAATAAATATAAATTAAATAGGTCACATCTCCTAACTCCCATTAAATTGATTAATCTTTAATTAATTTAATCCTAACTCATGTCATGTCCTCTAAAGAATGTACCTTGCACATGAAGATAGATTTAATTCATTTATTAAATCTCTATTTTCCCTCACATGGCATAAAAGGGGAATATTCCCTCAAATTGAAATTTGAATCCAAGTGGACTTGGTCCTTCCAACAAGACATTTATTCCATCTTACAAGTCCTTTTGCATTGAGCCAAGTGGTCATTACTCCATTTGACTCTCTCTCCACTTTGTCATTTCAACATTTTTAAAATTCAAATTATGCATTTATGGGCACTTTGATCAAAACTTGCACAACTATCAACCATTTAGATTGTGACAAGTGGCATTTGGCTATTGGTTGAAAGTTAGTCCCACATTGCTCAAATCTTGCTCTTTCTTCCAAATTGAAATCTATAAATGGGAGGATTCTCTCCTCATTCAATCATCCACAATTTGAGTAAGTTTATTAAACTCAACTTCATCCTCATCTACACTTAGAGAAAAGTTACTCTCTTCATATTGAGAGTTAATTTTATTCATTTCATAGCTAGGTTATGCCAAAATCTCGTCAAGGAGATTCAATAATCATCAAATCATTATCAAGCTTATAAAGGAGTTGAGAAAGGGCCAATTTTGACACACCAATTGGCACCAATTCTCCCATGGGATCAATAGTTTGCTTTGTTTAAATAGATTTGATTTAGTTTCTTGCATTGTTCTTCATTTTCTATCTATTTAAGCTTTGTAAATGGATTTCATGGGGAATCCTTGTTTTATCTTGCATATTGATCTAATAATGTGTTTGTTTATTGTATCTGTATAGGTATAAAACTAGGGTTCACATTTTGGCACTAGAAGGAGGGTCTTGTTACAACTGAAAATTTCCATCTAAAACCCTAATGTTTTCCCACAAATTTCCATAAAAATCCATAAATACCCTAAGAGATTTTATTTTCTTATTTTTCATAAAAAAATTCATTTCATCCCCCATCTAATTGCTAAAAACATCTTATACTTCATATCGCTACCTTAATCCTTTTGAAATTCCCATCTTTTCACTCTTTATCGCTATACTGCATACAATTCAATCCATACCCGCGGTATAGTGGTACCGGTTTCGAGCGGTCAAAGTAACCTTTACCGCAGTACCGCGGAGGGTCATCTCAAAGACCGCGGTGACCATGGTAAATAGGAAGAACCGACTAACGGTCACACCGCAGTACCGCGCATGGTATAAACATGGACCATGGTGACTATGGTAAACATGAGATAGATGGCCAGGTGACAGTTAAGCGATGGCTACCACAGTACTGCTGGCAGATAGGCCAATGACCATGGTAGCGCGGTGAAGAGCAGTGGACGAAGGTGATAGTGAGGTAACCGGTGAAGATGGCTACCGCGGTACCGCTGATGGTCAAGCCAATGACCATGGTAGCACGGTAAATGAAGATAAGTGACAAGGAAGCAGGCAAAGATAACATAAAATGTCGGTACCGCCTTACCACTAGTAGGAAAAAGAAAAGGCCGTGGTAGAGCGGTAGGTGGATGATAAAGTGGAAAAGTCAAAGTACTGTGATACCGTGGGGAGATTAAATATTGACCACAGTAGAGCGGTAAGCGATGGAGGTAGCCATGACAGTCAGTGTGGAGCCGGCCACCGTGATACCACGGCCAGTCAAATGTCTGACTGCGGTAGAACGATATGTTTATTAAAAGCATAAGGTGAAAAATCAAAGGTATAACTATAATAAAAAAAGTTTAGTTTTCCGATAGGCAATTAATCAAATATTTTAATTTTCTGCCATGGAATGTAAATGGCCATAATTAGAAAAATGAAGGGTCACAACCCTTGAGATGTAATGTATAAATATTTGTAAAAAATCAAGTTGTAAAGAGGAGAGAAGATAGAAGGCAGTTTTTAGACTGTAGGAGTTAGAATTTTCCCAAGGGATGAGAATGTAAATAATGGTAGACTTTCTTGAAGCAGAATCAATGGAGAAAATATGTTAAACTGGTGAATTTATTTTGGTGTTCAGTTTTTGTTATAAATAAAATTCATATTCTTTATTTTTCATTGTCTCCTACTTGGGATCTTTTAATCATTTAAATTAGCATATCAAGTATATATCTGGTTTATCAAAATGCACTCTCATTTTGTGTGATTTAATTAACTAGTGTCTGCAAGTCAGAATTAAATTCTCTTGATAAATCACAGTGGTTTTGAGATTTCTTTTGGATAGTTAAAGAAGAACCTGATAGAGAAACATTCCAACATTGTTTATACAGGTAATAAACTTAGTGAATTTTTATGCCAGCCATAGAATTTTCAAAGTGCCTAACAATTAGAGTTAAGCCAATAGGAGGAAACACATATCATTTTGACTCCATTTCCCATGTGGATAGAAGGCACTGATCTACCACAACCCAGAGATATAAATCCATATCAAAATATATCTTTAAAAAACCTTTCATTTGTGTAGTAGGAGTAGGAGTAGGTGTAGTAATTTTATCTGTCCACTTCCCTTTGCCATTGTGGATAGATTGATCAACTAGGAAACACATCTTAAATTTGCAACATACACATAGGTGCACCCACCTAGGTTTTGTAGAGCCTGAAGAGTAGAAGGTATTGTGTACGTTAGAATGTGTCAATTAAATTACATATAAACTAGTACACCAATGAAACATTAGATTGAAGAAAACTAAAGAAATAAAGTAAATGCAAACTCTGAACATCAGCTTCTTCAAATTCGTTCCATTGTCCTCTATCTCCAAGGATTTGCTTTAAAATGTTTGCTCTCAGTTGTGCAAAAAACAGTTTATAGAATGACACTTGAGAGAATGAGATTATCAAAATGCATATGCATGTAGAAGATTGAGCTTATTGAATTAAAATGCTATGAAATGCTTAAGATGCGACTATAATAACTATGCATGAGAGTATGAGATTTGAGGTCCTTTTTAAGCTCATGAAAGGGGTGTATTTATATATTTTTTAAGGTAGGAATTTGATTAGCCAAGATCGACGGTCGAGTTCAAACCTGTTGAAATGAACAACGAGAGATTGAGAATTCGAAAAAAAGATCTAATTATGAGAGACAGAAAATGAAGAGACAATTTGAAAGGTGTCTCTCATTATTAAATAAATAAATATTTAATTATGTGAGAGAAATATGAAAAGGCTTTAATTAAATATTGCAAATATTTAATTATGTGAGAAAAGAAAAAGCCTTTCAATTAAATATTAAAAATATTTAATTTTTGTGATAGGAGTGGGAATTTGGAAAATGATTTAATTAAATATTGAAAGTATTTAATTAAATGTGGAAGGAAGAAAATCATTTAAATTTAGAATTTAAACTTTGATAATTAATGTAAATAAATTGTAAAATCTATTTAATTAATTAAGAGGAAGGTAGCATTAATTAAATAAACTTATTTATTTAATTAAATTAAAAGAATTATAAAAATGAACAATATAAATTAATTATTAAATTTATTTATATGTAGAAGACTTAAGAAACATTAATTAAATAATTCATATTTAATTAATTAACAGGTTCAATCGATCGTGACCATTTTTAGATGTGTACATTTTGCCCCTTTTTGAAGTGATGTGTTTGACGCATTGCTTCAAAGAATTTGCCCCTGACTTTGAAAAATTATTTGATGATGCTATATGCCCCCTTAAGAGATAAATCGCGTGATGAGAATGATTATGAAACTAATTTGGAAGATTTTCAAACTATTTTGGAGAAAAAATGGCGATTTAACTCTTGAAATAGCACTTTGTAGAGTAATAATGCTATTTTTACCCCTTTAAAAGATGAAAAAGGTGAGAAGTCACTTTCATTTGAACAGTAACCTTTGAGAAAATTTGGAGCTCTAAGAGAGATAAAAGCAATGTCGATCCCATATGAGTGCCACAGATTCGAGTGAGGTTACCGTCATCAAAGACCACCTGCGTATGGACCTCTGGTAAGTCGATCCAAACCTCTCAGTTAAATTTTTATGAATTTTTGGATGCTTTTTCAAATTTTTTAAAATTTTAAAATTTTGTTTTAGCGCATACAGTAGATAGTTTAGCACATCCAAAGTGGCTCATAGGGATAGAATAGTCACGCATAGAGGCCAAATAATCACGCATAGGATAGATAAAATGGCACATCTATGAAACTTGCCTACGGAAGAGGATAGATTAGCGCATAGGAGGTTTAGCACATCCATGGACTATTATAGCGCATATATGTGATGAAATAGTGCATCCATGAAATCACACATCCATAGACTATTTTAGCGCATCCATGGAATAAAGTTGCGCATCCATGGTTTTAGCGCATTGATTGACTGTTTTAGTGCATCCATGGATTTTTGCTAAATTTCATTTTTTGAAGAAAAATTGATGCATGCCTGATGATTGTTGCTAGATTAGACGACAGATTTTACGTATTTGAATATCATCGATGAATAGATTTGATAAATTTTCCTTCGTGCTTGAAGAACAAATAGGTTTGATAGATTTTGCTTCCATGTGATATGAAAAACAAAATAGAGATGATAATTTGCTTTCCTGATTGAAAGTCAAATAGCTTAAATCATGATGACTGTTAAATGTTTTCCATGCGATATGAAAAATAAATAGTATGATAAATTTTCTTTCCTATTTGAAAGTCAAATTAAGTCATGATGACTATTAAATTTGTTTCCATGCGATATGAAAAACAAAATAGATGTGATTTAAACTTGCTTGATATACTGATTGATTGATGATATCCATTTGCTGATTGATTTTGCATGCTTGCTTGATAATTTTGTAGAGGAAGATTTTAGCCTCCTTCAGATTAGAGAGAAATTTCCACAGACATGGGAGATGATTCCTTGACTATCCCATGATGATTTGGGAGTGATAGACCAGTGTGGCTTGAGAGCTTTGTTGAGTATCATGCAGTATCAGGTCAACAGGGCATTGTTGACTGCCTTAGCAGAGTGGTGGCATAGCAAGCACAACACCTTCCACTTATCGACAGGAGAGATTACAGTGACTCCAGAGGATGTCTACAGGATTTTGGGTATTCCTTTGGTTGGAGAGCTTGTGATTTATGATCATAAGGAGATCAGAGGTACAGATGCTTTGAGATGGGTCTTCCAGGACCCTCATGTCTGTGGATAGGAGATTCCCTGGAAGGAGATGACAGAGAGATATGCCCCACTGCCTTCGATTTTAGCAGGGATGATTGGTGGTTTCCTTTATCCTGATCATAGGTCAAAGGGACTATCAGTTGGGTGGGGGAGGATCTTGGAGGACATGCTTCTCCACCGTACCAGATATGCATGGGGATCATGCATGCTTGCCCATCTATACCATGACCTTTATCAGGTCATGTATACAGATGGGAAGAGTCTTTCCTGTGGGGTGACTCTTTTACAGTTATTCACGTGGGAGCACTTCGCGATTACACGCCCTATTGGTAGGAGAGATCGCCCCATCGTATTCCCCTATGCTTATGCGTATACAGGGCCCCTTCTCCAACCGAGGCTGGGAAAACTAGAGTACTGGCGACGAGTACTTGATGATTTGAACATGGTCATCTAGCGACTGTATGTGGATTGTGACCCGTGGCAGGTAGATGACATAGAGTTACCATATGTTACGAGGCCCAGATACTTGATTGGATGCACCCCCTTCATCATCGAGAGATTTCTGGGTCGGAGAGTGTTGAGACAGTTTGGATGGGTACAGATGATGCTACAGGGGATGGCACACTATGCCAGGTGCCGAGGAGATGTACTGGAGTGGGGGCCAGTTTTGACTATTGAGGCCGCCAGAGAGGAGTACTTTGAGCTGCAGCTAGATGATTGGACCATTCGACCAGAGGTCACAAATGCAGGGATGATGGATGACTATGCTGCATATTTCTATACACATCCCTTTCCTCGCTTCACTAGTCCAGATGAGCCTGCCCCATTGATGAGAGGTCTAGTTATCTAGGCAGGGTTACAATAGCCACAGGGACATCCAGTAGCAGGGCAGCCATAGGATTAGGGGTAGGTACAAGTAGAGTAGGTTGCATATATCGACAAAGTAGCCATGGAGGTGGATGATGAGAGCTCTGAGGCTAAGGAGACAGATGAGGATTTAGACGACTCAGATGATGGGGATGATGGGGGTGGTGGGAGGTAGAGACTATTCTTTGACATTCCTTTCAGGACGAGGCCATGAACATCTAGAGCAGTAGGTCAGGCCAGTACTTCAGCACTGCGGATCACCATCAGGGCTCCATCTTAGGGATAGTTAGATGCCTTATAGAAAGAGGTTCAGACTCTCAAGAGTCAGCTAGCACAGGTCCAAGCGACCATTAGTCAGCTGCAGGGACAGATAGCGCAGCCACAACCTCCTGACCCACAAATAGCGCAGCTTATGGCTGAGAGGGACAGCTTCTGAGAGAGATGTGTACAGGCCAAGGGGGTTGCTGAGAGATTATTGAGATCAATGGAGAGCACCTCTATTGGAGAGGTTGTGGCAGAGGGATTAGAGACTACTAGGGAGGCCGAGTATTATAGGATGCACTACTTTGAGGTAGTGCCACCTGAGCAGCAGATAGCCTTCACTCATTCAGGTACTCGGACTTGGACTCACTCACGTAGTCACTCTAGGAGTGCGACCAGGAGTGTGGGCCAGCCAACCAGACGAGAGAGAAGATCCTTCGAGAGCAGAGATCCAGTGAGACCCGCTACCTCCGGCAGTAGCAGTAGCCATGATCCACAGCCAGATGCCCCTTAGCGATGAGCAGTTTGTTATACACATTGATGCCATTGTATGATATATCTTTTTGAAACATTTGATATCCTTGTATTCCTGGATATTTGTTTTGATGAGATCTATGATATGTAGTGGCAATTTGATTATGCACATGTGTTATGGATGATTTATGCACATGTTATGGATGTTTTGATTTTTTATATGCCATGTCGTGTATGATGATGATGCAGATGATGATATGATATGATTTAAAAAATTTCTTTTCTTTTATGATGTATGCAATGAATGCAAGATGCAAGATGTAAATGATTTTAGATGAGATTATGATTTATGATGATGATGTAATGATGTAATGAAAATGCACTCATGTAATGATCTTATGATATATGATGTAATGATGTGAAAAATATGAACGCAATTTTTTTTATTTTATGAATGTGTGAAATATGCAGATGTATATGTTTAATGAATGATGAATGATAACCATGCCTATGATGTAATGAATGCCTATGATGTATAATGATGGAAAATGACATGATAAGGAATATGATAATGATATGAAATGATGATGATGAGATGTAAAAAATGTCCAATTTTACTCAACCATTGTCGGAAAAGATATTTAAGAATGTGATCCACCCTCAAAAATCTATTTTAAAAAGAACCTCAAAATGCAAATGAATTATGCAGTCCTAAATGAATTATGCAACCCTAAATGAAATAATGAATCATTCTCCTTGGCGCCATTTCTTGTTGTGTTTAGCTATCATCATTGAGCCTTTTGATATGTTGAAAGTTAGTACAAGCATCAAAGGGTATGTTAGCACCCATGATGACCTGAGTACTGCTTCCATAATGTTTAATGTAGCAAGTTAATACAAGCATCAATGGTATAATTGAACCAAGATGACCTGAATATTGCTTGTATAAATAGACAAAAGTTAATCAATTTCTTATGCAAATTCTGAAATGTCATCAATGATCCATTGTAGAACATGTCCCATGACCAATTTGCACCATACTAATGATTAACTTACAGACAACAATCAAAGAAAAATCATACTTTTTCCTTGTGATTCTAGTTCAATACATCATTGAACCACTCCAAAGATATGATGTCATCAAATATCAAAACAACAATTTGCAACTTTTGCTTTAAGTTTGTCATTCATTTTATTCAGATTAAGATCATCCAATTTTTTTTTAAATCATCTGTCAAGATAATCATGTAAGCTCAGAAACTATTGTTTCAGACATTCTGATGTTACACACATGCTACTGACTACCTCCTAGAAAAGTGAACTGCCCCCTAGTGACCTTGTACTCTGACTCTTGCTAGACATAACTGGTTGTGATGGATAAACCTCAAATCATCAAGCCATGTTGAGATCCTTGTCATTTCAAGGAAAGTGATGCGAATGCGAAAGTGAGGTGTGTACGATACCGATGCGAGGATGCATATGCAAAATGAATCCTAATAGATGATTGAGCTAAATGAAATCACAAACAATTCCTGTTTGCCAGGTTTTCATTGTTTGTTTTTATTGCACTTTTTCCTGATTTCCTGATTTTTTTGTTATTACCAAGATGCCTGTTTGCCAAGTTTTCATCAAGGCAATGCTTTTTTTTTCAGGACTTTTTATATTGTTTTTTATTTTTTCAGGTGTAGAACCTTTTCAGATGAATGTTGTTGATCGGGTCTTCAAACAGGTCCCCTTCTGTTGTTGACAATTGATATGCCCTTGATCCATAGGCTGCAATGATAACGAATGGGCCTAACCAGTTAGGTTCAAATTTACCTTTCTTTTCCCGATCTTGTTGATTTCGAGGGTTTTCTTTGAGGACCAAATCACCCACTTGAAAAATTTGCTATTTGACTCTATGATTGTAGCTCCGGGACATGATTTTTTGATATCCCTTCAAGTGATTAACCACAGTTTGACATCATTCATCAAGTAGTTCCAACTCTTGCAATCTTGATACTCTATAGTCTTCGTCATTGATTAGCCCTTTGAGTGATACTCGAAGTGAAGGAATCTCAACTTCAAGTGGCAAAATAGCTTCTGCTCCATAGATCAAAGCATAAGGAGTAGCTCCTGTCAGTGTGTGAATGCTTGTTGGATAGGCCCATAATGATGGATTTAATTGGACATGCCAATCACGACCTGTTTCATTCACTAGTTTCTTTAGAATTCTCAGAATTTTTTTGTTTGAAGCTTCAGCTTGACCATTCCCCTGCGGATAATAAGGTGTGGAGTATCTGTGTTGGATGTGAAATCTTTCACACAGTTCATCAACATCTTGATTTTTAAAGGGTCTACCATTATTTGTGATGATGGAGTTAGGAATTCCATATTTGCAAATGATATAATTCAAAATGAATGAAGAGATTTGTTTACCCGTAATAGTTGTTAAAGGAACAACTTCAATGCATTTAGTGAAATATTCAGTGGTTGTAATGATAAATTTGTGTCCATTTGAAGATGATGGATGTATCTTACCAACCAAGTCCAATCCCCACTGAGCGAAAGGCCATGTTGTGGTAAGAGGTTGTAATTCCTGAGCAGGAGTGTGAATGAGATTCCCATGAATCTAACTTTTTGCACATTTCTTCACAAAGGCGAAAGATTTTTTTTCCATAGTTGGCCAGTAGTATCCTAATCTTACAAGTTTCTTTGCTAAGGTTAGTCCACTTGAATGTGTCCCACAAATTCCACCATGGACCTCTTGTAAGAATTTTTTTGATTCATCACATTCAAGACATCTGAGGAGGGTACCATCCAGATCACATCGGTATAGGATGTCAGCAATTAAGGTATAACGGGATGATTGATGAATGAAATTTTGTTTTTGATTTCTAGACAGGCTTAAGGGTAAAGTAGTATCTTTCAAGTAAGTGTAGATTTGGCCATACAAGGAAGAGTTAGAACTTGTTAGATGGAAAATTATTTGCATTTTAGGATCGTCATGCACGGGAGAAAACAATTGTTCCACCAGGAAATCATACCATTTTTTATTTTTTGACAATTGGAGTAGAGAGGCGATTGTAGCCATGGCATCTGTTGCTTTGTTATCAATGCGTGGAATCTGTTCGAACTGGATGTTAACGAATTATTTCTTGAGATCATCCACCATTTTTTTGTAGGGTATCAATTTGTCATCTTTAGTGTGATATTCATCATTGATTTGATTTATGACAAGTTGCGAGTCGCCAAAAACTTGAAGTTCTATGATTTTCCAATTTACTACAATTTTCATGCTGATTATCAATGCCTCATATTCAGCTATGTTATTTGTGCAAGGAAACATTAGCTGATAAGATTTTGGAATTGTATGTCTTTGATGTGTAATGAAAATAATTCCTGCTCCTGAACCATGTTGAGTGTAGGAACCATCAAAATAAAGTGACCATGATTGTTGGATATCTATTGTGAAAATATCGGCATCAGGAAAATCAACATGTATTGGATGTTCTGCTGGCATCAGTGCTTTTGCTAATTGATCTACAATTACTTGTTCTTTTATAGCTCTTTGATCTACAGACTGAATATCGAACTCGCTTAAAATCATAACCCATTTAGCCAACCTGCCAGTTAAGGTTGCCTTACTTAGAAGATACTTGAGTGGGTCAATCTTAGCCACAAGCTTCACTATATGAGTCAACATGTAGTGTCGTAATTTTTGAGAAGTAAACACCACTGCTAAACAAGCTTTTTCAATGAAGGTGTAATTTAGCTCGTGACTTGTTAGAGTTCTGCTGATGTAATAAATGGCTCGTTCCTTTCCTGAGTAATCTTCATGTGCCAATAATGCTCCTAAAGATACTTATGTGGCAGCAATATATAATATGAGAGGCACACCTTTTATTAATGGAGTCAATACTGGAAAATTCATGAGGTACTAATTTATTTGATTAAAGGCTACTTCACATTTGTTCTCCCATTTGAATGGAACATTTTTGTGCAAGAGATGTGTAAATGGTAAACTCTTATCTACCAATTGTGTGATGAATCTTCAAATGGATTGTAACCATCCCTGTAAAGAGCGTAGTTGAATGATGTTCCTTGGTGGTGGCATATCAAGGATTGCTTGTACTTTAGCTAGATCCACTTCAATTCCCTTTTTTGACACAATGTATCCTAATAACTTTCCGAATTTTACTCCAAAGATGTATTTCTTAGGATTAAGTCGTACTTTGAATTGTTCCATTCTTTTGAAAATTTTAGACAAGATATTGATGTGTCCTTCTTTAGTGTTAGACTTGGCAAGAAGATCATCAACATAATCCTCCATAAATGTATGCATCATGTCATGAAAAATTGTTGTCATCACTCTTTGGTAGGTAGCTCCTGCATTTTTCAATCCAAATGGCATTACGTTCTAACAATATGTACCCCAAGGACATGTGAATGCCATTTTATCTTGATCTTCTGGTGCAATCTTTATTTGGTTGTATCCTGAGAATCCATCCATCACCGAGTTTATTGCATGTCCAGCAGTTAAATCCACAATCATATCAATGTTTGGTAAAGGAAAGTCATCTTTAGGACATGTTTTGTTCAAATCCCTAAAATCCGTGCAAATTTTGATCCTTCCATTTGGCTTTGAAATAGGCACAATATTGGAAATCCATTTTGCATAATCTATGGATCGGATGAATCCAATGTCTAAAAGTTTCTTCAGTTCCTCTTTAACCAACAACGCGACACGTGGATGCATTTTTCTGAGTTTCTGTTTTACAGGCCTTGCCCCCGGTGTAATAGATAGATGATGCATGATGAAATCCGGATCCAATTTAGACATATCTGCATAGGACCATGCAAAAATGATTTGATTATCCTTGAGAAATTTTGTGAATTTAGGTACTTCTTCATCTATAAGAGATGCAACCAATTGTAAAACTTTAGGCTTTTCCATGGTACCTATATTGAGTGCCTTCGTTGGTTCGATCAAAATGGAACATCTTTCCTGATAGTACTCTAGAAGAGTGTCATGTTTCCCATCCTATGGGACCTTTGAAAGGTTTTCACCATTGGATACGTTTTTTATTTTTCTCTTTTCTTGATCTAATACTGCCTTTGTTAGGTTTTCACCATTAGATCTTTCTTTCATTTTTATTTTTTCTTGACCTAATACTGCCTTTGTTAGGTTTTCACCATTAGGTCTTTCTTTTATGTTATTTATTTCATAGCTGAAAAACTTGGTACTTTCTTGTCAAAAACTCTGATCTGGTGATTCCCCGGTGGAACTTGTTTTGGGATGGGATGAACAAAAAAAGTTTATTATGGTTTTGTCATTTGGAAAAGTTGGAACATCAATGGGTGTGATTTGTTCCCAATCAATTTGTTCAGGATGAACCAAAGGTAATGGATCATTAGGATAAGTAAAGTCATCAGCCGTTAGGGTCATGATGTTATTGTCAACATTATTATGGGAGAAGTCTAAGATGGTATCCTCCTCAAAATGTTCTATCTCGCTTTGAATTGAATTGGTCTTACTAGAGTCATGATCGGTTTGTACGACATATTCAAACAGAGGTATTGAGCTTTCTCCTTGTAAGAATGTAGGTGAGAATTTATGTATCACATCCACTTTTTTTTCCAAGGTAAAAGTATCATCTGAGAAGTCATCCCATTCATATTCATTTGAGTCTATTTCATAATTATCCGCTTGAATTTTCAAAATTGATTCAATTAGTTCCTCCTTAGACGGCCTTTGTGTTACTTTTTCATTAGCATCCTCACCGTACCCCAACCCAGTCTTATCTTTTGGGTGCATTGTTTTTAATTGGACAGGTTCAATAATACCTTCTTTTCTCTTACCTAGTGATGGAGCCAAAATTTTAAGGTCGTTGGTCTTCCATTATTTTCTTGGTTTGCCTTGTTACTTGGAGGGTACCTGAGAAATGATTTATGCTTTGCTTCCATGGGACCCTATATTATATTGTTGGTTTGGGTCTATTTTGTCATTACTTTTTGGAGAGGTTCGTTTAAGAACAACTTATGTCCTATGTGATCATCTAGGCATGGCCCCTTTTAATATAAAATGAAATTTTTTTGGCTAATCTTTTATTCGCCTAAGTCTAAACCAGTCTGTGTCTTACCTGTTAAAACAACCTTATGTCATCGACTATCATTTCCCTAGGCGGTGTCCCCTTCCCCTTAATTTTTCCTAAGTATTTTAATGTTTTGCAGGGGTATTTTACCGACCGTTGATCTTCTTACGTATGATCTTCACTGTTGCCTACCATCCCGCGATGACGTCACTGCTGGCTTTTAGGCGATAGCGATATCACGGGTGGATGCCACGTGTCTTAAGTTGTCGGTGCCAAAGGAAGTAAATAAAGCGATTAATTTATGCATTGAACTTTAGGGCGTTATTTGGTAGGTTACTAAACCGCATGAGAGATGCACATGCTCGAAATCAACGGCGGTGTCTTAATCTTGGCAAAAAAGTTGCTCGATAGATATGCATCAGTGCTACCTCCTATTCTGATCGTTGAGATCATTGATGGTCGAGATCAATGGTTTCCCGCTATTGTGTAATCCTAAACCAAGAGGGGTTTAGTGATCATGATATCACAAGTGATTGCCACGTGTACTTTTTGAAGCTGCATTTTATGGTGGGCCCGTGATGATGACATGGAAGTATTGTCAGCTTTTTGAAGATAGCCATTCAATGGCCTAATAGAAAGATGAGATCGACGGCTAGATTTTAAACTTACATCAAATGTAATTGAGGCCGTTGGCATGACACACAAGTGAGCTTTAATGGTGGACGAGACATCTACTTAGCTGTTTTCATCATTTTTGAGTATTTAAGTTCATAATTGCCTTGCCATAAAGACATTCAAGCGTTTGTGAAGTGATCCAGAGCCAGAGATAGAAGTTTTCAAAGTAGTTTCAGCACGAGTTTGCTTTTCTATGTGGCGTGAATTTAGTAAGTTGATCTCTCTTACCACTATCTTTGTTTGAATGTGATTCAAGAAGAAGGTTGCATTGTGTTGTTGGTGATTTTCTTGATTACGGTTCTAGGGTTATTGTTTCTTCTGAATTGTGAAAATTATAAGACTGCTGTAATTCCATTCTGGGTATTTTAGTTGGTCTATGAATTTGTTTTTTGAGGAAGCCCTAGCTGTTAAAATGGCACCACCAAAGCAGCATGTTGGCCATGTTGATTACATACACATAAATTTATATGATCATTTCCTCAACCAATTCCCATTGTCCACAAACGACAAGAAGAAAGGTTTGGTCTTGATGAATGGGACAACCCTAGGTGAGGGATTGAGGTGTAAGAACTACAATATTGCAGATGCCAGGATACCCATGACATGTCTGGAAATGTTAAAAAGATGGTATGGGCAGCGTAATGTATCTCACCCTTTTTCTAACAGTTAGAGATACGATATGGGGAAGCTGGTGGTACCCAATGTATTCATGGATATTGACCTGATTAGGGTAGTGGTTGCACGGTATGACCCTATCACATGAATTTTTAGGGATAACGATGGCGGTATTCTGTTGAATGTGAATGCAGATACAATTCGCCAGGTCTTTGATTTGAGTGAATATAGTTCATTTCTGGTTCAGATTGACTTTGAGGAGATGAAGTAGGAGTATGCTAGATCTCAGCCTCTCTTTAGGTCAAGGTTGCTTCCTCCTCACCTGGCCAGGGTGGCTAGCTCAACAATTCACATTAGCCCAACTGATCAGGAGCCTTTTAGGCTAAGTTGTTTTGCTGATCATTTCTTGGCAACATTCTACTCACTGTTCCAAATCATTGGTTTCAATCCCAACACTATGATGCCCATCGCTTTTATGTTCATGGGAGCTCAGATTCAGCACCCTAGTTTTTCTATGATTTATGATTATGCTTCATTCCTGGCTGAAAGGATACATGAGGGTTTGCTGAAGTTGCACGATGGAAATTATGGTACTCCTTTCTTTTGGTATTCTTTGTTAATGCATATGTTCCTGCATGAGAATGTTGACTTCTTCTCAGAAAAGATGGAGCTGAGGTGAGATGTAAATGGAGAGAGGTTACCAGTACAGGCTTGGAGTGTGGACATGTCTGGTAACAAAGGAGGTGCTAGTTTTGTGGAGTTTGATAACTGCTTTGCCTCTAGGCTTAGGGCTAAATTGGTAGTTAATGTGCCAAGAATTCTAGAGGATCTGCATGATTTCCTCAAAGCAAAATTGAGGAAACTTGACTTGAAGATATGTCACAATTGGGGTGACATTATTCTGTACCTTGTGAGTACTATTTTGAGGGTATATGGTTTCCAGGGAGCTCCTCATATTCTCCCTTATAATGTGCCATCTAGAATGGGATTTGCAGAAATGATGTGGCAATTGGGCTGCATTCATGAAGAGAGTCTGACAGGAAGGGGAAAAGGGACTTTGTTCCCTGATTATACAATTGTCTCTGATTTTGTGTTCTTTAAAGGAGGATGGGTCCATTTTGACCAATATTTTGATGGATACCATTTGAAGAATGGATCCAGAACACAACATGACCCTGAGGGATTCTTTGCCTTATTTAGGCAAAAGATTAAGGGTGGTAAATTTGTTCATGTTTTCAATTTCCCTAAGGATTTGATAAGAAATGAATTTGATTTGAACCAGCAGGAATTAAATAAGGAGAAGTGGACTACATATGATAAGAGGCTAGCCATGGTGCATAAACTAGATCCAAACTATGATCCATTAATGGAGTTCACTCCATTTCATAAAAGAATTGATTTTCTGATGAGCAATTTTAAAGAGATCATGAACATTTTGAGAACCAAGAAGGCCAATTTAGAATTAGACCTCGGGATTCAGGAGTCAAAGGTGAGGCCTGAGGAAATAAGGCCAGTCTACTAGCCACTAGTGGATAGACATCTGTATAGGAGGAGGAAAGATACTAGCAGTGATGAGGAGGCAGGAAATAAAAAGGGAAAGCAAGTAATGAAAACACCCTCACTGCCAGGTCATGGGATCAAGAAACTTGCTGGGATAAAGATTATAGATTTGGATTCACCACCAAATGGGGATCTTGTGGAGCTGCCCTTAGAGCCAAGCCTTAAGAGGAAAAGGATTGAAGAACCACAGGAGTTTTTGGGGGATGAAATTATTGTAACTGACCAAGAAATACAGGTTGGTATCCCTTCTCCCCCTAGATCAACACAATTGGTGCTCACCGATATGGATATAAAGGGGTAGTATGTGTAGGATGCTAGGATGGAGGCCTACAAGGCATTTATGGATGATGATGCCTTTGTGAAAACCCCTGTATTCTTGCAACTGATTTGAAGAATGAAGCTAGAAAAATATCAGGATAAATGCAAGAGCAGAAGAGATTCAAGACCTGATAGGTCAGACTAGGAAAATGATGATGAAGTGAAGGCTGAATTGATGGAAAAATTCACAAGCATCACTCCTGAAGAGGGAAGGAAACTGGTGACCCAAGCAGGTGTCTTACTCCTCCCTGAATGGGATATAGTTGATGCTATGGCTTTCAGTGCTATTACGCAATCCAAGCATCCTATGCAAAACAGTGAAGAAGAGGTCAAGGCAGCCTTGCAGGATTCTGCCTTCAGTGAAGAATATGAGACACTAGCCATATGGGCGTTGGCACCTCAGGGTAGAAAGCCGAATGTGGCAGATATTAGCCCAAATCTAAGAGGCGGGCTCATTATCAAAAGAGCTTTTGAAACTTCAGTAATAGAAGCTACAAGCCTGACACTGAATGTGGCCAAATTGGCCCAAAGAATAGCAAAAAGGCAAGAGGCTAAAAGGAGGAGTCTAATGGAAAATTACAATGCAATAATTGGGGAATACAGAAAAATGCAACAAAGAAATGTTGAGCTATAGTCTGAAGTAGACAGGTTAAGGTATGGGCAGATAGGAGAATCTTCAAATGCTCCTATTGTCAGAGACATACCTACTACTTCGAGGTCATTACCCCCTACTATCCCAACCATTTCTATCCCTGGGTCCCCAATTCAGACGTCAAGTCTTGGTCATGTGCCAGAGCCGATTCAAGAGGAGATGGAATACTTTGTGGATCCCACCAAAAGGGAGATGATGAATAAGATCACAAAGTTGCAAGCCACCCTAAAGGCTAGTGAGAATGATGTCATGGCCAAACATAATGAGGTGGTGGACACCGTGTTAAGGAATTTGAATGAGAAGGTTGATTCTAGATTTCCATTTGTTCATTCTTAATATTCTTTATTTTTGACTGGTCTGCAAAATATTAACAGAGATCAGGATGTTGTTTTATCCCTGGTTGAGAAGTGGATCCCTCATGCCATTGATTTGGACATTATGTTTAGGGCTTCTAAGTTCAATGCAAATAATAGGCCTCAATTATTAAAACCTACTCAAGGTTTTGTGAAAACATTGAAGGGATTCCAGGCCCTACCTGACAACTTGGGTAAGAAAATTGGAGAGTTAGTAAAAGGTTTTAATGATTGGAGTGATACCTTTTTGCCCGATATATTGGATGCACAAGGAAACATCAAAACATTGCAACATTGGCAAGAAAAGATAGAAGAAGTTATCACTGCATAAATCAAGTTGATTTGTGATGACTCAGATCATGACTTGTTAGTAAGCAGCATGGACAAAATAATTAATACTAGCATGTTTCTGGAGTCATTTGAAAGAGAAGCCAACCAGGTTGTGGTGAAGTTCACACCTTATAATACTAAAGTGACAGAGGTGTTGAATTTTAATTGGCCCACAGATGAAGAGTACCAAATTTGGGTGGACAAATATTTGACTGAAGAGGAGTAAAACGATATCTATTACTGGAGATTAACAGCTTAGCAGTTAAGGTATAACTAATTATGGTTGAAGTTCCATGATGTCTTTGGATGCGGATTTTGAGATGTAACAACGCAACAGCTATTGAGTCATGGATAGAATCAAAGGGAGGCTCTGGGACCTGGTATCTTCATCATAGTTTTGAATGGCCTCATAATGGTCCTATCAATTAATGACATGTGTAACTTTTGGCCCGATGCTTGTTTGCTCCTTCATTTCTATAAGAAGGATTTCAAGGCTAGAAGTACGGGTTGGCAAGCCAGATATTTTTGAAGGTCGAGTCTAGGTCTAGTTGTAGAATGCATTGTATGAATTTCATTTTGAATGTAAAGGCAATTTAAGTTTAGGGTTCGCTTGTAATGGGTTTTATGTTTATGAAATTCCAAGGTTTAAAACAGTACTAGCATTTGAGTTATGATGATAAATCTCGAGCTCTTGTCTCTCCTGTATACAGACATATCATAATTTTGAATAAAATAATCAAAGGTTATGATGTTCATCTCATTGTTGTGATGAGTATGTTTCTGTTTTGGCTTTAATTCAAAGAATTAATTAAATGCTTGGAAGGAATAGATGGGTATGTTTGTAAAAGGATTTGGTAAGAAGTATTGGGATGGGATAGGGATCGACAATATTGTAATGCAATATTGCCAAGGATTATATGTGTTATGTGTTTAAATCTGTTGTTGCCTTTCGAATGTTTATAAACTTGACTCCCCAATGGTATATGGCACTGATCTAAATTGTATGAGTTTATGAAATCATGTTTCTGTATGTCTTCATTTAGGGCTTGCCGCCAACTTGCGATTAAAATGACTATCATAAGTTACAAAATGATGTTATAATTATCTAATGCTCCAAGTGGTTGACATTACTGATGAATAGCCAATTCATTTCAGTCTTGTCTCATTCTGTTGAGCTATTAAGTCGGATTATCTATGAAACTTTTATTAACATTTTTATGAGTTTGGTGCAGAGATCATAAATATGCTATCGGGACCACCCTCCTGGGTCTTGCAGAGCCTGAAGTGTAGGAGGTTATTATTGAAATCCTCGTCAATTGGTCCAGGTCCTCTGAGCTACCTTTGATTGGATTTGGCAGTTCCATAGGTAGATTAGGAGACAAACCTGGTTTACTACATAAAAAACAACCAACACCTAGAGGACCAT
Source organism: Sequoiadendron giganteum (assembly GCA_007115665.2). Lineage (NCBI taxonomy): Eukaryota > Viridiplantae > Streptophyta > Pinopsida > Cupressales > Cupressaceae > Sequoiadendron > Sequoiadendron giganteum. Next base: position 68,773,005 of record CM021101.1, on the reverse strand, counting down.
TTCCTTCATAACCCATTTGTTGCATGATAGCATAACCCTTTCCATATTGTTGTGTGGGTATCTTGATATGTTGTACGGATTCTTCTTCATCTTTATAGAGCCAATCAAGAATAGCTCTATCTTCTGCTTCAGTTTCTTTGATAAACATCGCATTAAACTTGGTGATGGGAGTTGAAGTTGAGTCTAAAACTGTTGCAACTTGCGGTGTAGATGTTGACGAATGACCATGGGATCTTGGTGATAAGGGTAGATTAGAGAGAGAGAAAGAATAATATCCCACCCCATTATCTTTCAATTTTAACTTTCTGCCCAAATTGCTTATCATTTCTTGTACTTGTTCTTTGTTTTTGGAGGTAGAGACAGCCAAAGCCTCTCTATTATGTGGGACAAATGTGTCCTGAGTCACTCTTAGGTTAGAACAAGTTTGATTGCTATTGTGATCAGCGGGTATGGTTATTTCCTATCCATCATATGGAAACTTCAAACATTGGTGATAAGTAGATGGAACTGCTTGCATGTCATGGATCCATGGACGACCCAATAGTAGGTTATAGGTTAAATCCCGATCGAGAACTTGACAAAAAGTATTCTTCACATCAGGTCCCACTCTAATTGGTAACATGATAAGACATTTTGAAGTTCTTTCCTCATCATCATAGGCCTTGATTATAATTTTCCTCCATGGGTCTATAGAGTCTATTGAATATCCCAAGGCTAGGACCAATTTTAAAGTGCAAATATTTAATCTAGCTCCCCCATCTAGAAGGACACATCTAATGCGGGCTTTGTGAACCATGAATTCTAAATATAGTGATGAATTATGCAGATGGGTTATGGATGGATCATCTCTTTCATAAAAAGATAAACATGTGTTGGAGGACAAGTGTCCCACCATGGCTTGAAATTTATCAATATCTAGATCAGGAGATATTGTTGTATCGATGAGAGCCTTTTCTAGAATGTCCTTATGTGTAGGTGATAACTTTAAAAGCTCCAAGATAGAGATTTGGGCTGGCATTTTTCATAATTGTTCAACCAAATTGTATTGACTTGGAGGGGGAATCGCTGCTTTAGACGAGCTGCCTTTGACAATGATCTTGGCTTGTCCCCTTGTGGTAACATTGACCTCTCGATATTCTGACTTACCTTTGATTCAGATAGCATTGATTTGAGCGTCATCAGTATAGATATGATTGATAATAATATCTTGGATGTTATTAACATTCTTGCCCTTATCATTCGAGGATTCCCCTTTGTGATAATTAGGGAGCAGATTTTTGAATGCTTGATGATCATTATTGACATTGTGTCCCTCAACTGTGATGGTACGATTATCAATCAAATCTTGAACGATATTCTTTAACCCTTGGCAACTATTTGTTTTATGGCCTTTGCATCTATGATAATCACAGAAGTGTGAGTCATTCTATGATGGTGGTTTAACTCGAGGTTCATAATATTTTTGTGGTGGCAATGTAATAGCGTTTTGATTCAATAATTCTTTGAGAATGGATTCTAAAGATTGGCCCAAGGGAGTGAAACTCTGTCGATTTGAAAAGTATGATGGTCTGGGTGCATTTGAATTTTGATTATTGCCAAAATTATTTCCATGAGCATTATTTGTGTTTCCTTGATTAGAAACAATACCTTGGGTGTTAGAATGTCCAATATTATTGTTGCGTTGAACACCTGACACATTAATAACAGTGAGCTTTGTATTCACGTTGTTAGCACCTACTACCCCATCATTCCCAACATTTTTATTTCGAGTCCGAAATATTGACTTATCATTATTGTTACTATGGTTGTTGTTGTTGTACGAATTTCAACCTTCCTTATCAACTTTTAAAACTCCACGCTTGATCAATCCACCTTCAATAGTGATTGTGTTTTCAATCAATTTTTCAAATGGTGGAGGACAATGAAGGTTTAGTCTATAACTCATTTCTTGATTAAGACTATCGATGAAGATCTCCATCTTTTCCTTTTTAGGAACAGGACGAGAATATCTAGCAAACATTCTTCTCCATCTTTGCAAAAATGTAGTGAAAGATTCCCCTACTTTTTGTTTTATCTTACAAAGATCAAGCATGGTTATCTGATGTTGGATGTTGTAAGAGTATTGCGATATGAATTTATTTATCAAATCTTCAAAGGTTCTGATGGGGGGAGTGATCTTTGAAAGCCACTTCATGGATTGTCCTCCTAGACTTCAAGGAAACAACCGCATTAAGTAGGTGTCTTCATGGGAAAATTCCAAGCTCATATTTCAGAAATCCCTTACATGCTCAATAGGGTAAGTTTTCCCATTATATCTATCAAACTTAGGGATTTTGCAATGTTTTGGAAAATGTATCATTTGAAGATTTCTATCGAATGGATAGGGACATATTTCTTCCAAAACATACTTCTTTGGTGCTCCCCCTTGCATTTCTTTTATTTTCCCTTGTAATTCTTTAATTTGTTGAGTAAGGGCACTAAAATTATTAAGAGGAGTTTCAGGATTCTCTTTAATACCTTCCGTGTCAAAATCAGCAGGTAATTTGGCTCCTTGAACAACTAAAGAAAGGAAGTACCTTTCTTTTTTTCTTTCTAAAATCTTTTCCATAAGAGTATGGAATTGAGGATCTTGTTCTACTTCTTGAAGCTTTTCTTCCGTTACTTCTTCAGTATTTGGAATGTTAAAGAGGTTTTCCTCCCTCTCATTATTATCACCCATTTTGCTTACTATACTTTCCTCTTTTTCTATGTGCTTTCGAGACCTCGTGGTAACAGGCATAAGCTTTAATCAAATCCTACTAACTTTGATCAAAGAAATGAAATAGTGCAATGGTGATGAAAGTCAGGATAGAATGAATATTCTATGACTTAAAAGATTTTTAATCTTTAGTTCATGATTCCCTAAGTGAAAGGATGAAAATCCTGTTTGCGGGAATTAAACCAAAGATTGAAAAATAAAGGTGATTTTGCACTTTGTGAAGTTTGATCTTAGCTTTGTAGATAAATGAACTTAATGGATGCCTAAATGTGTTTGAGTTCTCTATTGCAGGATTTGATTTGGAGGAGTATTATATGTGATTGCAAGTTGGTGAAAATAAGGACGACTACGCCTTGATTTCTGAAAATCCAAAAAATCACATAAGCTTCAGAAAACAGATGCACCAAAACAAAGACTAAATGTGCAAAAAAAAAGCACAGATGTGTTGAAACAGTGCATAGATGCACTGAAACAGAGCACAGATGCGCTGAAATAGAGCACAAATGCGCCAAGACAAAGACCCAATGCGTTAAGACAGAGACCAAATGCGCTAAGATAGAGACCGGATGTGCTAAGATAGAGACCGAATGCGCTAAGACAGAGACTAAATGCGCTAAGACAGAGACCAAATGTGCTAAGATAGCTTAGAGACCGACATTTTTTGACAGTTTGATAAAATTCTCTTTTTTTGGATGATCTTAATCTGATTTAAATGTGAAAAGCACAACATAGAAGCAGACAATTGTTTTGTTAATTCTAAAATCTAAACAAAGAGTGTATGTTCTTGAAATTTCCACAGATTTTTGAACAATATAAACACTTTAGTCAGAATCACTCTTAATTTGTCAAATAGGTCATCAAAGTAATCACAATCCACATCTTAAAATCGCGTCGACTCACATAGCCTTGTCACCCCCTAGAGGGCACCCGTGTTTTTGTCTTTTCCAGGTGCGTACTTAAAGTGACGGAAGTGGATACCAAATCCCTTGAGCAAACAATCTGTGGCAACTATATGGTGAGTGTCTTGGGGGCAGATTCTTCCCTCCCCTTGCGTCGTGATTAAAGTGATGTTTGGATACTGACACGACTAGCTTTCTACACTATGGTTCGTAGTAAGGGTATCCGTTCAGTGTGGCAAATAGATATACTCCCTTGAGAGACCTCCCAACCTTTAGAACAAAGGTTTTGGGGATGGTTATCTTGTGCACTACTGTCAAGTTGGATTTTCATCAACAACTTGCTTTTGATTAAAGTGGGTTGGAATCCTTAGCTTTAGGTGTTCCCACTTAGGTCATTCCCGTAGGGTGAGTATTTTTTCCCACTATGGCAGGCCTTCTAAAGGATGTAATAAAGCATTAAATTGCATAAAATAAAAGGGTAAGTCTGCTATTTTGATCACCCAGCTAAGGGGAGAGCATAGACCTATTACCCACAATCACAACAAGCAAATAATGGTTCAATTTTAAATCCCAAATTAAATTTTTTTCTATTCTAAGTGAAGATGTTGCTTCACTAAAAGAATCGAGTTCATTTTAACCAAAAGAAAAACATGTTTGGTGACTATCCTAGGATTTGTTAATTCAAAATTAAGTGTCTACCCTAGGATTGGTTAATTCTGTTAAAAATAGCATCAGAAAAATTATGTCTGTGGATTGCGTCGAAATCAAAATTTAAATTTTTACAAATGTATGTGCCAAAACAGAAGATGTATATGCTAGAACAGGTTATGTATGCACCAGAATAGTCATCATATGCACTAAAAGATCTCGTAGATGCGTTGAAATAGTTGCCGGATGCACCGAAATAGGTTATGAATGCGCCGAAAGGGTCCTCAGGGATGCACCGAAATAGAGTATCTATGCGCTGAAAGAGGTCAGGTATGTGCTAGAACAGGTCATGTATGCGCTAGAACAGTCATTGTATGCACTGAAATAGGCTTCGTATGTGCTGAACCGAGACTTGTATGCACTAAACTGCAATCTTTGTCCGTCACCTGCCAGAAAAATCTGCAAAAATAGAAATTAAATGCGGGGCTTGGCCCCACGGTGGGCACCAGAAATTATGTACGTTAGAATGTGTCAATTAAATTGCATATAAACTAGTACACCAATGAAACATTAGATTGAAGAAAACTAAAGAAATAAAGTAAATGCAAACTCTAAACAGCAGCTTCTTCAAATTCGTTCCATTGTCCTCTATCTCCAAGGATTCGCTTTAAGATGTTTGCTCTCAGTTGTGCAAACAACAGCTTATAGAATGACACTTGAGAGAATGAGATTATCAAAATGCATATGCATGTAAAAGATTGAGCTTATTGAATTAAAATGCTATGAAATGCTTAAGATGCGACTATAATAACTACGCATGAGAGTATGAGATTTGAGTTCCTTTTTTAGCTCATGAAAGGGTTGTATTTATAGATTTTTGAAGGTAGGAATTCGATTAGCCAAGATTGATGGTCGAGTTCAAACCTGTTGAAATGAACGAAGAGAGATCGAGAATTTGAAAAGAAGATGGAATTCTAAGAGACAAAAAATGAAGAGACAATTTGAAAGGTGTCTCTCATAATTAAATAAATAAATATTTAATTATGTGTGAGAGAAATATGAAAAAGGCTTTAATTAAATATTGCAAATATTTAATTATCTGAGAAAAGAAAAAGCCTTTCAATTAAATATTAAAAATATTTAATTTTTGTGATAGGAGTGGGAATTTGGAAAATGATTTAATTAAATATTGAAAGTATTTAATTAAATGTGGAGGGAAGAAAATCATTTAAATTTAGAATTTAAAATTTGATAATTAATGTAAATAAATTGTAAAATCTATTTAATTAATTAAGAGGAAGGTAGGATTAATTAAATAAACTTATTTATTTAATTAAATTAGAAGAATTAGAAAAATGAAAAATATAAATAAATAATTAAATTTATTTATATGTAGAAGACTTAAGAAACATTAATTAAATAATTCATATTTAATTAATTAATAGGTTTAATCAATCGTGACCATTTTTAGATGTGTACAGGTACAATTGCATCAATTGGCCTTGTTAGTTGGCCAAAAGCATTGTGAGAGCTTGGCAACCTCTTGTGGTTCAAACTTGCATTTTTGAGACCCAACTAGCCTGATTGGAGAAATTCATCATGTTTTTACAAAATTCTGTGACTTTTTGAAATTTTTCTTTGCTTATAGGAAACTACACTACACAGTCCCACAACTCTATATTGTATTGCTTTCAGAGGCGTGGCACTATATTGAACCTTGTTAAGCTCAAAATCCGCCACACCTCTTTCCCCGCTCAAGAATTTTGAATTTTTAAACTTCATGGGGAATTTCTCAAAACCTAAACTGCGTTGCATGCTCAAATTGTGTCACATCTGCACTCTCTATTTTCTACAGAGTGTCACACTCAGTCGAGGTGTGACACTATATTACATTGTGGGATTCCCAAACTATGATGCATTCGCTGACTGCGTTGCTGGCTGACAGTGGAAAATTTAAATTTGTTTTTTTTAACATGTGCTTTTTTATTTCTAACCTTTTGATTTTCTGACTTATTTACTGTCTCTACATCTTCTACTTTTGATAATTTTGCAGGTAAGAGCAAGGAAGGAAGAAAAAATAGAAGTCTCCATGATGACATCAATCTCATACTATACAAGTTTTTTTGAACACTATAGTGTTGTTTAACACTTTTAGAAGATTTTCAATCTCCTTTTAAGAAATTTATAGTCTTTAATGCTTTAGGAACAATAAATTTTCTTTTGGGCTCTAAAAAGAACAACATAAATTTCTTTCCAAAGTTTGCAAAGAAAAGGCTTAAAAAGAACCTTAGAAACAATTTGCTAGATTTGGTTTAAGGTTAACAATTGAACAAGGGAAATTCACATTTGATTTAGTGTTTTATAATGAATTCACCTTTGCTTTGCAGGTTTAAAATGAACAAGTGTTGTTTTGTTTTGTTATTGTTCACTCAAGATAATATTAATAAAAGGATGTACACGCTTCTCTCACTCCTCACGGTGATCTTGAGAATCAAAAATCCTTTTGGTGATCTTAAGTTGAGTAAAATAATTACCTCCACATTTCATTTTGGTTTTAAAATTGAACAAAACTTGTCTAGTGTGAGAAAAAGGCATTGCAAGTGTTCTCTTTTTGTTCATGTAAAAAAATATGATCGAACTAAAAATGCAATTAATCACTATTGTGCACCTTTAGAGAGCCTTCCTTGGTGGGAAAAATTACTCACCCCAAGGGAACGACTCAAGAAGTAATGGGTTAAATCCAAGATCTTCCAAACCGTTATATAAATTTGTGTTCATGATGAAAGCCATGGACAATGGGAAGTGGCACATGATAACTCCCCCCCAGTATATTTGTGATGCATAAATCCCTTGTTTAAAGGTTTGGGAGATCTCCCACAAGGATTTTATCATTGTACCCCCTAAACTGGATGCCCTTACTACAAAATTTTTTTTAGAAGCCAAAAAATTCTTTAACTATTTTGTTGGTGAAAAAGGTCATGTCCTTTAGAGCCACCCCATGTATACATGTTGTTTTGTTGTGGAGATGAAAAGTATGCCATGGGAGATTTATGGGTACTGATGCTTGGATGACCCGAGAAGTGAGTGCACTATAAGGGGGAGCTTATGTGGCCAGGCATCTAATCGTCCACATTGAATATGTGCAGCTAGATTTATCCATGTGGGAACCCAACAAAATATTATCTCTTCATCCTAGGGTTGTACATGTGCTTGGAATCAAAAAATACATTGTTTGGTAATAAAAACATTTGAAAACAAACATTTTAAAAGTGCTTCAAAATTGCAAACCCTTTGGAAGAAAAAAATATCTTTTGACAAATCTAAGTGCTCTTGCTTTCCATAGGGATTATGTCCTAAGAGGTTTCTTAGTGCTTGGGTTTAATTATCATTTGTTTTCACTAAAGTCAACCTTGGAAATTGTGCTCTTGAAACCTTGATTTTCACATAATGGACCTTATGGAATGAAAAAGAATTAAGACATAGACATTTAGTTTGAAATCATAAATCAAGAAATGGATTTTGGTAAAAGGAACTCATTAAGAAAATATAAGGACAATTGGACTTCACATGAATGCTCTCAAATGATTTCCCATAAAATCAAAACCCAAAAACCAAAGTTCAAGAAGCTTAGTCTAAAATCTTGTGAGGAGTGTCTTGAAATGCTTCTTGAAGTTATAGAAATATTGGTATACAATTTGTACAAGAAGGCTTCAAATAACAACCCAAGTTTGTATGAATTCTATTAGCAACAAAATCCTGACCTTTTTAAAAGGTTTTCTTTTCTCACATAAGAAATATGGCATGTTCTTCAATACTAAGGTCTTGTAAGAAAGAGTCTTGTCTAGGTCAAGTCTAGGATCCAAATCATCACTCCCATCCATCTCTCCATCATCAAAATCAAATCTCGTCTCACCAACAAACTCTTGAGAACTTTGAAACATCATTCATGCTGAACTTAAAGGAAAAATCAACATCACCTTGTTTGACTTAACACACCTAGTCAAACTATCAATCTTCTTGAACAAATTTACCTCTAGGATAACGCAACTTCCTAAGGTCTACTAGTTCATAATCACTTTTATTGGCTTAACACACTTAGCCAATTCTTTCTCTTGTACAAGTTTTCTCTAGGATAACACAACTTCCTAGGGTTTAAAAATTCACCATCATCTTGTTTGGCTTAACATACCCAGTCAAACTATCGAAATCAAATCAATTCAAGCCCTAAAAATTTTAGCATCCCCCCCTTAAATTTTTTTCAAGATTTTCACTCATCTGCATCATCCATATTTCATTTATCTCATCCCCATCATCACCCTTTGATCCTTGGACTCTCCTAGTTCTTCTCCTTTTTGTGTCTAAAGATCAAGATCAAATAATCTCTATTTTATGGTCCAAACAAGATCACAACACAAGAGGAACATGGAAAAAATTAAAAAAACATCAACTTCAAGTGGCTTAAGTCAAGTGACTTCCGAAGTAAACCTTGCGAGATCAAGCAATCCCCAAAAAAACTCGTCGCTAGTGTCACAAAATCCTCAAGAGGAAGGCTATGAAGAGGACATTATTCACAATGACTTGGGAATGAAATAAAAGGAAATAATTGAAATGATTCAAAATCCAAAGAATCATAGAATTTTCAATGCTATGTTAAAACTTAACCCCTCTCTATATATACACGCGTTAATGGAAGGAGGGTCCCAACTCCCTTTTGACCTTGAAGTAAGCACTGATATAGAAAGGCCTCTTGCAAGCATACCCCAATGTCACTTCTGAACATCACTCAGGAAATCCCCCAAACAATATCAACAATCACATCAACCTGACCAGTTGTTAACAAAGGAAGTGCCATGTTTCATGAATTACAAAAAAATCACCTTGTAAACAACAAAGAGGTAAATATCAACACTACACCAGATAAATCCATTTTGGTGAATCCATCACACCCCTATGTCCCACTTACCATCCATAATCATGCAGACTCATCCTCATTCCATGCAACACCAACCTATTTTCTAAACATACAAACTTCTCTCCCTATGATTTTGCAGGGAGAAGGTGTTTTGTTCAGAACAAGGGGGGTCATTGACCCATTCCCATCATCAATTTTCCAAGGGAACACACCATTATTCCATCCATTACCGCTCACATCCATATCACCTCTTGGGTTGGGTCTTTTCCCTTACTGCCACTAGTTTCTCAAATCAAGGCAATCTAAACATCACATCAAATTCTCTTCTTTTTCTAGCATATCACAGCAGCAGGAAACAACCATTCAAGCTACCTTGGTCAATACATCAATCAGTCTCCAAATCCCTCAAAGCGTGGCTTCTCAGGGACCAAACATCTCAATCACACCACCAACAACCCAAGTCCCGGCTACCAACATGACCCCTTTGTTTACCATAATGGTCAGCATTGTCCCCAACCCACCACCAATCCCACCAAAAGCTAAAATTATGATTACATTCATCACCATGATTCAGGTAGTCCAAAAGGCTACCCACCAAAGGATATTTCAAAAAAACCAACAAGCTACACAACAAGATGCTCAACAAGAGCAAGCACAACTAGCTGCCCAACAAGCTGCACAAGTTACACAAGCCCAAAAAGACACACAAGTTGTGCAAGCAGCCCAACAAGAAAAAGCTCAAGTTCAAGCCCAACACCAAGCTCAATAGGCACAAGCACAATACCATGCACAAATACAAGAAATTCATCAACAAGCATACCAATAAGCCCTGCAAGATTTTTAGGCGCAACAACAAGCTAAATAACAAGCTTTGTTGGCACAACAACAACTAGACCAAAAACAAGCATACTAACAAGCCCTGCAAGATTTTCAGGCACAACAACAAGCTTTGTTGGCACAAAAATAGCTAGACCAACAACAAGCTTTATTGGTGCAACAAAAGCTAGACCAATAACAAGCTTTATGGGAATAATAGTAGCAAGACCAACAACAAGATCAACAACAATAATTTTTGGTATAAATGCAGGCATATTAGAAGGCCTTAAACACACAATAGAGCTTGCAGAAAACCCCCACCAATACCCCTCTCATCAATTAAACACTGCAAACACCTCAAAACACATTCATCCCACCTCCTGATCCACAAAATGATGTTGCACAACAAATCAAACTACTCTCGTAGCAAGTGTTGGACCTCCAATCAGGAAAAACAACTAGAATTTTGAGAAACTTGTGCCCCTATCCATTTGACAAAAATATTACAATGGTACTATTCCCAAAGAAATTTGAGATCCCCAAATTTGATAAATATAATGGGATGGGAAACCCTAAAAATCAAGTCAAGGATTTTCAAGTGCATTGCATGGAGGTTGCATACAAGGACACATATCTAATGTGACTTTTCCCTTGAAGTTTGACTAGTCCTTCCATTGAATGGTTTTCTCACCTACCCATAGGCATCAAAATATTCAAGGAAATCGCTGAAGCATTCCTTAAAAATTATGCATTCAACATGGTTGCTGATGTTAGTTTGGAGGAATTGTCAACGCTCAAAAATAAAAGGAGAGCTATTCACATCCTTCCTGCAAAGATGGTGATCCAAGGATAATCACAACAAGTGGACCATGCTAAAAGAATAACAAGTTTGCACAATCATATCCAATCTAGACAAAAAACTTGGTGTTCTACCTAAACATGCAATGCATCACAATGTATGATCAGTTGATCCCAAAGGTGCTCAATATTGAAAGAGAACTTACTGCATAACCACCCGTCCACCAATTATAACGATAAACCTCAAACATGGTCAAGGAAAAAAAATATCAGAAACAACGGAGTGGTCAATGCTAAGGTGGTCATCAGAACCCCTAAGCAGAACATCCATACCCATCAGAATCACAATCACAATAATATGAAAACTAATATGGTGACACAACAACAACCACTTCCCAAAAACCAAATCAATAACTTGAGCAATCAAGGACAACCACCTCCCCAAAAGAAATATCCTCCCAAGCGAAAGTTCGTGGCCCTTAGAGAATCAATTGAACGCATAATGAAGAAGTTGGTTAAGGAAAACCTTATCAAAATATCTAACTCTGAGGAATATGTGGAACCCATGACAAAATCATCGTGGTACAACGAAAATATCTTTTGTGATTTTAAAAAAATCAAAGGGCACACAACTACAAATTGCATGAGGTGAAAGAACATCATCCAGGAAATTATTGAGGACAAGATCATTAATGTCAAACAATGAGCTGGAAATAAAGAACTCAAGATATACACGAATCCAATGCAAAATCACAATCAAGGGAATAATCAAGGAAAAAACAAAGGAAAGCAAAAGTATGCTAGTGCAAACCTTGTATATGAAGACATTGTCACATGCATAGATGAAATGGTCATCATCATTAATGTCAAAGGAGCCAATGCCAATTGTGGAGACACCACATGTGACAGAAAGGTTACCATTGTAGGGGAATCATAGCCATTTAAGACCCCCATTTCAAATCCAATTTTTTTTCCCTATGATTATAGCATCATTGACCAGCTAAAAAGAACCCCCTCCCAAATCTCCATCATGGAATTATTGAACATTTTCATCGCCCATAGGAAAATATTTGATGAAGCATTAGTTGTGTCCACTATCCCTACTACCCTTGATACGAAAGAATTATAGGCTATGGTTGGTAACATCATTGCTACAAACCTCCTCACATTCTCCAACCAAGATTTTCTTGCCCAACCATCTCATAATCATGCACTTCACCTTCAAGTGTTGGTTCACAAGAGGAAAGTCAAAAGGGTCCTACTAGATGCAGGCGCGACCCTCAATATTTGTTCGCTCAAACTCATATAAACTTGGGAGTCTTGGAGGACTCCATCGACAATAACAAAGTCATCACCATAAGAGAAAACGATGATCAAGAAAGAGTGTCTCAATGCACTATCATAATCCCAATCCAAGTGGGGCCAAAAACCATGGAAACCACTTATCAAGTACTTGATCTTGACCTACCATACAATATCCTCCTTGATGCCCATGGATCCATGGAATGAAGGCGGTCGCCTCAATATTCCATCAATGTGTCAAATTCCTATACAAAAGTGAGGAGGTCACAATACATGGTGATCTAGAACCATTTGCCTATTTCAAAAACTTGGAAGCAAAGTTTTACAAAATTCCCCAAGTACAAAAAAATGATCAAGGCCCCTCCACTTTCTATATAGATCCATATAACCTTGCCTCCATTTCTGTGATAGAGACACTCTCCATCCCTGACATATCTGATATCAAGCTCATGATCTAGGATAATAGGTGTGGATATTATAGAATTAAGAAGAATGTGTTCATTGTAGGAGAGTTACCACAATATCCTAGGTCGCATGGACAACCTCAATTAGCTGAAACACCTGTCCACACTATTAGGGTAGATCCTTCTAGATTCCACCATTGGGGGAATCTAAGTCAGGAAAATGTGTAGGGAGACATTTCAAGCACGCTATACCATGACGAAAGACCCACACCCACTCTACCCATGGATGAATCCAATAGAGGATTTCAAATAATGCTCGGTATGGGCTACAATAGGAATGAAATCCTCATAAGAAATAGTGATGGACAACTAGAGCCCATCATTGGAGAAAGAAGAATGAGAAACCTTCGCCTTAGATGTACCCCTCTGAGTATAACCATACATGGTAGAGGTACTCCTAGTAGAGTAGTTAGGTCTCCTCCTCAAGTATTAAAAGTCACCCTTCAAACAGCCATATCCACAGGTCTACCCCTAGATAATTTCACTTTTTACGTAACTGGTATCTACACCAGTAGTGATGACGAGGATACCACCACTGGACTTCCCCTGCTTTATGAGGATTCCTCCTTACTTTTGATTAGTACCTCACCCACTGAGTTGAGCCACCAAGCTTAAAAAATAAACTTAGTTTACCCGCAACTCATCAACTATGATCAATGAAGACCACCGGTTCTACACACATTTGAAAATGATGAGGCACTCTCATAATTCATAAGAATAAGGGATATAGTTCCATGTAGAGACCACAAGGCTAGGTTATACATCACACTAGACACCCATGCCTATTATGGGGAGATAATTGAGTCCTTCAGTTACAAAAGAAAAATAATGAGAACAAGCTCAGGGTCATTGAGTGAAAACCACATTGTGTCACTCTCTAACGAAAGAATAGTAAAAATAAATGATGCATCCAATCATGAAAACCTCTCTGAGGTGTCGTAGGATGAAGGTTTCAATCTCCCCCCTACTGTACTTCATCAGGAGAAATCAACAGTCTTGGTAGAATAGTGCAATCCTATCAATCTGGGAATAGAAGTAGCACCACACATTACCTTCTATGTTGAATCACTTCTGATAGAAGAACAAGATCTATTGGATTCATTTCTAAGAGAAAGAAAGGTGAACTTTGCATGGACCTATTCTGACATGTCGGGTCTTGTTCCGGAAGTCATGGTTAACCATTTGGTTCTTTACCCCAGAGCAAAGCCAATAAGACAAAAACTAAGAAAAATGCACCCTTAGATAGCCTTGCTAGTCAAAGTGGAATTATAGAAAATCTTGGATGTCGGATTTATACACCCAATTTATTATCCAAAATGGGTATCAAATTTTGTACTAGTTTCAAAACCAAATTGGGGCATCTATATTTGCACTGACATTAGAGACCTCAACAAAGCATGTCCCAAGGATGATTTTTCTCTACCTAATATTGATATGATAGTGGACATGATGACCAAACATGAGATACTATCACTGATGGATGGCTTCTCGGGGTAAAACCAGATAATGATCCCACAGGAAGACTAGCATAAAACAACTTTTACATGTCCAAGGGGCACCTACTATTGGAACATGATGCCATTTGGGCTAAAAAATGCAAGGGAAACATATCAAAGGGAAATGAAACTAATATTTCATGACATGATACATAAAACTATCAAAGATTATGTGGATGATATATTGGCCAAATCAAAGAAAAGATAAGATCACATAGTAGCCCTAAGTGCCATTTTCGACAGACTGGAGAAATAAAAGGACATAGTCAACCCCAATAAATGTGTCTTTGGAGTGAAATAAGGTAAAATTCTAGGATACATTGTATCGATGAGGGGAATAGAGGTGGATCTCACCAAGGTCAAAGAAATCCTTGACATTGAAGCACCCACGACACTAAAGCAACTCAGAGGCCTCCAAGGCAGACTCCAATCCATTCGAAGTTTCATAGCGCAACTGGCCGATAAATAAATTGTATATTCAAATCTACTCCACAAGGGAGTATCATAAAAGTGGGATGACAAGTGCGATCAGACATTTAGTAAATTATAAGATTATGTACTTATGGAACCATTTTTGATGCCACCTATCCCAGGAAAACCATTGATTCTATATATTTCAACAACCATGGGAGCTCTCGATGCTTTGTTATCCCAACATGATGAAAATGGAAGAGACCGAGAGATGTACTACATCAACCAAAGAATCATAGGGCATGAGCACAACTACACACCAATAGAAAAATATTGTCTAACAGTCATGTTTGCAACCCAAAATTTTAGACACTATGTTAGAACTAAAATTTTCCATCTAAAACCCTAAGGTTTTCCCAAAAATTTCCATAAAAATCCATAGATACCCTAAGGGATTCTATTTTTATTTTCTTATCTTTCCATGAAAAATTATTTTCGTCCCCCATCCAAATACTGAAAACATCGTATATTTCATATCTCTACCTTAATCCTTTTGAAATTCTCATCTTTTCACTCTTTACCGCTATACTACATACAATTCAATCCATACCTGCGGTATAGCGGTAGTAGTTTGGAGCAGTCAAAGTAACTTTTACCACGGTGATGTGAAGGATCATCTCAAAGACTGCAGTAAATGAGAGGAAATGGCTAACGGTCACACCCTAGTACCACACACAGTTAAGCGATGACTACTGTCGTACCACTGGTAGACAGGCCAGTGACCACGGTAGTGCAGTGAAAAGCAATGGACAAAGGTGACAATGAGGTAACCGATGAAGAAGGCTATTGCGGTACCATTGGTGGTCAAGCCAGTGACCGCAATAGCGCGGTAGATGAAGATAAGCGACAAGGAAGCAACGAGTTGACAAGAAATTTCAGACACCGTGATACCATGCTTAGACAAAACGAAGCCCACAGTAGTGTGGTAGATGTGGATATAACCATTGCAATGATCGATGATGACAGTGGAGACCGTTGAAAAGTCAAAATACTGCTATACCATGGGGTACGAATAGCATGACCATGGTAGAGTGGTAAAAATGTTAAAAGCCATGGGAAATTAAAATCAAAGGTGGGAAAAGGTATAATGTAAAATTGAAAGCCCGACTATAGTTTAAAATAATTAATTTGCTGACAAGGCAATTAATTAAATGTTTTATTTAATTGTGAAGAATATAAATGACCATAATTAGAAAAATGAAGGGTCACGACCCTTTAGATGTAATATACAAATATTTGTAGAAAATCAAAAAAGGAGGAGATAGAAAGTAGTATTTAGACTATAGGAGTTATAATTTTTCCGAGAAGGTACTAGAATGTAAATAATGATAGAATTTTTTGAAGTAGAATCAATGGAGAAAATATGTTAAACTGGTGAATTTATTTTGGTGTTCAATTGTTGTGATAAATAAAATTCATATTCTTTATTTTTGGATGTCTCCAACTTGGGATCTTTTAATCATTTAAATCAGCATATCAAGTATATATTTGGTTTATCAAAATGCACTCTCATTTTGTGTGATTTAATTAACTAGTGTCTACAAGTCAGAATTGAATTCTCCTGATAAATCATAATGGTTTTGAGATTCTTTTGGATAGTTAAAGAAGAACCTGATAGAGGAACATTCCAACACTATTTATTCAAGTCATAGACTTAGTGAATTTTTATGCCAGCCATAGAAATTTCAGTTTGATCTAACAATAGAAGATAGAAATAGCAGAAAAGAAGTCATGCGCCCTTAAGACTGTTAGTGCTGCATGCATGCAACATGCAAGGAAGAAGAATCATCATGCAACATGCAAGGAAGAAGAACATCATGCGACATGCAAGATTTTATGCATGTGAAGCTAGATCAGCTATGAACTCATCATAACTATTTAAGACTTGCTGTAGCATATCCATATCTGGCCCATCAATCCAATCATCTTCAAACTTGATGCGATCTAACTCAACTGCAGCAAACTCTTTCATACTTTTTACCTTGATCAATTCTCTCCCTGCAGCTTTTATTTCTTCTCTGACTTCTACAAGCTGATCTATCACTAAGTCTCCTCCATCATCTTTCTCCTGCATGACTCCTTGGAATCTTTCATTCCATTTCTCTCTAACTTAAATCAATGGCATGCCATCTTTAGTCATTACATTCACATCTACAATTATAGCCATAACCGCTTCCAACTCTTCCAACTGCTCAGTTAAATTATTAACTGCTTCCTGAATCTCATCCTTATGCTTGCTCAAAAAGTTAGTCCTAAACTTAATTATACGAGAAGTCTTTTCTACAAAATCTTTGTTATCATCTTCGAGTATAGATTCCTCTAGAAGAGTAGTTAGAGGCAATGTATTT
The DNA here is from genome assembly GCA_007115665.2 of Sequoiadendron giganteum. Classification (NCBI taxonomy): domain Eukaryota; kingdom Viridiplantae; phylum Streptophyta; class Pinopsida; order Cupressales; family Cupressaceae; genus Sequoiadendron; species Sequoiadendron giganteum. The sequence continues at coordinate 68,756,093 of CM021101.1, read as the reverse complement.
ATCTTCTCTAACTTTTCAATGTACTCCTTATACTCTTCTTCTAGTTTTTCGGATGCCTCAATGTATTGATGCATCTCCTTTATTACTCCCTCTGCCTCCTTGTAAGTTTCAAACCCTTTTTCCAAAACCTCACCTACTTCCCGGTTCACTTTTTCTATCCATTTATCAACCATCTCCGCCTTACCTCTAACCTGCACCAAATCATCAACCTCCTTTTTGCTTAGCAAAACAGGAGTCTCAATTGTTGCAACCTGTTGTGACCTTAGAGAGGAGACACTCTTCAAGAATGAATGTAATTGATCCAATGGATCCTTAAGCTCATCTTTCTTTTGTTTGTCCTTGATCATTCTTGATTTAGTTGTTGAAGCCACCACAACAATCACATTCATTTGTTGATTTCTAGTGTGTCTTCCCAAATTAACCATACTCAATTGATAGTCTATGAGCTGCATATCCCCTACCTCCTTTTCAATCATAGGCACAACACATTCAGCAGCTATCTCCCCTTTATCTATGAGTCTGGTAGAATGCAAAACTTTAGCCCTCTTCTTAGGCCTTTCCTGTTCAATCTCCTTCATCATGTCCTCCCAATTAAGAGGTTGAGGAGGTGTTCTAGCTCTCTTCTGCAAATCTAATTTCAACCATGTAGGAGCACTAGGAGTAGTCATCATCATGGAAGAAGAAGCAACAACTATAGAGGATGGCTGAACATTTATCTCAGGTTGAGAATCAACCTTTGCTTTCTCTTGTTGTTCTTGCAGCACATGCATCTGCACCAAATTCTCAGCCTCTTCTCTATCTCTTTGATCCTGCACTTTCTTGTCTTCTTCTTTTCTCAATCTCTCCTCTTCCATCTGATCCTCCTCTAAAGCTTTAAGTTTTGCAACTTCGGCCTCTTCTTCTTTTTGCTTCCTGATTAGCTCTTCGGCCTCTTTTAATTTTCTTATCCATTTCTAAGGCTATGAGTTTCTCTGCCTTTTCCCTTTCTTCTTTAGCTTGCTGTTTCTTCATTAACTCTTCAGCATCTCTCTCCTTTCTTAGACCTTCAGCTTCTTGTTCTTTCTATCAAGCCTCGTCTGCAAGCTTCAGTCTAGCAACCAGGGCTTCCTTTTCCCTTCGGTTTCTTGATTTCTCCTCCACGAGATCATGGATCTTGTATATCAATTCCAGCTTATCATTTTATGCCTTGACCTTGATCTCATGCTCTCGTAGCCTCATTTGCTCCTCCATTTCATCAGCTGTTGTCCTTGTTTCAACTTCTTTTACCTTTAATTGTTTCTATTGAAGTAGAGCATCAGCTTGTAACTTTTCCTCCATTTCCTTTTGTTTCTCCACAGCAGCACTTGCATCAGATTCTCTGGTAGCATCTTCAAATTGTTTCCATTGTTCTTCCAGTTTAAGGATCTACTCAATAGTATGATCTAGATGCACATTTTCTTGCAAGTCCTTCTTTGACAGAGTTTCATCTGAGTCTATCTCAATTTCTACCAATTCTTCCTCCACTTCTTTTCCTTTAGTAGCTTCAGCCATGGCATAAAGTACTCCTTGAACTTCTTTACTTTTCTTTCTTGTGAGTGGGGCTTGTGCAGATGACTCACCCAATGCGGGCATAGAAACAGTACATTCAATTGGAACATCTCCCTCGGGTGTCTCTTCTTCTTCATCGACTACCTCCAACTCTGTTTCTTCAACATCAGGAGGAAAGAATTCTAATGGTTCCTTGGAAGGTGCCTTTTTTTTAATCCTCTTATACCCTTTACCTTTCTTGAGGATTGGTCCCTGAGGAGCTTGAGTTCTCATCATCAACCATTGTACACTTCTATCTAAGACTGTTCTTCCAATTTTCTTAATATCAATTATTTCTTCCTCATTCCAGTCTATTGGATCTAAACTTTTAGTGCCAATATTCAAAGCTTCATATGAGGGATCTAATACAATTCCATCATCCACCAAAGTTTCAAGAATATTATCTTTAATACCTAGCTCTACCATAAGTGATACTGGTAATCTCTCATAATTCTTCTTCCTTAAGTCATATTCATCCTACCTATCACACCAAAAATCCTCTAACAAATTAAAGTGTCTAGTAAACACTAAAGGTAATAAAGCATACATCTTCTTCTTTGGATCAAAATACTTATGAGCTATATACAATCCCAATTTCAATTGTATCAACTCATTACAAACCACCTTTGCTGCCTTCAAGTGTTGAAAATTGTATTCACCTAGTGTCATAGGAAATTTATGGCATCCTGTCTTGTGCTTCATTCCAAATCTAGCATTAACTCCAATGGCTTGATATATAAATTCCATAAGCACTATTCTATTGCTGCAGCATCTTGGAAGTAAATGGAGATGACCCTCAAAACCAAACAATCTGAAGTATATAAATTTGGGGTATTAGATGTACCAACTTCCCCATTCAGAAATGAAAGCCATAGCTTCTTGACTTAATCTGTATCCTGCATCTCCACTCAACTGGTTGATAACCACATATAAAAATGCATCATTGACTCTTCTGAAGTGAGTCTCAGCAACCTGAAGAGATAATTGATCGTAGTGTTCCCATACCTTCCTTTGTCCATCCAAGACTCCCATTATACCTACTCTATTTAATCCTGGGAAAATCCCCATTCTTGCTGCAGCATAGACCACATATGAAGTCATGAAGAAAGATTTGATCTTTCTAACCCTTGTGAGTTGATCATGTATGACATCAGAAACAATCATTGACCAATCAAACTGATAATCACCCTGAAAGATTACTTGAATAAAATGAAACATCCATTCCTTGAATTGAAAAGCATCCCTCTTCCCAAACACTCTGGACAACATCAATATCAAATCAGATATCTCCTTTTTGAAATCTGCCCTCTTTGGCTGGTCTGCAAGCTTGCTTAAAGACTTCTTCTATGTGCTTAACCATCTTTTGTTTAAGTGAGACTTATTGGAGTCTTTATGCTTGCTATATTTCTCCAATGCTTCTGCCTCAATTAGCTGCACCAAATTCTTGGGATCAGGAACATTAAATATGCTTTGGAACATCTGCGGAGTAAGATCTATAATCACATTATTCTGTGAATCCATGCATAATCTTGTAGCTGGATTATAAGTACTGGCCACTATAAATATCAACTCCGAACACTAAACTAATAAAGGAAACACATTGATATGTGCAAGACTGGAGTCAACAATCCTTTGAGTTCTCCCTGTCAAGTTTGCTCTTTCTACAAAGGTCTCTTCATGTAATTCTTCAAAGCTATACTGGCCTAGATTAGTATCTATGATATCTGACTAGTCTGATTCCACCTTGCTCACCTTCACCACCAGATTCCTATGATCATACCTCAATGTATAAGGTAGCTGTTCTGGTTTCACCTTCTTGATTTTTGGTGTTGTCTTTGATGTTCCAGCTGGTTGATTCCTTCAAGCAGCCTCTCCTGACGTTCCTCACATCTCTCAAATCTCCTGCAAGCAAACCTCTAATTAGACCTTTATATAAATCATCATAGAACATGCTTTTAAAACATACCTGTTACACATACATCGGAGTTGGAGTCAAACAAAAGCTCAAAACAATCGCTTTTACAAAACTAGCAGACTTAGAGCAAAAACCGATATAGGAACTTCACCAAATAACAAACAGGCTCGGAGTCGGAGTCGAGGAGATTATCAGAACCAGGATCAGAACAAAAATAGGATTTGGTTTTCTTTGAATTTTACTTTCCCTCATATTCTATTTCCATTCCGCCTCCACCTTCGATTTGGTCACTATTACTTTGAAGAAAAAACTTCCCACTATATGCGGAGCCAGACACGGGATAAAAACGGAATTGATAACCTTCACAAACAAACTCCTAAGTTCAAGATCAGTTTCGATCCTGCCTCCGCCAATTATCACATACTCCAAGAAAAACCCTTTAGAACTCAGAATCAAAAATGAGATAGAAATGGAATTGATAACTTTTTCAAAAACAAAACTCTTATGTCCATACCCATTCCAATCTCGCCTGCACCTATGCTAAGCATGACATCATCAAATTTATTCATTTTCAACATAACTTCATGATTAAACCTTAGGTCACCATAAAATGACAAAGGAGCTTAAAAACTCTACCATCATATGACTGTGGGGAACAATTGTATTTTAGGGCCATTTATTTAAATCTTATTTAAAGTAATTGCAGAGACCAACGAAAGCCTAACCTAACAAACTTAATAAAACTAGGGCACAGGTTTAAAACCCTGCCATTCTACCAAACGACAAAACCCTAATTTAAACAATAAATCTAATCTACGCTAACTCACTGTAAAATCTCTAATCTACCTCACTGTAAATTCTTAATCTAACTCATGCCACTAAAACCTTTAATCTAATCTAATCTACTGGAAATCGAAAATGACATGAAGCAATCACGATTAAGATGTGAAAGCGACAATGCCCTAAAATAGAAAGAAATGACACGATAAAACAAGACAACAAAGATTAAAGCAAAACAAACAAGCTGAAACAAGAACCTACTCATTCAATCACATCGATAATCATAAAATTGCTTTAAAACACAATGATTGAACACATGAGCAGATACAAAGCAAAACACAATGAACACAACAAAGATAAAAGACCTACCTCAAACACAAACAAAGCCACGCTAACTTTCTGAATCAATTCACACACAATATCCCTTCTCTATCTCGATCAATTTGCTCAAACGAACTCTGCTATTGCTCTTCGCGCTCTCAGACTTGGAATAATAACAATAATGATCGGCTTTAACCCTTAATAAAGAAAAATATGTGAATTTCTACCTACACCAGCAACCACCATTAATGCATTAAAACACAGTAAAGGCGGAGTCGAAACTGTAGGAGAACGAACACTAGTCTAGAGTGCAACTTTAGTCAAAAAGTCAACGACAAAAATTGGTGGGGGCGGAACTAAAATGGAAACAGGATCTTAAAATCATAAAATTTCCAAACCTTATTCCCATTCTGACTCCACGTCCAACAACTAAAAACAAAAACAAAAAGTTAAGTAAAAGACCAACCTAATAAAACAGAACACAAAAACCAAGACAAAACAAACATTAAAAGGTAGCAGAGGCGGGATTGGAATTGAATTTGATTTTGCAAATTTTGATAACAACCATCCCAATTCCTACTCCGGCTCCACTTCCGCCAAAGACTAAAAACAAAGGCAAAGAAAATACCATCGGGATAGAACCAAAAGCAATTCTCAAAAGAACTTTTAGAACCCAATTTAGTTCCGGTTCCGATTCCGACAGAGAAACCAAAGAAAAACAAAGTATTGGCAAAACTAGACTCCAAACTTTGTTTCAAAAATAAGTAAGTACAAAAACACAAAGGGGGGCCCATTTTGACCAAGGCAAAAGATGGGGTGGTTATGCAAGGCATAACAAATGGTGACTCGGCTGGGAAAATGGTTTACCTATTTTCAAAATACCCAAAGAAAATTATAGTCACCCAAAAACTACTTGGCTTATAAACACCTTACCTTGAATGAGATCAGATATTTGTAGGATAATCTTGAGTTTGAATCTTAGATGTTATGTGCTCATGAGTTATTTCTGAATCTGAGTGTGTGCCTATATTGTGCATTATTCTTTGTAGATACCTTCTCTGCTTGTAAACAACTATATCTAAGTTTCAAGCTACATAAGTTGAGTCCTTTAACTATCATGCAGTAAAATCCTGGGTATTGTTCTGCTGCCAGACAGGCATCCATAGCCCCGACGGAGATACCTCTAGTCCTCTCAAAGCATTGCTCTACTACCAGATAGGCGTCCATAGCCCCGATAGAGATACTTGGTTACCCACTTGATATTGAGCTTGCTTTTCTTTGTTTCTTTCTCTTTCTCTTTTTTTTTTATGGATGGATAGAAATTCTTTTATGCATCTCTCAATACTCAGATTCAATGAATCTAAAATGTGGGTTGAGTACTACAATGGATTTCATGATAGTTTTGGAATCTGATTTTTCACTTGAAACATAGATAGAGTCATTATAAAACAAATAGGTAATTACTCATGCAAATGTTTTTCTAATTTGGTGATAGATCTTTGATCACAATTCATAAGATATTCACATTTACATCTTCTATCCTTAATAACTTTTCCAACCCAAACTAGAATGATCATAAAACATAACTTTTAGAATGAAATCCTTTTCAGTGATTATAATGAGAATACCTAAACCAATTTCTCCCCTAGTACCCAATAGTATACTTTGAATAACAACCCCCTAACTTGAGATGAGAAAAATAAGAATCCCCAACGAAACAAGACAAAACAAAACAAAACAAACAAAACAAGGAAAGAAAAACAAAATAAAACAAAAAAGGCAAAACAAAAACTAAAAACTAAAAACTAAAATGAAAACTTAATTACATATGATACAATATTGAACATTCCCTTTCAAAATGCCAGACTTTCTATGCACCAAAATAGTGCTTGAGAAATTGACCATTAATTGGTAATGGAATAGGCTCTCCTGTTAATGTACTCAAACGAAAGGCATTCTCCCCTAAGATTTCAGCTATTTGGTAGGGACCTAACCAAAGTCTATTGAATTTCTGATGGTCTCCCTTCCTTTCTCGAGCCTTACTCCATAATAGCACAAGGTCTGATATTCTAAAAGCTTTCACTTTGGCTCTTTTGTCAAACCAACGCTTGACAACAACCTGATGTTTAGAGAATTGCTGCAAAGCAGCATCACTTTGTTTTTCCATGTTCAATAAGTTAAGCAATCTAACCTCAATCCTATCATCCCTATTATAAAACTCCTACATAAATTTCTGAACAGGTATTTGTAAATGTATGGGGAAGATTGGATCCTAGCCATAAACTAGCTTAAAGGGTGAATTCCCTAAGGCTGCTTTAATTCTGGTTCAATCTGCCCATAAAGCAAATCTCAGCTGGGTATGTCAGTCCTTAGGGTTCCTTTCTAACAACTTTTTTATTACTTCCAATAAATTTTTATTTGTGGACTCAACCACTCCGTTCCCCTGAGGGTAATAATTGGAAGAATATTTTAACACAATCTTATGCTCATAAGCCCATGAAATAAATTCAGCGGAGGAAAAAGCAGGGCTATTATCACATACCAGAGCAAATGGAACTCCAAATCTGGTTGTGATGTTCTCTGTCAAAAACTTAATAACCATCTCCGTGGTGCTATTCTTGCAAGGCAAAGCCTCTGTCCAATGTGTGCAATAATCCATCGTAGTCAAGATGAATTTGTGACCTGCAAAAGAATTTGGATTAATCACTCCTACAAAATCAAGTGCCCATTGGGCAAATGGCCTTACCTCATAAACCAGCTATAGGGGCATCGCAGGATTTCTTTCTCTTGATGCAAAAGTTTGACATACATGACAAGTTCTGCAATGTTGATGCGCATCCCTAAACACATAAGGCCAATAGTAACCTGACCTTAAAATCTGATGAGTCAATGCATCAGCAGATCCATGTCTTGTTCCATGCCTACCATGAAATTCACTTATAGCATGTGTAGCTTCTTGCTGATCCAGACAATGCAAGTAGATTCCTTGGAAATTCTTCTTATAGATTGATCCTCCTTTAAGCATATAATGGGCGCTTTTCATCCTTAGTGCTCTTCTTTGAGTTGCATTCATCCCTTTTAGACACTTGTTATTAAGGAGGAAAAAGACTAAGTCGATATACCAAGGATCTTTTGTGAATGACTGAACAATATATTGTTGACAAGTTATACTTCTGTCCACTTTAGCCATTTCCTTTGACAAACCTTGACCTCTTACAAGCTTCATTGGGTGAATCTCCAAGTCAAATTCCTATAAAATGGCCATCCATTTCCCTCTTCTTTCTCCTAGTTCACTTTGCATCAGGAGGGACTTTACAACTGGATCTGGGACTATAGCCATTACTTGACTTCGGATTATGTAGTGTCTAAACTTTTTCACTGCTCGCACCAATGCAAAAGCCTATTTTTCTATTGATGAATATCTTACTTCTGCATTCTTAAATGGAGAGCTCATAAAAGCAATAGGCCTCTCCTGATTCTCTTCTCTTCTCTATGTCAAGACTACTGCACATGAATGTTCAGAAGCAAAAGAATAGATGTAAAAGGGTTTTAGATAATCTGGGCTTGTTAAAACAGGTGCCTCAGATATAGCTTGTTTAATCTGCATGAAAGTAGATTTAGCCTCTTCACTCCATTCAATCTTTGCATCCTTCTTCATCATTTGATTAAGTGGTTTAACAATTTCTACAAACCTTATTATAAACTTCCTGACAAAATTAACCCTTCCAAAGAAAGATATCATCTCCTTTTTACTTCCTGGCCTTGTCAATTTCAAAATGGCTTCTACTCGATCAGGATCTATGGAAATTCCCTCCTCTGATATAATGTGACCCAAAAGCTTCCCTTCAGAAAATCCAAATACACATTTCTTTGGATTGAGAGAAACACCATACGTGATACATTTCTTCAGTACTTTCTCTAAATCAGCAGCATGATCTTCTCTACTATTAGATAAGATGGTCAGATCGTCAACACAGATGATTATACACTTTCCTATCAAGTCTTTAAATGCTACATCCATCACTCTTTGAAAAGTAGCACCAGCATTAATTAGACCGAATGGCATCCTCCTGTAGGCAAATGTGCCCCACTTTTTAGTGAAAGCAGTCTTCATCCTATCCTCATGACTTACTAGTACTTGATTATATCCTAAATATCCATCCAAGAAAGACATCATTTGAGATCCATTAACCTTTTGCAATACTTCATCAAGAGAAGGTAATGGATAATTGTCCTTCTCAGAGGCTTTGTTTAGATTTCTGAAATCCACACATAACCTAATTTCCCCATTCTTCTTCCTCTCAGGAACTAGATTAGCCACCCAGGTAGAGTGTCTAACTGGAAAAATTATTCTTGCAACCAAAAGCTTCTGTACTTCTCTCTGGATCAGAGGCTCGATTAATGCATTGACTGGGCATTGCTTTTGGTGAAATGGCTTGGCTTCCGGCTTAAGAAGAATCGTATGTGTGATGACAGATGTATCAAAAGTTTTCAAATCATCATAGCTCTAGGCAATTGCTTCAATATTCTGCTTCAAAACTTTGATTATCTCATCCTTTATTTCCTGAGGACAAGTCTTTCCTATAAGAACATTCCTTTCTACCCTTGAGTGAGTCAAATTAATGGATTCATACTTGCCTCCCTAACTCTTTGTAGGGATTCTCTGATAAGCTCGTGGATCCAAATCAAATATCCTTTCCAATGCTATCATCCCTTTTGGGATGTTATTTCTCTTTAAATCAATTATCCCTTCTGAATTGTCACTTTCTGGATTGTCACTTCCTGGATTATCAGTTTCTGGATTCCAGTCTCCTTGATCCTTGTCAACATCATCAATTATCTATCCTTGAAATACATCAAAACTCTCCAAAAAGGCCAAAATATGTTGATCATCATTAAACACCTGGAAGTGTCTAACATTATCAGGAATCGCAAGAATTGCAATCAATTCCACAGAAAACCTTTTCAGATAACCACCCGTCCACCAATTATAATGATAAACCTCGAACATGGTCAAGGAAAAAAAATATCAGAAACAACGGAGTGGTCAATGTTAAGGTGGTCATCAGAACCCCTAAGCAGAACATCCATACCCATTAGAATCACAATCACAATAATATGAAAACTAATACGGTGGCACAAGAACAATCACTTCCCAGCAACCAAATCAATAACTTGAGCAATCAAGGACAACCACCTCCCCAAAATAAATATCCTCCCAAGCAGAAGTTCATGGCCCTTAGAGAATCAATTGAACCCATAATGAAGAAGTTGGTTAAGGAAAACCTTATCAAAATATCTAACTCTGAGGAATATGTGGAACCCATGACAAAATCATCGTGGTACAATGAAAATATCCTTTGTGATTTTAAAAAAATCAAAGGGCACACAACTACCAATTGCATGAGGTTAAAGAACATCATCCAGGACCTTATTGAGGATAAGATCATTAATGTCGAACAACAAGCTGGAAATAAAGACCTCAAGATATACACGAATCCAATGCGAAATCACAATCAAGGGAATAATCAAGGGAAAAAAAAAGGAAAGCAAAAGTATGCTAGCGCAAACCTTGTATATGAAGACATTGTCACATGCATAGATGAAATGGTCATCGTCATTAATGTCAAAGGATCCAATTCCAATTGTGGAGTCACCACATGTGACAAAAAGCTTACTATAGCAGGGGAATCACAGCCATTTAAGACCCCCATTTCAAATCCAAAATTTTTTCCCTATGATTATAGCATCATTGACTAGCTAAAAAGAACCCCCGCCCAAATCTCCATCATGGAATTATTGAACATTTTCATCACCCATAGGAAAATATTTGATGAAGAATTAGTTGAGTCCACTATCTCTGCTACCCTTGATACGAAAGAATTCCAGGCTATGGTTGGTAACATCATTACTCCAAACCTCCTCACATTCTCCAACCAAGATTTTCTCGCCCAACCATCTCATAATCATGCACTTCACCTTCAAGTGTTGGTTCACAAGAGGAAAGTCAAAAGGGTCCTAGTAGATGCAGGCGCGACCCTCAATATTTGTTTGCTCAAACTCATATAAACTTGTGATTCCTGGAGGACTCCATCGACAATAACAAAGGCATCACCATAAGAGCAAACAATGATCAAGAAAGAGTGTCTCAAGGCACTATCATAATCCCAATCCAAGTGGGGCCAACAACCATGGAAACCACTTATCAAGTACTTGATCTTGACCTAACATACAACATCCTCCTTGACACGCATGGATCCATGGAATGAAGGTGGTCACCTCAACATTCCATCAATGTGTCAAATTCCTATACGAAAATGAGGAGGTCACAATACATGGTGATCTAGAACCATTTGCCTACTTCAAAAACTTGGAAGTGAAGTTTTACAAAATTCCCCAAGTACAAAAAAAGGATGAAGGCTCGTCCACTTTCTATATAGATCCATATAACCTTGCCTCCATTTCTATGATAGAGACACCCTCCATCCCTGACATATTTGATATCAAGCTCATGATCTAGGATAACAGGTGTGGATATTATAGAATTAAGAAGAATGTGTTCATTGTAGGAGAGTTACCACAATCTCCTAGGTCGCATGGACAACCTCAATCAGCTTAAACACCTATCCACACTATTAGGGTAGATCCTTCTAGATTCCACCATTGGGGGATCTAAGTCAGGAAAATGTGTAGGGAGACATTTTAAGCATGCTATACCATGATGAAAGACCCACACCCACTCTACCCATGGATGAATCCAATAGAGGATTTCAAATAATGCTCAGTATGGGCTACAATAGGAATGAAAGCCTCATAAGAAATAGTGATGGACAACTAGAGCCCATCATTGGAGAAAGAAGAATGAGAAACCTTGGCCTTAGATGTACCCCTCTGAGTATAACCATACATGGCAGAGGTACTCCTAGTAGAGCAGTTAGGTCTCCTCCTCAAGTATTGAAAGTCGCCCTTCAACCACCCATATCCACAGGTCTACCCCTAGATAATTTCACTTTTGACATAACTGGTATCTGCACCAGTAGTCATGACGAGGATACCACCACTGGACTTCCCCTGCTTTATGAGGATTCCTCCTTTCTTTTGATTAGTACCTCACCCACTGAGTTGAACCACCAAGCTTAAAAAATAAACTTAGTTTACTCGCAACTCATCAACTATGATCAATGAAGACCACCGGTTCTACACACATTTGAAAATGATGAGGCACTCTCATAATTCATAGGAATAAGGGATATAGTTCCATGTAGAGACCACAAGGCTAGGTTATACATCACACTGGACACCCATGCCTATTATGGGGAGATAATTGAGTCCTTCAGTTACAAAAGAAAAATAATGAGAACAAGCTCGGGGTCATTGAGTAAAAACCACATTGTGTCACTCTCTAACGAAAGAATAGTAAAAATAAACGATGCATCCAATCATGAAAACCTCTCTAAGGTGCTCGAGGATGAAGGATTCAATCTCCCCCCTACTGCACTTCATCAGGAGAAATCAATAGTCTTGGTAGAATAGTGCAATCCTATCAATCTGGGAATAGAAGTAGCACCACACATTACCTTCTATGTTGAATCACTTCTGATAGAAGAACAAGAACTATTGGATTCATTTCTAAGAGAAAGAAAGGTGAACTTTGCATGGACCTATTTTGACATGTCGGGTCTCATTCCGGATGTCATGGCTAACCATTTGGTTCTTTACCCCAAAGCAAAGCCAATAAGACAAAAACTAAGAAAAATGCACCCTTAGATAGCCTTGCTAGTCAAAGTGGAATTATAGAAAATCTTGGATGTCGGATTTATACGCCCAATTTATTATCCAAAATGGGTATCAAATTTTGTACTAGTTTCAAAATCAAATTGGGGCATCTATATCTGCACTGAGTTTAGAGACCTCAACAAAGCATGTCCCAAGGATGATTTTTCACTACCTAATATTGATATGATAGTGGAAATGATGACCAAACATGAGATACTATCACTGATGGATGGCTTCTCGGGGTACAACCAGATAATGATCCCAAAGGAAGACTAGCATAAAAGAACGTTTACATGTCCATGGGGCACCTACTATTGGAACATGATGCCATTTGGGCTAAAAAATGCAAGGGAAACATATCAAAGGGAAATGAAACTAATATTTCATGACATGATACATAAAACTATCAAAGATTATGTGGATGATATATTGGCCAAATCAAAGAAAAGATAAGATCACATAGTAGCCCTAAGTGCCATTTTCGATAGACTGGAGAAATAAAAGGTCATACTCAACTCCAAGAAATGTGTCTTTGGCATGAAATAAGGTAAAATTCTAGGATACATTGTATCGATGAGGGGAATAGAGGTGGATCTCACCAAGGTCAAAGCAATCCTCGACATTGAAGCACCTATGACACTAAAGCAACTCAGAGGCCTCCGAGGCAGATTCCAATCCATTCGAAGGTTCATAGCGCAACTGGCCGATAAATAAATTGTATATTCACATCTACTCCACAAGGGAGTATCATAAAAGTGGGATGACAAGTGCGATTAGACATTTAGTAAATTATAAGAGTATCTACTTATGGCACCAGTTTTGATGCCACCTATCCTAGGAAAACCATTGATTCTATATATTTCAACAACCATGGCAGCTCTCGGTGCTTTGTTATCCCAACATGATGAAAATGGAAGAGACCGAGAGATGTACTACATTAACCAAAAAATGGTAGGGCATGAGCACAACTACACACCAATAGAAAAATATTGTCTAACAGTCATGTTTGCAACCCAAAATTTTAGACACTATGTTAGAACTAAAATTTTCCATCTAAAACCCTAAGGTTTTCCCAAAAATTTCCATAAAAATCCATAGATACCCTAAGGGATTCTATTTTTATTTTCTTATCTTTCCATGAAAAATTATTTTCGTCCCCCATCCAAATGCTGAAAACACCGTATATTTCATATCTCTACCTTAATCCTTTTGAAATTCTCATCTTTTACCATGGTGATGCGAAGGATCATCTCAAAGACCATAGTAAATGGGAGGAAACGGCTAACGGTCACACTGCAGTACCCCGCACAGTATAAACATGGACCATGGTGACTACGATAACATTAGATAGCTGGCCAGGTGACGGTTAAGCGATGACTACTGTCATACCATTGGTAGACAGGCCAGTGACTGTGGTAGTGCGGTGAAAAGCAATGGATAAAGGTGACAGTGAGGTAACCGGTGAAGAAGGCTATCGTGGTACCGCTGGTGGTCAAGCCATTGACCGCAATAGTGTGGTAGATGAAGATGAGTGACAAGGAAGCAATGAGTTGACAAGAAATGTCAGACACCGTGATACCATGCTTAGACAAAACGAAGCCCACAGTAGTGTGGTAGACGTGGATATAACCGTTGCGGTGACCGACGATGATAGTGGAGACCGTTGAAAAGTCAAAATACAGCTATACCATGGGGTACGAATAGTATGACCACAGTAGAGTGGTAAAAATGTTAAAAGCCATGGGAAATTAAAATCAAAGGCGGGAAAAGGTATAATGTAAAATTAAAATCCTGACTATAGTTTAAAATAATTAATTTGCTGACAAGGAAATTAATTAAATGTTTTATTTAACTGTGAAGAATGTAAATGACCATAATTAGAGAAATGAAGGGTCACGACCCTTTAGATGTAATATACAAATATTTGTAGAAAATCAAAAAAGGAGGAGATAGAAAGTAGTATTTAGACTATAGGAGTTAGAATTTTCTCGAGAAGGTACTAGAATGTAAATAATGACATAATTTTTTGAAGTAGAATCAATGGAGAAAATATGTTAAACTGGTGAATTTATTTTGGTGTTCAATTGTTGTGATAAATAAAATTCATATTCTTTATTTTTGGTTGTCTCCAACTTGGGATCTTTTAATCATTTAAACCAGCATATCAAGTATATATTTGGTTTATCAAAATGCACTCTCATTTTGTGTGATTTAATTAACTAGTGTCTACAAGTCAGAATTGAATTCTCTTGATAAATCACAATCGTTTTGAGATTCTTTTGGATAGTTAAAGAAGAACTTGATAGAAGAACATTCCAACACTGTTTATTCAAGTCATAGACTTAGTGAATTTTTGTGCCAGCCATAGAATTTTTAGAGTGCCTAGCAACTAGAGTTAAGCCAATAGGAGGAAACACATATCATCTTGACTCCACTGCCCATGTGGATAGAAGGCACTGATCTACCACAACCCAGAGATACAAATCCATATCAAACAATGTATTTAAAAAACCTTTCATTTGTGCAGTAGGAGTAGGTGTACTAATTTTATCTGTCCACTTCCCTTTGCCATTGTGGATAGATTGATCAACCAGGAAACACATCTTAAATCTATAACATACACATAGGTGCACCCACCTAGGTTTAGAAGGGCCTGAAGAGTAGAAGGTACAATTGCATAAATTGGCCTTGTTAGTTGACCAAAAGCATTGTGAGAGATTGGAAACCTCTCATGGTTCAAACCTGCATTTTTGAGACCCAACACACTATATGTTGGCTCATCAGATTAAGCTGATCGCATAGATTGATCCACTAAAATATTTTCTCTCTAAAGCCACTCTTACAAGACAAAGAACCAAAATGGGTTATGGTATTGATAGAAAATGATATTGAGTGTGTAGAGCACAAGGATATTGAGGGGTAGGTGATTGCAAACCAACTAGTAGAGGCTCCCATCTATTCAGAGAATCCACTCATATCAAAATTTCCAGATGAATCCATCTTTAATCTCAGCATAACCAATCATTGGAAACTCTACTTTGATGGTTCATACACACAACATGGATCAAAAGCCAGTGTTTTATTCATCACCCCACAAGGAGATTGTATACCTAGATCCTACAAACTGGCATTCCCTTATACTAACAACATTGTAGAATATGAGACTTTCACCGTAGGTCTTAATATTGCAATATAGTGGCAGATCATGGCACTTAAGGTTTATGGGGATTCACAACTTATTATCAACCAAGTCAAGGGTGAGTACACCAAACCAAGGATGACAAGATCACACCATATAAGAAGTTTGTAGAAAGCCTCAAAGAATCCTTCATTGATATCACCTTTGAGCAGATACCATGAGCTAACAATAGAGCAACTAATGCCATGGTAGAAATCAGATCCTTACTGGATATCCCTTACAATGTCTCAAAACATGAATTCTTGGTATAACAGCTTCTCATACCCACATTCGAGGTACCAGAGTTTGAATATGTATGCGAACTTGTTGGTCTCGGTGATCCTTGGTATCACGACATATATACCTACTTGAGAATAGGAGTCCTTCCAGCTGACATTACCCCAAACCTTAAACAAGCCTTTGTCAAAAGGTCCTTCTATTTTGTCATCCTAGGAGAAACCCTCTATCGTAGGAGCATTGAGGGAACCCTTTTGCATTGCTTAAATCCTGAGGAGGCCATGGTTGCTTTAATTAAAGTACATAATGGCACTTGCGATTCACACTCGAGCAGTATGACCTTGGCTAAGAAGATGCTGAGAATCATGTACTATTGGCCAAAAATGGAAAGAGAGGCATAGAAATTTGTCAGACAGTGTTTACAATGCCAACAACATGGAGACCCTATTCATGCACCAACTCAAGAGCTTCATCCTATTGTAACACCTTGGCCCTTTTCACAGTGGGGGCTTGATCTCATTGGAAAAATCATAGCCACCTCATCCAATGGCCACAAATTCATCATCACCTCCATGGAGTGTTTCACAAAGTGGGTTGAAGCAATTCCCATGACCTACATAATGGGAAAGAATATTTCCAAGTTCATCCTAAACTATCTCATTTTCTGATATGGTGTCCCCCAATCCATTATCTCTGATAATGTGACACCTTTGAAGAATTAGGATATCTGTGACTTATGCAACAAATTCAAAATCCAACATCGCTTTTTTACTCCATAATATCCCCAAGGCAATGGCCAAGTAGAAGCTACCAACAAAACCATTCTGAAAATTCTAAAATAGACAGTCAATGACTCTAGTCATGACTGGCATCTACAGTTAAATCCCACCTTATGGTCCTATCGCATCAACATCCACATGCCAAAATGTGACAACCCATTCTCCTTGGTCTATGAATCAGAATGCATCCTCCCAATCGAGATCGAGCTCCCATCTCTGAGAATATCACTGCAAAACCTCATTACAGATGAGGAATATCGAGTTTCAAGGTTAAACGACCTAGAGTTACTAGATGAATGGTGTATGGATTCCCTCAACCATCTACAGGTCTATCAGAACCACCTGAAGTGTAGCTACAATAAGAAGATCAAGACATGCATCTTCCAAGTTGGTGAACTTGTTCTAATAGAAAATCAGAAGAACATGCCAAATCCAGATAGCAAAGGAAAATTTAAGCCCAGCTGGTTGGGACCTTTCATCATCATATCTAGATAGAAATTAGGAGCCTATCAGTGGTCAACACCATAAAGTGAGCCTCTGGAGGAGCCCTTGAACAACTCCCATCTCAAAAAGTGTTATGCCTAAAATCTTGCCAGGTATAAAACTAAAAAATACAAAAAAATTAGAAAAATGTCCTGAAAAAATGGTCACCTTGGTGAAAACCTGGCAAACAGGCATCTTGGTGACAACAACAAAAATCAAAATATCCAAAATTCCAAAAAATTAGAAAAAGGATTGAAAATAGTAAAGGAAAAAGTCGTCCTCTAGTGAAAACCACTTCAATGGGGCTTTGGACAAGTACCTTGGTGAAAACCTGGAAAATAGGTGCCAAGTGTAAATAAAACACACTCCATCCACTAGGATCTTCACAACCTATTTTTTGCACTCACTCATCCATTACATTCCATTTATCCTTCCACCATCCATTCGCATCTATACCATAGCCTTATCTTGTGCTCGTATCATGTTCCACCATAGTACTACTTGGCATATTCCTAAGGTCAGTTTGTCCTGCCTTTATTAAAGTAGTCTATCACATCATGTTGGGGGCATGTTCCTAAAACTACATCAGATCAGATTTTTGTATATTCTAGTGATCTTCCTAAACATCAAAAATCCAAAAATATTCAAAAAACTCTCAAAAAATCCAAAAACATCAGAAAACTCTCAAAAAATCCAAAAACATCGGAAAAATCTCAAAAGTCTTCAAAAAAATTCATCATTGAGTCTTATCAGTCTTTCACCTTTTCCAAACTATGTAATTTTTGAGCTTGAACATAGGCAAGGTTGATCTATGATCATCCCCTGAGACACCCTAGGTTAGTCCTTTAGGCATCTATCACAATAATGTAACAATCCATTTTCCCATCTATCTTATCATTGAGTCAATTTTGTTGTCAGCCGAACTATGTGGTCTCTGCGTATATAATGTAGGTAAGGTAATCTATAGATCAGCTCCTGAGACCCCTAGGATAGGTCTTTAAGTTAGTCTATTCATCATAAATCTCAAAAATAACCAAAAAAATTGTAAAACATCTCAAAATTCAAAAAAACAACAGCCTCAAAACATTTGAAAAACCCAAAATGGTGCACCCGACTCATCTCGCTTTCACCACGATTATCATCACTCATAATAAATCAATCGTCGCTTTCATCCTTTGGTGAGTCACTCAGAAGCAAGTCTAGCAGGTTCCAAAGTGAACACACTTAATCATCAAAGTCTTGAGTTTAGGTCAGTAAGTAAGCAAGTTGGTCAACTCAGAATATCCATAGCTTATCACCCAATCAATCTCACTAAAAACTTGATCACAACATTTCCTAGGATGTATCCTTCCCATGATGGACATAAGCATCAGGTACCCCATGATAGCTTAGTCTTGGGTAGTGGTATGAAGAACATTAGCTTGTTTGTTTAATTTATTTGGTCTTTTTGACTTATCTTATTTTATGCTCATTCCAAGGACCTCTCGATGATGCTTAAAAAAAAAAGGTTTAGAGAGAAAGGAATGGGGCAATGAGCATTATTATTTTATCTATTATGCTTGGGGATTACTCTTGTAAAATAACTTAGTCATGTGTACTTTGTTCGATTTGTTGAAAGGATGTTTTAGATATCTTGTTGACCACATAGGAATAATTGGTTTTCTATGTTTTGGTTTGAGATGTTTAGAATGTCTGAATTACATCCTAAATGAGGTTTTGTATGTTAAGTGTGAACAGGAATACTCCTATCCAATTGTCAAGACAAATTCCATCACACTAGGTACAACACCATCCTAGTTCTTTATACCTTGATGCATCATACCTACGTGCATCATCAAAAATAACGTAATTGGCCCTTTGAAAATCCTGCCTCCTAGTAAGAAAATAACCATCATTCTAATAACTTGTGGGATATCTTTTTTTTCTATCTTCTTTCCATACTAAAATGGTATCATAACAGTTAATCAGAACATTGCTAATGCATACACCCTGCATCCACCAAATCATCAACATAAGTGCAGATCATATCATATAGATCATACCACATTATTATCATCTTAAGTTATGAGGAATAATATAGATTTGTTATTCTAAGAATCTTAAGAAATCATTGCATTACATTCATTTGAAATCATACATGAATTATTAAGGACATAATAAAAATATTTAGCATCCATCATCATCATTAATCATTTGCATATCATTTATTAGTTTCATTTAATTTATCATTTTCATATCAATACATCATCAGTAGCATACATTGCATCCATGTAATCATCAAAATGTATAGAAAAGATACAAAAAGAAATACATCCATCATTTATTGAAGCATACATCATATCACATGAGAATAAAATAGAAACATCTCATAAAATCTCATAATGCATTCATACATCATACATCATAGGACATATCATAAACCCAACCACCTCATATATATCATCAAAAATATATTGTCATTGTACAAAATTGGATCAAGAGTACATCAAAACTCATGATAAAATAGGGGAAATAATTGGAGCCCATGAATCAAAAATGGAAACTACCTATGACCAAAGGGCTAGCCCTACTAGCTGCGGCCCCCTCCCACCTGCCTCTCACCATGGTCCTCTGGTGGCCTCATCCCTATCTATTGAGAGAAGTTTGTCACCCAGCCTGCTGCTAGCATTTCCTATCTATAATTTTACCAATAATACTCGACCTCTCTGACTACCTCTTTGTAAGCCCGTAAGAAAACATACCAACCTTGTGATGTTGAAGTTGTACTCTTCAGCTGCCTCTGCTGACCAATCTCCTAATCCCTTTCGGATTGAGCCTGGTCCCTCTCAATAGTGATTGTCAAAACCTACTATCATGCATGATTCCTCTCTATAGTCAATGCCTAAACCTGACCCTGCAACTGCTAGATCAATGCATCTTTGTGGTTTGACTGCATTGGTGGTTTCTATTGTGGAACCACTCTACCCCCATCTTTGGGTTGGCCAACTTCTTCCTCTGTCCATGGAGGTTCTTGATCTCTGGGAGGTGTCTAATGAGGAGGTGTTCTACCTCCTCCTCTATCTCCATCCCCATTTTTTCCACCTCTACCTCCCTATCCTCTGCCCCTCCAACTAATCTTCCTCTAGGTCTTCACCATGGAGGTGCTACACTAGGAACTATCAATCTCAAGGGAGGCCTAAACTAGGCTCTGTACACCTAAGTCACTCTTTCATCTACCAACCCCTAATCATATGGCCACAACCTAGCCACAAGCTCCCTGAATGAGGACATTGCCTCTGTGTCGAGATGGGTTGGCCCCATGTTGTCTCTCTTGTGGTACAGGTGAAGATCTCCACGTACTAATCATCTGGTCTATCCTAGACCTCACTAAACTGAAGGGCCACTTTGTCTAGGAGATACTGCTCTATCATGGTATGCTCCTGGCCCTACATCCATTTGTCCTTTTAGATGAAGAATAGTTTCTCTCCATCATCATACCATGGGCCTATGCCCATCCAAGGTCTCCAAAAAAACTCCCTCATCTCATCAAGAACTTGTCACCAATAGGGAAGGCCACCTGCACCAGTGTGAGTAAAATGGATCTATGCTCCACTATACCACTAGACAACAGGGCCATCAATATCGAGAAAAATTGGTGTGACATTTGGACAAAGCACCAAAATCTGCTCTCATTCCCAGATGTGTAACAAAGTAACTCCGGCCCCGAGGGCCCGACTTTCCATGTATGCAAACTCATGAAAATCCATGTATAAGGAGGACAGCATCATTGGAACCCAAGTAGAGGACTCCTAGAAAACACACATCTACTACCATGCCAACCCTTAGCTTGGACTAAAGTATCGTCCCCGTCGATCGGGTGCCACAAGACCAAAAATGATAGAAGAAATGATCAACTTGTAGGTGGGCGGTCTACCCCAATATCATTTCAAGTCAATCTACCCATCATAAAGAATGAGCTCACTAACACTCATGACATAAAAGTAGGCATCCCTACCCTCCTCTAGATCATAGATCACTCTGGCTCCATGAATGAGCAATCGAAGAATAGGCCAAAAATCTTCAAGAGTAATGGTAGCCTCGTTAGTAGGAAGATGGAAGGAAGAAGTCTCACTATGCCACCGCTTGACCAAAGCGGTCATCATACCCAAGTGCATCCAAACAGGAGGGATGTACACAACATACCAAATGCCAAGGATACGAAGCTGCTCTTGGAGGTACACATGCATACCCTATAGTCTACCAAGCACCGGACATTTGTGCTCCCTCAAATGAAGTATATCAAGATCCTCTTGTGCAAGGGAAATCATCATGTTAATTTTTGTAAAATAAATCTGTGTCTCGCATCAAATTTTCACATTTTAAACAACAAGTGCGGCACTGTTTGCAAATGCAACATAGTCTAAAAAGTTCTCAATTGCGCCATGTGACAAACTTTGACAAATCTAAATCCCTAACTACTTCGCGCGACACTATTTTCACGTGCCACCTAGTTTGACCACCGAAACCCTAATCTCCTAACTACGTCACGTGATGCTATTTGCATATGTGGCCCATTTTAGGACTATGGGATTCCGAATGGGAATTTGCAGTGGCGCTATAGCACTGCTTAGTCTAAAAATGTTTTTTACCCTATTTAATGCATGAAAAACAAGAAATTAAAAGTTAGGAAGGGAGTACATACCATGGGTTTTCCATCGACTGGCCGCTAGTGTACTCATAATCTCTTCAACACATGCCTGGGAGGTTGTTGTCACACCATCTTGATCAGTAACTCAGAGCTCAAAGCACAGAAAATCCTAAAAGGTAAGTGTGCAAATGTTTTGAAACTGACCCCTCAATGTCTACTTAAGCTTGCCAATTATGGTTTTTTGACCTAATTTGGCCATCTAACTAGGGTTTTGGTCCCTCGATCCTGTTTTTGTCCAACGGAGGGTCATTTCGCATCTTTCTTTGTGTTTTAGTGTGTTTTTTGGCATCTTGGGACATTTTTGGACCTGTCGGGCACCTTCTCCTCTTTTTTGAGGGATCATCCAAAAATTTAAAAAAATCATCCGATCTCTCGAGGGGGCAATATACCAGCATAATATTTTCACTAGACCAATAGTGGGGCATTTGAAAAAATCAAGAAATTTTGAACTTTGATCAAAGGAGTTTATTCTTTGAATTAATGCAACAAGTACTGATAGGGAGGTTGGATGAATCAATCACTGATTCATGCTCTAGGTCTTGCTTGGAAGACCTCTAGGGTAACTCACTCCACCACTTGCAACCTATAGGACCTTTTCCTTCTTATGATCCCCTGGTTCTCCTTGCCAACCCATCTATCAATATAGTTCTCCTTACCAAGTCAAAACTTGGTGCAATCTTGTACCACTAGCCTTAGCCCTTAATCCACCCTAAAGGCTACTAATCCTCCAAATTCTTGAATTTAGTTTTATAGGGGTGTGGAGGTGCTTCTAAAGTCTTCAATCCATCCTACTAAGGGTATTGAGGGTCCACCTAACTCCATCTAAAGGTCACTTTCATAATACCCCAATATTAGGCCTAAAAGGCTACTAGCCCTATTAGCCCTATTAGGTCCCCTTCTCCGAGAAATCAGGTTTGTTTCCCAAGTCTTGTTAAATAACACCCCAATATTTCCTTGGGATTCCTGGTTCATATGTGCACCTCTCCAGTATTTTTGGGTTTTGGGTTTCAATTGTCCGTACAAAGCCCTAATATGAAAATGAGCAAAACTAGGCCTTTTAAGCCATTTCCTGACTTCACTACCAATTGTTAAGTCCTTCCCTCACCAGATGGATTGATGGAGTTTCTTTTTCCTTACTATGTCTTGGTAAGACTCATACCTACCCTCTCCAAAAGGTAATTTTTCAGGAAATTGACACCCCTGAAAATCAAGTGCTCTGCACTATGGTCTTCCCTACCTGGACACTTCCCTGGCTCGCCTAAGACAAGACTTCCATAGTAACTCCTGTGATTTCAAAGGCCCTAAACCCAACAATAATTACATCCATGGAGTCTATTCACTAATCCCAAAGGGTCGTACAATTTGTACGGTGGGAAAGTGATCTAACACTCCACTCTTTACAAATTGCCTGGTTCAGATGAGCAATAGTAAGGACACCAAACTAATTACACACAAAGCTTTAAACTGCATAAAAAAACTATTTAATGCCTCACAATACTCAAAGAACAACTAATCTACATGCTACATAAGTTAAAGTACCACATTCAATCTATTAAAACATCACCTCAATGCAAAAACTAGAAAATCACACACAATCACCACTGTTTTGTCTTGAATTCAAAAACTTAAACAATCTCAAATGCTTCCAACCTAAATCCAATGTCAAGACACCCCATAAATAGGTCACCCAGTCAGTTATCCTCTCCCTTGGGCTCTACTTAGCCACTTGGAGCTCCAATTGAGCAAATTTTTTGAACATTTGCAAAAATCCTAAAATTCCTAAACCTCAGTTTGAGCTAAAACCTTATGACACCTATTCTATGGTCAACATGACCTTCATTTAATCAAACCCCAACAAAATTCCACTAAGGCTCACACACAAATAAACTAAAATAGATTGCTTAGTTATCCTAGAAAATGTTGTCCTAGACAAAACTTCTAAACAACCTATGGCAACCTATGGGTGCTCCTGCACCATTCTCCACCTTGCACAAACACTAAGGATGTGGGGAGAGACTAGAGATAGGTCAATGCCATACTTCTTGAAATGAGCTTCTTCCATCCATGTAGCCTTAGACTCTAGTTTGTCTTTCCACTGTATCATATGTTCCATGTACACCTTGTGCTGAGTAGACTTCTTCACTTTGGATTCCAAGATCCTCTCTACTTGCAACTTGTCCTTAGGTGGTAAGGCTATAGTACTCACATCCTCCAAGACATCTGTACTAGATAGATTCATATCAATTACTAGTCCTTTATACTTGATCAAGTCAGCCACATTAAACACTGGTGAAATACTTAAGTTTGCAGGAAGCTCCACGTTGTAAGCATTCTTTCCATACTTAGCTAACACTTTACATGGTCCCACTCTCTTGATATGCAACTTAGTTGGTACTCCTTTTTGCAATTTGGATTTTTTGAGATGGACCATGACATAGTCCCCTACTGCAAATTAGAGATCTTTCCTAGACATATCCACCTAAGCCTTCAACTTGTGAGTAGCCTCTGTGATTTTCTTCCTCACTTGCTCTTGAATCTCCTTTATGGTCTAAGAGAAATCCTCTACATGGAAAATCCTATGCTCCATAGCTCCTAGATCTTTGAGCTCACACACACCTCTTGTTTGCATACCATATACTATCTCAAAATGACTTCTGCCTGTGGTCTGGTTCACACTGTCATTGTAGGCATATTCAGCTTGTGATATGACCAAGTCCCATGTTTGTCCATACTCCTTGGTTAGGAATCTTAGAAGGTTACCTAACACTCTATTAATCACTTCAGTTTGTCCATCGATCTAAGGATGGTAAGTTGATCCAAAAGACAAGTTAGTATCTAGTCTGCTCCATAGGGTTTTCCAAAAATGACTCATAAAATTCACATCTCTATCTGATACAATGCTCAATGGAAATCCATGGATCCTCAAAATATCTTTGAAGAAAAGATGAGCTAAATAACTAGCCTCATGGGTGGTCTTGCAAGGAACAAAGTGACTCATTTTACTGAACCTATCTACCACCACATAGACACTATCAAACCATGTCTTATTTTTAGGGAGTCCTACCACAAATTCCATGCTAATGCACTCCCATGGTCTGCTAGGAATAGGTAGAGGTTGATACAAACCTAAATTTCTAGCTCCCCCCTTGGATTTCATACAAACTACACACTGCTCCACATACCTTTAGACATCCCTTGGCAACTTGGGCCAATAATAGAACCTCTGCACTAATTCCAGTGTCTTGTTGATACCAAAATGGCCACTAAGACTACCATTGTGCTTCTCCTAGATGAGATTCTCTCTCATTGAACCTTTGGAAAAACACAACTGATTCCCCTTGAAAAAAAGTCCACTTTGTAATGTATACTTTGAGAATTGACTGTGAAAGTGATTCTCAAAATCAAAACAAACCTTATATGCTTAAGAGAAGTCTTCATATTCTCCATAGAGATACTTGAAACTCTCTATCCCAATGCTTTTGAATTGAATCTCTTGCACTGTCAACAACCTCCTACTTAGTGCATCTGCCACCTTGTTCAACTGTCCCTTCTTGTGTTTGATAGTAAAAGTGAAGGCTTGGAGGTAATCCATCCATTTCAAATGCTGATTACTCAACTTTTCTTATGTGTTGATGTAGCTAAGTGCCTGGGTATCTGTAAACACAAAAAAATCCTTAGGTAGGAGATAATATCTCCACTTTCTAAGAGACTGCACTAGAGCATATAGATCTAGGTCATAGGTAGAATACTTCCTCTTAGCTTCATTGAGATTTTCACTAAAGAAAGCTATAGGCCTACCTTCTTGGCTTAATACTCCTCCTACTACAATTCTACTGGAATCACATTCCACTATGAATAGTTTATCAAAACTAGGTAACAAAAGGATGGGTTGAGTTGCCACTTCTTATTTCAATTTCACAAAACCTTTCTCCACTTCATGAGTCCATTTAAACTTAGTCTTTAGGCCACCCTTGATTATATCAAGCACTGGTGCACAAATGCCACTAAAGCTCCTTATAAACTTCCTATAAAACTAAGCTAACCCATGAAAAATCCTTACTTCTATCCCGATGGCTGGTGTAGGCCAATTTAGGATAGCTTCCACCTTGCTTGGGTCCATGTTCAATGATCCTTAGGATACTACAAACCCCAAATACGCAAGATCATGTTTGAAGAACTCACACTTTTCTAGGTTGATGGATAGCCTCTCCTCCTACAACCTGTTAAGAATCATCTCCACATGCTTCAAATGTTCCTCTTTTGTCTTACTAAAGATGAGTATATCATCTAGATATACTACCACAAATATCCCTATGAAATCCTTAAACACTTCATTCATGAGCCTCATGAATGTGATAGGGGCATTGGAGAGGTCAAATGGCATAAATCTCCACTCATACAACCCATCAGTTGTCTTAAAAGTTGTCTTGCACTCATCCCCATCTTTGATTCTAATCTAGTGGTACCCACTCTTGAGATCTATTTTAGTGAAGTACTTTTACCCTCCAAGACAATCCATCAAATCCTCAATCGTAGGAATAGGGAACCTATATCTGATTATAATCCTATTGATAGACCTAGATTCAGTGCAAAGTCTCCACTTACCACCTTTCTTGGTTGCTAAGACCACTGGAACTGCACATGGGTTGATACTCTTCTTGATTAGTGCTTGGTCTAACAACTCCACTTGTCTAGCCATTTCTAGGTTCTGATCTAGTGTAAGCTTATAAGCTGCTTTGTTTGGCAATGAAGCCCCTGGTATGAAGTCAATCTAATGACTAATAGCTCTCTTTGGAGGTAATTTTGTTGGTGTTCCATCACTGACTATGTCCTTGAACTGCTCAAGTAACTTTTGGACTGCTCCTGGTATAACTGTCTTCTTGATCTTTTCTTCTTCCTTGGGTTGCACCATAATAACATATCCTTCACCTCCTTTCTAAAGAGTGTTGATAAAATCCTTGCCACTTCTTAACAAGACACTAGGGGTCTTTGTCTATCCTTCTTCTTCATCTAATAGTGACTATAACTTGAATGCTTTACCATCCTTCTTGAATGAGATGGTGTTCTCCTTTCCATCATAGATAGCTCCTCTATCATACTACCATGGCCTGCCCAATAGAAGATGGCATGCATCCATAGGAAACACATCACAAACCAGTTTATATTTGTATCCTCCAATGGATAATTCCACTGATGTCTACTCATTCATAAGAACACTCTGCCCTTTGTTTAGCCATGTCACCTTGTAAGGATTAGTATGGGGCTCCTTCTCCAATTTCAACTTCCTCATTGCTTCCTCTGAGATAATGTTATCAGTAGACCCTAAATTGACTATGACTTTGCACACCTTCCCAAGTATTTTGCATCTCACCCTAAATAAGGCTCTCCTTTGCTTTGGATCTTCCTTAACTAGTTGTTTGATTAGAACCCTTCTAAACATCAATTTCTCTCCCATTTCTAACTCAATATGATTAACCTCTCATGACTTGACACTTATAGTGTCTTCTTGAGCGTATGCTACTCTTTTTTCTGTGGTAGAAGAAGATGCTTTCTTCGAGCACCTATAAATAGGATGTCCTACCTGACCACATTTATAATACTTCATGCTAGCAAAGTAAGAGTTACTTCTACCTGCCCCTCTTCCTCTATTAGAACCTCCTTGAGATCCTCTACCTCTTCCATAACCTCCTCTAGAAGTTGTTTCACTTCCATGCTCTATGAGTTTAGACTCTCCTTGACTTCTTTGTTCAACCCCTCTACCTTGATATCCACCTCTATGTCCTCTTTGATCTTTGCCTTTTCCTCTACTCTTGGAAGCCTGATCTTGTTTCCTCTTACTTCTCTCTTCAATCTTTATAGCCAATTAATAACATTGGTGCACTATTTTGGGACTTAGAAGAGTCATCTCCTCTTGTATGTTCCACTTCAAACCATTAAGGTATCTAGCCACCTTAATACTTTCATCCTTAGATACATTATACCTCATGCAAATTTTTTGGAACTCCTCTATATAGGAATTTACATCTTGTTCTCTTTGTCTGAAGCTCTATCTTTTCTTATGCAACTAAATTTCATAATCATCTAGCATGTATGCTTCTCTCACTTTGGCAACCATTCCCTTCCAAGTGGAAATAGGTTTCTTGCCTTCCTTTTCTCTCTTTGTCTGAATGAACTTCCACCATGTCAAAGAAGAACCTCTCAATCATGATTTGGCCACCTTTACCTTATGTGGTTTAGTGACTCCATCACACTCAAAATGGTTTTCCATTCCCTCTATCCAATCCATGACTAGATCAGCTTCCAATTTTCCACTAAAGAGTGATATGCCTTCAAGTGCTTTTCCACTCATAGCCTTCAATGCCTTCAAGAAAGGCTCTTCTTGCAAAATAGGATCAGGTTCAGGGATCTTGTCTTCCTCTACAATCTCTTCACTCTTGGGTACCCTTCCTTCCAATTTATCACTGACCTCATCGGTCTTGGTCTGCACATTATTCATTGCTTTCTCAAGTTGGGCTATTATTTCCCTCAATCACCTATTTTCTTCCTCCCGATCTTCAACCTTCTTGGCCAATTCTACACTTCTCACCATGATTGTAGAGCCACTAGACTCAATCTTTGACATACAATAGTCAATCCCAAATCTTTTGTTACTCTGATACCAATCTGATAGGGAGGTTGGATGAATCAATCACTGATTCATGCTCTAGGTCTTGCTTGGAAGACCTCTATGGTGACTCACTCCACCACTTGAAATCTATAGGACCTTTTCCTTCTTAGGATCCCCTGGTTCTCCTTGCCAACCCATGTATCAACATAGTTCTCCTTACCAAGTCAAAACTTGGTGCAATCTTGTACCACTAGCCTTAGCCCTTAATCCACCATAAAGGCTACTAATCCTCCAAAATCTTGAATTTAGTTTTACAGGGGTGTGGAGGTCCTTCTAAAGTCTTCAATCCATACTACTAAAGGTATTGAGGGTCCACCTAACTCCATCTAAAGGCCGCTTTCACAAAACCCCACTATTAGGCCTAAAAGGCTACTAGCCCTATTAGCCCTATTAGGTCTCCTTCTCTGAGAAATTAGGTTTGTTTCCCAAGTCTTTCCAAAGAACACCCCAATATTTCCTTGGGATTCCTAGTTCATATGCACACCTCTCAAGTATTTTTTGGGTCTTGGGTTTCAACTATCCGTACAAAGCCTTAATATGAAAATGAGCAAAACTAGGCCTTTTAAGCCATTTCCTGACTTCACTGCCAATTGTTAAGTCCTTCCCTCACCAGATGGATTCATGGAGTTTCTTTTTCCTTACTATGTCTTGGAAAGACACATACCTTCCCTCTCCGAAAGGTAATTTGTTAGGAAATTGACACCCCTGAAAATCAAGTGCTCTGCCTTATGGTCTTCCCTACCTGGACACTTCCCTGGCTCGCCTAGGACAAGACTTCCATAGTAACTCCTATGATTTCAAAGGCCCTCAACCCGACAATATTTACATCCATGGAGTCTATTCACTAATCCCAAAGGGCCGTACAATTTTTATGGTGGGAAAGTGATCTAACACTCCATTCTTTACAAACTGCCTGGTTCAGACGAGCAAAAGTATGGAAACCAAACTAGTTAGACAAAATGCTTGAAACTAAATAAACAAACTATCTGATGCCTCACAATACTCGAAGAACATCTAATCTACATCCTACACAAGTTACAGTACCACATTCAATCCATTAAAACATCACCTCAATGCAAAAACTAGAAATTCACACACAATCACGATTATTTTGTCTTGAATTCAAATACTTAAACAATCTCAAATGATTCCAACCTAATTCCAATGCCGAGGCAACCCATAAATAGGTCACCCAATCAGTTATCCTCTCCTTTGGGATCTCCTTGGCTGGTTGGAGCTCCAATTGAGCAACAATTTCAAACATTTGCGAAAATCCTAAAAGTCCTAAACCTCGGTTTGAGCTAAAACCTTATGACACCTATTCTATGGTCAACATGACCTTCATTTGATCAAACCCCAACAAAATTCCACTAAGGCTCACACACAAATAAACTAAAATATATTTCTTAGTTGTCCTAGACAAACCTTCTAAACAACCTATGGGTGCTCCTACACCAAGTACATTGATTCAAAGAGGGGTAAAATGTAGACATGGAAAATATACAATTCAATCTAAGACACTTGATCCTGATTACTAACATCGTTTCATCCTAAATCATCTTCTCAACTTGTCATCACCTTTCACCCGTTAATGGAATAAATCATTATTTATCTGATTTATTCATTATCCTCTATTAATTAAATAAATCATTTTGTTTAATTAATCCTATAGTCCCTCTTTCACTTAAATAATTAATTTAATTTAAATTAAGTCTCTAAGGTGCTTCATTTAAATTGAATAAATTTTATTTGATCTATAACATGTTCTCCTTTAGATAAATAAATCAAAATATTTATTTAACTATGTCTAAATAATTTTCTATCTCCTTTTGGTTTATATCAATCAATAAATATAAATTAGATAGGTCACATCTCCTAAACCCCATTAAATTTATTAATCTTCAATTGATTTAATCCTAACTCATGTCACATCCTCTAGAGAATGCAACTTGCACATGAAAATAGATTTAATTCATTTATTAAATCTCTATTTTCCCTCACATGGCATAAAAGGGGAATATTACCTCAAATTTGAATTTGAATCCAAGTGGAGTTGGTCCTTCCAACAAGGAATTTATTCCATAGTTCATGTCCTTTTGCATTGAGACAAGTGGTAATTAATCCATTTGACTCTCTCTCCACCTTGTCATTTCAACATTTTTTAAATTGAAATTATGCATTTATGGGCACTTTGATCAAAACTTGCACAACCATCAACCATTCACATTTTGACAAGTGGCATTTGGCTATTGGTTGAAAGTTAGTCCCACATTGCTCAAATCTTTCTCTTTCTTCCAAACCAAAATATATAAATGGGAGGCTTCTTTCCTCATTCAATCATCCACAATTTGAGTAAGTCTATTAGAATCAACTTCATCCTCATCTACACTTAGAGAAAAGTTACTCTCTTCATATTAAGAGTTCTTTTTTTCCATTTCATAGCTAGGTTATGCCAAAATCTCATGAAGGAGATTCAATCATCATAAAATAATTATCAAGCTTACAAAGGAGTTAGGAAATGGCCAATTTCAACATGCCAATTGGCACCAATTCCTCTATGGGATCAAGAGTTTTCTTTGTTTGAATAGATTTTATTTAGTTTCTTTCATTGTTCTTCATTTTATTTATATTTAAGCTCTGTAAATGGATTTGATGGGAATCCTTATTTTATCTTTCATATTGATATAATAATGTGTTTGTTTGTTGTATTTGTGTAGGTATAAAACTAGGGTTTACAAAAATTACCAACAAACTCATGTTATATTCACAATAGGGAAAAAGGGAGATTTATAAGGATGAAGATTGAGAGGAAGATAAAGATGGAGATATAGATGGAGGTGGAGATGGAGATGGGAGGAATAGATATACATAAAAGAGATAAATATATTGAGAGGGAGTGAATGAGAGAATAGACAAATAAATATAGAGATATAAAGTGATACATAGAGAGGGAGATATATAGGGGTAGAGAGAGATTGATAGATAATGAGGTATATATGGATTGAGAGATAAAAATAGATCAATATATAGAGAGGGAGAGATATGGATAAAGGGTGATATAAAAAAGAAAATGAGTGATAGGGAATCTAGATAGAGATAGGGAGAGATATAGAGTGATTGGGAGATAGAGGTAGAGAAATATATGGATAGAAAAAGATAAAGAGAGGATTGAGAAGGATATAGAGAGAGACATAGATAGATAAATAGATGGAGTGAATAAGAGAGAGAGATAGAGAGATAGAGAGGGGACATAGAGGGAGTGATATGGATAGAGGTTGATTTAGAGAGATAGAAAGGGATAGGGAGGGGGATAGAGAAATAAGGAGATAGAGGTAGCAAGGAATAGAGAGAGAGATATAGTGAGGGAGAAATAGGTAGTCTATGTATATGAGAGAAAGATAAGGAGATAGAGAAGGGGAATTTATATATAAATAGATAGAGAGGGAGGGAGAAAAATAGAGAGGGGAGAGATGAGTAGAGAGATATAAAAATAGGGAGTGATAGGGAGAGAGGGAGATGGAGGGAGGTAGAGGGATACAAATGGGTATAAAGAGGGAGGGATAGGGATATAATGAGAAATATTTTGATATAACTTGGGAAAGATAGAGGGGGTGAGAGAGATAAATATATAAAGAGGGAGAGATGGAAGGAGGGAGGAAGAGGGAGAGAGAGAAATATAAATGATAGAGGGGGAGATGGAGAGATAGAAAGATAAATATGTAGGAAGTGATGTAAAGAGGTAGAGAGAGGGATATATATATATAGAGAGAGAGAGAATGAGAGATGGAGGGAGAGATGAAGTGAATAAGAGAGAGATAGGGATAATGAGATATATATCTAGAGGGAAAGTGAGACATGGAAAGATAAAGATAGAGGGGAGATGAGTGAGATATAAAGGAGGTGATAGAGACATGTAGTCTACAAATAGATAGAGAGAGATAAAGAGAGATGAAGAGAGGGCAGATAATTAGAGAGACATAAATAAGATAGAGAGGAAGAACCAAGGAGTATGTGTGAGTGAGTGAGTGAGATATAGAGATAGAGGAGATATTGGGATCATGTGTGTGAGATACATATATATAGAGAGAGGGGGGATTTATAGATGTAGTGTAGAAAAATGAATCCCTCTACATTTTCACACTTGTTTGGGCCCTCCTTCCTAAAATTGGGCTTCTTTATGTCTTATTTGTTGAACATAACAATTGAGAGGGACAATGAATCAGTTGTAACAAATTTTAACCTTTAAAAATTCCACCAAAAAATTAGGTCAACACAAATCCTATACTCTGCTAATGTGATTAATCATTAAGTGTAAAAGAAAAAACTGAAAAACATAACACAAGCACAATGGCACTAGATTTACGTGGAAAACCCAATAAGGTAAAAACCATGGTGAGAATTAGCTCACCATATAGAGAATATAAAAACTGATTACAAAGGCTCACTACCACAAAATGCTAACTACCAAAATAGGACTCATTATCCAGATTAGGACTCGCTATCGAATAAGGGTTAACCACTTTAAGGGCTCACTGTCACACAAATGAAAAGATAATAGAAGAGATACGTTACAGAGAGAAAAAAATCTCAATGCAACAAATATTTACACCACAATTTTCTCACACACTTGCAGACATGCATAAATGATAGAGTACACCTTTAGCTCAATACATCCAAAAACTCAACAATTAGATTTTGCACTAATCTGCATCACTTCACATCACATACACATTGATTCATATCTATCTCACAACTATCTTACTTGCAACATCTATCTATTTACACACCCTTCACCGATATATTATCCTATATTCATACCATCTTCAACTTTGAAACATATGGAAAGTCGACCACACACAATTTGCATTTACAAATTCAAATTATGTCAATGCAAAATTTTTTTAGGGTGGAATTAGAATGAGGGTGACACAAAAACATGCTTCCAAAATCCTCAAAGGTAGTGTTAAACACAAGGTCGACTAAACCAGTGTAAAATACATAGATCAATTAAGCACAGACAATCTTAACATGATCCAAACTTTTAGATAACAAAATTATCTTGAAAAAGTTCCCAATAGCTTGTCCTCAAAACTGCAAGTCATACAAATCAAATGAGAAGAAATCCAGAGCAACTGCATTTCTCTCGGACCTCAGCCAGATACACTTAAAAATACATTTCACAACTAATGAACACAACTCACACTCAACACCGATCCATAAACCAAAAATTTGGATATAGAAACTTCCAACAACAATGATTAACATATCTAAACCACATAGACATAGGATAAAATATTGGAGCAATCACATAATACCTCTAACCTTTCTTCATCACAATTTTCTCAATATCCTTGTCATAAATAGCCTATAACCAATATCCATAACATTAATGACAACAAAAACCAATGGAAAATAATTTAACCAGTTGACATCAATGAAAAAACCTTCATGCTTGCTTCATACTTGCAAGAATCTCCCCCTTTCTCATTGAGGGAAACACATGATGTGAAAAAACACCAAAGAGAACACACCAACTCTGAACACACTTCCTCATGATTTTATAATTTTGTTTCTCTGCCTTAGTAGATTAAATTTTAGACACAAATTTCTCTCCCCATTTGACATCAATGGTAAAGGAAAAATATATCCTACATTGATTTCCACTTTGACATTAAGAAAAAAATACTCTTTCGATGACAACACATGACATGACCTACCCCCCCCTAAGAGGTAGCCACCAAACCATCAGTCTGAAAAGAAGAAAGATAGATCCATACACCTGTTACCTAATTTTTCTTCTAGCTCAATTAGGTAGAGCTAAGATATCATTTGAAAAGTAAAAATGAAAGGTACAAATTTATTTTCTCTAAATGTTACATTCATACGTACAAAATATTATCAAATTGATTGAAAATGTACACAAGAGAAAGA
The DNA here is from genome assembly GCA_007115665.2 of Sequoiadendron giganteum. NCBI lineage: Eukaryota > Viridiplantae > Streptophyta > Pinopsida > Cupressales > Cupressaceae > Sequoiadendron > Sequoiadendron giganteum. The sequence goes on along the minus strand of CM021101.1, from coordinate 68,721,773 downwards.
TAGAAAAAGGTGTTTGAATAAAACTATATTTTATTGATAATTTCAAGTGTATAATATCCCAAAGAAGTCATGGGATTAACTCTAATGCAATACAAAAAGTATACTATACATTTGAAGAAAAGAAGAGCATGTGAAAGGAAAAGGCATCCAACATTTCCTGGGTTTTGAGGATAAATGTTGATCTATTACATATTTAGATACCTCCCGATTCCTCAAGAAGGTTGCTCCATTGCTCTTGAATGCCTACAAGAGTTTAGGGAATTTGGTGTTAGAGCTACAAATACTTTTTCTCATCATAAGCTATTCAATTTCAACAAAACTATAGTGTACTATCATATGACATTGAAGCAGTATTGCAACATCTCAAATATCAAAAGAGCCAAAGAAGTATTGTTAGATCATAAAACATCATATGATGAGGTTCATTTTTTTAATTTAGCATGTTTTCTTCTGGTGCAACTATTGGTAAATTTTCATTGTTACTATTTTATTTCACCTAGTTATAGCATGTGGGGTAAAATGTGGCTCCCACAAGGGTTGAGCCTAGCATGCCACCTTTTTTTTCTTTAAAGAGGCATAGAAAGGTAATCCATATCCTTATGGTTCACTCAGGAAAGCACACATAATTTTTGATAGTGGCATATTAGTCGTTGTCATAAGTGACATATACTTGCTCAAGAAAATCATAAAGGATGAATTCAATGTCTTGCATCAAAAAAATTTACAAAAATGCATTAATGTGCTAGTCCATGAAGGCATAATATCAAACATGTATCACCATATTAGGAGCTATCATGAGCTACCTAGAGTAGCTATAGATGATGAGTGAAAGGAAATGAAACCATAAAGGAAACAATGCATTTGTGGTCCCAAAGAGAAAGTTATGAAATATTTCAAAGATAGCAGAGACTTGAGAAGTAAAATATTTCTATGGACTAAAAATAAAGGATCTACCCTTCTAAGGTGCATAGTTATTGACAATGTGGGAGAAAACTTGTGATGAAAGCATGCGAGACAACCAATTCTATGAAAAAAGATAGGGGTTGATGACAAGGTGATGGTCACAATGACATGAATGATAGTAATGTTATGAAAAGGACAATCTTAAATAAAATATTTTGATGCATCATTCACTATCAAATAAAAAGAGTTAGCATTTTTCTTGGGTTTAAAGGACACTTCTAAATGAAGTTGTGTCATTTCAATGGAAAAAAAACTCAATAAAGAGGATTGTTTTATTCCTATAGAAATGTCATGATAGGTAATATTAATCATGATAATATTGCAAAAGTTAGTATTGTTAGTAGTGTCTTTAAGCTTTCCTAGAGTTTTCACTGATTTTTTTTTGCAAAGAAACACTCTAGACAAGGGTGTAACACAGTCACCATAAGAATGTGAATGATAGAAGTGGTAGTATTATACAATGGTGATAGTAATTTTTTGAGAGTGATAGAGAAATAAAGTTAGTGATGAACACAAATTTTAGATCTTGATTATGCTTAGGAAAAATTCCATACAAGATCTACAAATTTGGTTGGCATTTCAAGTGAATAAAAGTGCAAAACCCTAGGCATGTTCACAAGTCTAGCTAAATATATAAATACATTGAGCTTGATATGACTAGAGTCCAGTGACAACAATATCATTGAGTATGGGAGTTAAATCCATAGCATGTCACTCTTTCATGCAATTTTTCTTTCTAGAAATATTTTATGAATTCCATGTAATGATGAGCCCATCAGTCTTGAAAATATTAGTACCTTAGTGGCCTTGAATCTGCAATATTTTTTGTGTAATGGGTCCAAGGACGGAAAAGGAGAATATCTCTCACCTTTCTTTTACCATTTATAATTTGGGGAATTTTCTAAAGAAGTTACATGCTAAAAAATCATCATGTGCTATAGGAATATAAGAATTACCAAACCATGATGGAGCATTCACCATACCAAAAGCTTGTGTTTGAGGAAATGTGAGATTTCTAGATCATTTTGCATGGTTCCTAGTGCATAGATTTGTAAGTTCTAAAAAATTTGTTCAAATTACATGAAATGTAAAATGTATCAATGCCTAAATGCAAACTCTATGCTCTACAATGTGATGGTCAAAAAAAAACAACAAGGTTCTTTAAAGACAAAGGAAGCCACAAAAAAAGTTAAGGTTTTGCATCCAAACCCTTGAGGCACCATTACCTGTAGAGGGAAAAAACAAAGAACAAAAAATATGTTGAGTTTCTTCATGAGATGGACACGGGTTTTGTATACCCAGAAAATCACAAGAGACAAAAATGAGTAGATAAACCCAAGAATAAAGAAGAGACAATATTGCCACATTCAAGGATTGACTATGTTAAAAGAGTGCATCTTGTTCATTATCATGAAGCAATGATGAAATGATAGGAAAAATACCATAATAGAAACAAGGTTTCCAATTGTAAAATTCATGGCCCCATGAACAACTATGAAGATTTTATCTCTCTTCAAAAATCAAACACATAAGCGCTCAAAAACAACTTTATTGTTAAAGTTGGGAAAAACTTACCAAGCAAAATTTTAATGTGTAGATGATTCTTGCAAAATATACATGCACTTGAAACCTACAGGAGGTCATTGAAACCCTTGGTGGTGCTCTCCCAAGTTTAAGAGGTGAAAAATTAAGTGAAGAATACTTGTGGCTAGTGTTTTGTTCTTTAGGGTTTCTAAACCCTAAAGTGACCAACACCATAAAGGAATTTTTTACCTTTATTTTTACCTTTATTTTAACCCTTTTCACATGAGCTAATTCCTTGACCATGTTTTGAGTGCTTAGGTATTAGGATATTTTCCTTAGTGATTTACCCAATGCCTTTGTATTATTTTATGTCTTTGACCAAGCCATAACCTTTTTCTTTTTTGCATTCAATATTTAACTGTGAAGTATTTTGATTAAGTGATGCATTATAAATCACTTAGTAAAGATACTATTGTAAAATGCAATGCAAAAGTATGTTAAATGCAATACTTGTTACATTGGTTAGAAGAAATAATAGCTTTTGAGAGAATCTAGGGAGGTTTTTTGTAGTTGGAAAACATGTGCCAAAGATATAGGAGTTCTTTATTTTTCTTTGTTGAGGATTTGAGATCTTTTTGAAGGATTTATTTTATGTTTTATGATGAAAATGGTCAAGTTTGACCTTTTCAAGCATATTGAAGCCTTTTGGGGTTGGATATGGATGCTAGATTTTAGGATTTTTTTGCACATCTGAACGCAACTATCTCTCTAACCTCTTTTAGTGGGTTTCTGGAGGGAGATGTTGGATATAGTAACTTTTTTTGACTCATTGTAATCAATTATTCTTATGAATTTTATACCTAGTGACTCTTTTGAATTCCTTTGACAGAAAAAAGTATGCTTTGTAGTTCAAGTTTTGGGATATGAAATTCAGTAAAGACCTTGGATATCAATGTTTGGAAGTTTTTCCATCTTATTCATTTTTTTATTGTGTGAACTATTTATTTGATCAAGTTATCTTTGAGGTATCATCTATTTCCTTATAGCTTTGTATCATGTTTAACATCTTTATGCAAGAGTTTTTTTATATAGGTCCTAATCTATGTCGAAATTGAAAATAACTTTTAGCTATGAAGTTGCCTTCCTCCTGGAAGTTTTAGCATTAGGACCTCCTTGTGAAATATTTATGCAGAAACACACATGATTAAGTTGTTGAAGTTAAATATCTGTCACTGTGAATGTATGTTTTTACAATCTGAGATTTATGTTCAAGTTCAATTTGGTGTATCACCTTAGGAGTAGTTTTTTAGTTTTTGTACTGCTTAAACTTTTTCTTGACAAAAAGTAGTTTTAGGTGATATTGATCTAGGAAGTTAGCCTTATCCTAAGGTTTGATCTCACATAAGATACCCACACCTTGGGGTCATTCCCATGTTTCACTAAATTATTGAATTTTAAATTCAAAAGGGTTCACTTTCAATAGATAACAACTTTGGCATGCTTGGTGGGACAAAGAACTGATTTTTAGTCTCTTTTGTTCTACACATTGTTGTTGTTTGGTCTATGTAGTAGCATTTTATGACTTTGGAGGAAATTTTCAACACACTTGGTGACTCCAAAATAATATCTATTGGTTGCAAGAAGTCAAGTGCTAGTATGTTTCAACATTATTAGAAGAGAGTCTCATTTTTTTGATTTTGAAGATTCTTGAATGAAGGATCATGTCTTAATTTCATTGAAACATGGATTTTCATCCTTTATTCCATGAAAATCTTGCATATGTGCCCTCTTACTAGCCATATCAAGCAGAATATATTGTTGGTTTTGTCCTTAATAACCCACCAATAGTAGATAACCAACAAGTTCAATATTCCATCCACCCACCCACCCTTACTCATCCTAGTTGGAATCCTCTGCATGATCATAATCAACATTGAGTAAGCTTTTTTATTTCAAGTTAGCATGATTATTCACATAATTAGCCTCAAGAGCACCTGTACCACAATGTGTTGGATCTGAGCCAAATTCTTGATTGTATGAAGATTAATGATATTAATAAGGTATTCTCAAATATGAATGGGATGTTGGTTGAAATCAAGAATTAGAAAAATATCATTATGCAACGGCAAGAGATGGATGAACAAGCATATTTTTATGATCAAGAGTTGAAGATGTAGAGGATGTAATTTGAAGGTCTGAAAGGGGGAATATTTGCTAAGGAGGAGAAAATGAATCTTTTGTTTGCTCGGTTACAAAGTAGTTAGGCTTACTCAGAGTATCAATTCCAACTACATGAGGAGGTTCAAAAGAGGTAGTTTGAAGAGAGTTTTGAAAAGTAGAGAGATGCTACAAAAGAAGAAAAAATTCAAACAGTTACTACCATTCTAGAGCAACCTGTTCAAGAAGAGGTTCATAATTATAAATTCCCAAATATTAAGAAAAATGAGCCTCTTGACCCTCTTGTAGTTGAGATTCCAAGTTTCATAAGCCTTCATCCTTTAAGGATTGAGGAAAGTAATCAGTCTAGTACAATAGAATAATATAGTAACAGAGTAGACTCTTGACCAACATATCTCACTCAACATGGAGGAGACTAGAAATATAAACTTGTTGCTTTTAGCTATGGAAAGATATAGATTAGAGCAGAAAAGGATTGAACAATAAAATACTTATTCAGTTAAATCCTTGAATGTTGTAACCAATTATCTTCCATGTTTGGTAAATGATGATGAAAATTGTTCAATGGTTCAGTCAGGACAAAAAATAAAATGAAGCATTAGACCATGTAGAGGAGCATAAATCTGAACCCGATTCTATCTTCAGAGGTATGAGATTTGATTTCTTCAAGAAATTTATGAATGAAAAAGATAATGTTGAGCTTTATGAAGAGGTGAGTACATATATAATTGAATATTTTTGTTCAAATTTGGATGACAAAGAGTCAAATTAGGTTGAATAAATTGACAATCATGATGAACCAGAATAGCAGGTTCACAAACTTGAACAAGTGTTGAAGCAACAAGAGGAGTATGGTCCTAAAAGAGAGGAGTCAATTCCATCAAGTCAATAAATTTATCATGAACCTACTTTGCAAGGTCTTATCTAGTTGGAGGAGCTTCCTTTCTGCTATACAATGGAGCTTGGAGCTGATTTATCATATGAAGGTTTGTTTCAAGAGGCTTCTTCATTGTTTGTATTTTTTCCTTCCTTCATTAAAGAGGACATGCTTGATTTCTAGTATACTTCCTTGGATAATAGCTTTGATGAGTTATTAGCTATCTTACTGGAAGAATATTTCCCACTCACTATGTGGAGGAGGAATCAACATGGCAACTCATTATGGAAGGTGAAGATAATTTTATTTTTTTCTAACCATTCAGGTTATCTTCTGTCTAGTCCAAAATTAGCCATGAAGTGGGGAAGTCATGAAAAACAAAAATAAAGAGAAGTAGCCAACAATGGAAATTCAATGTTTGTTTATTCTAGGGGTCGTCCATTCAGATATTTTTCTAGTTTGGAGGCCACTAAAGTACTAGAGATAATGCTTGCACCCAAGCATGAGGATGCAATTGAAGAAGAAGTTGATTTTGGATTTGTGGCTGAAAATAATTAATTTTAGCAAACTTTTCTAGTCTAGGAAAGCAATAGGCATGATAAAAATCAAGGTGTAAGTGATCTTATTTGCATCTTTCATGAAACATTTCAACAATTAGTTGAATATCTGCATTTGTTTCATGTTCTTTCAACAATACATAGTCATGCAATGCATCCATTGTTGGTTAAGAGGGGTAGTTATTTCACAAAACTAGTCCATGGTTTTGTTTGACTAAGCCTTGTTGTTGACTAGATTATGTTAGTGTAAGTTTCTAGATGCAATTTTAATTTCCCTAAGTGTTTTTTATCACAGTTAGGTAGTTTTTATTTCTGCATCTTTTATTTTTCAATAAGTTACCAAGCTATCATGTTTTGATCTAGTGAGTTATAGAAGTTGTCCAGAATTGTTTTCAAGTTGTGTCAAGTTTTAAGTGACTTTGTGCCCAATGGATAAGCTTCAGGCAACTGGTCAAGATGTTTAGCAGGCAAACATATAGCATATGTCACCAAAAATTTTACTTAATTTTGATTCCAACTCAATCAGGTAGAGATAAGATAGCACTTGCAAAGTAAAAATGAAAGGTACACATTTATTTTTTGCTAAAAGTTACATTCCTACACACAAAAGATTATCAAATTGATTGAAAATGTACACAAGAGAAAGATAGAAAAAGGTGTTTGAATAAAACTATATTTTATTGATAATTTCAACTGTATAATGTCACACACAAGTCATGGGATTAAATCCAATGCAATACAAAATCTATACTATACATTTGAAGAAAAAAAGAGCATGTGAAAGGAAAAGGCATCTATAATTGCCTAGGTGTTGAGGATGGATGTTCATCTATTGCATCTTTAGACAACTCCTGAGTCCTCCAAAAATTTATTCCATTGCTCTTGAATTCCTACAACAGTTGAGTAAATTTGGTGTTACAGCTCCAGATACTTTTTCTCATCATAACCTATTCAATTTCAAAAAAAATATAGTGTACTATCATATGGCATTGAATCAGTATTGTAACATATCAAATATCAAAAGATCCAAAGAAGTATCATCAGATCATAAAACATCATATGCTAAGGTTCACTGTTTTAATTTAACATGTTTGCTTCCTATGCAAGTATTGATGAAGTTTCATTGTTACTATTTTATTTCATCCAATTACAACATGTGGGGTCAAATGTGGCTCCCACAAGGGTTGAGCCTAGCATGCTGACATTTTTTGCTTTAAAGAGGCACAAAAAGGTAATCCATCTCCTTATGGTTCACTCAAGAAATAACACATCATTTGTGATAGTGGTATATTAGTCGCATTCATATGTGATGTATACTCGCTCAAGGAAATCATAAAGGATGAATTCAATGTATTGTATTAAAGTAGATTATAGAGATGCATTCATGTGCTAGTCCATGAAGGCATGGTATCAAACATGTATCATCACATCAGGAGCTATCATGAGCTGCCTGAAGCAGCTATAGATGATGAGTGAAAGGAAAGGAAATCATAAGGGAAACAATACATTTTCTATCCCAAAGAGAAAATTTATGAAATAGTTCAAAGATAGCAGAGTCTTGAGAAGTACAATATTTATCTGGACTAAAAATAAGGGAGCAGTTCTTCTAAGGTGTAGAGCTATTGACATGGAAACCGACTTGGTGATGAAATCTTGTGGGACAACCAATGCTATGATGAAAAGACATGGGTTGATGAAAAGGTGATGGTCACCACGACATGAATGATAGTAATGTTATGAGAAGGAAAATATTAAATAAAAAAATATAGGGCATCATTCACTATCCAATAAATAGAGTTAGCAATGTTCTTAGGTTTAATGGACAATGCTAAATGGAGTTGCATCATTGAAACCAACTTGGTGATGAAAGCTTGTAGGATAATTAATTCTATGAAGAAAAGACATGGGTTGATGACAAGATGATTGTCACCATGACATGAATGATAGTAATGTTATGAGAAGGACAATCTTAAATAAAACAATTTGATGCATCATTCACTATCCAATAGATAGAGTTAGCAATATTCTTGGGTTTAATAGACAATGCTAAATGGAGTTGCATCATTGAAATAGAAAAACAACTCAATGAAGAGGATTGTTTTATGCCTGTAGAAAGGTCATGACAACTAATAGTAACCATGATAATATTGCAAAAGGTAGTATTATTCGTAGTATCTTTAAAATTTCGAGAGTTCTCACTTAAAAGTAATGTTTTGCAAAGAAATAGTCCAGACAAGGGAGTAACACAATCACCATAAGAATGCAGATGACAGAAGTGGTAGTCTTATACAAAGGTGACAGTCCTTTTTTGAGAGTTATAGGGAAATAAAGTTAGTGATGAACATAAATATTAGATCCTAGTTATGCTCAAGAACTTTTTTATAAAAGATCTACAAATCTGGTTGGCATTTCTTGTGAATAAAAGTGCAAAACCCTAAGCATGTTCAAAATTCTAGCTCAAGATATAAATACATTGAGCTTGATATGACTAGTCTAGTGACAACAATATCATTGAGTATGGGAGTTCAATCCATAGCATGTCACTCCTTCATGAAATTTTTCTTTCAATATTTATGACTTCCATGTAATGATGATCCCACCCGCCTTAACAATCTCAGTGCCTCAGTGGCCTTGAATCTGTAATACTTTTTGTGTAATGGGTCTAATGATGGAAAATGGGAATAGATCTCACCTGTCTTTTACCATTAATAATTTGGGGAATTTTCTAAATAATTTACATACTAAAAAATCATCATGTGCTACAAGACTACAAGAATTACGAAACCATGATAGAGCATTCACCATACCAAAACCTTGTGTTTAAGGAAACGTGAGATTTCTAGATCATTCTAAACAGTTCTTGGTACACAAATTTGCAAGTTCTAAAGATTTTTTCAAAAAACAAAAACCCTATGCTCTACAATGCAGTGGTCAAATCAAAACAACAAGGTTCTTTAAAGAAAGAGGAAGCCACATCCAAAGTTAGGGTTTCACATGAAAACCATCAAGGAACCAGTACCTATAGAAGGAAAAACCAGAGAAAACAAAATATGTAGAGGGGCATGTGTAGGATCATCATGGAAACAATAGGCCCTTAAGTGGCGATAAAATTCAGAAAATTTAGAGTTAGGCAACTTCACGTAAACATTTGAATAAGTTAACTATATTTTTTCAAAAATATGTAAGAATAGAATTTGTTGCAAATTGAATGTAGTTTCTAAAATACTAGGTTTATTTTAATTTTAAAAAAATCTATTTGGTAAAAAATTGAAATTTGAATGCAGTAGTACTTAAATTTCTGTGAAATAATAAGAAGTAGGTGTTTGTTTGACCACCCTAACCACAATAAAATGATAATATATTTTTTTATTAAATTTTAGATATAAATAGAAGAATCATGTCTCAATGTGATGCATATTTTTTTGTAATTTTTTCAAAGTAAATAATTAATTATGATTTTTTTATTACAACTTTTAAAAAATATAAAAAACTCATACGTCTAAACACCTTAACTTGGTGAAAACTTCATGAAATTCAATTCTTTTTTTTAATCCTATAAGATGTGAAGCATAGAATGTGACACATATTTCAGATTCAAATAATGTGATACCATTTGAAAGATATAGATGTTTTTCAATCAACCTATCAATTAGGACTTTATTCATAATTCGAATAGAAAATAGATAATAATTATTTATTAAATTCAAAGTAGAGCATAATTTATATTGATGGAAAGCTAAGAATATCCTTTAAAAAACCTTTTCATTTCATCAATTTTGGGTAAAAGAAAATTCGTTAGCCACATGGGCCATCATATCACTTACATATCGCCACTTTTTGGCCCAATATAATCCTGCACATACCCAAATTTTCTTCATGAGATGGAAACAAGTTTTGTATACCTAGAAAATCACAAGAGACAAAAATGAGTAGATAAACCCAAGAATAAAGAAGAGACAATATCACAACATTCAAGCAATGACTATGTTAAATGAGTGCATCTTTTTTAGCATCATGAAGCAATGATGAAATGACATTCAAAAGACCATAATAGTAGTAGGGTTTTGAAATGTAAAAGTCATGGCCATGAACAACTATGAATTTTTGATCTCTCTTTAGAAAATCCTTGATCATATTTTGAGTGCTTAGGTATTAGGATATTTTCCTTAGTAATTTACCTTATACCTTTGTATTGTTTTATGTCTTTGACCGAGCCATAACCTTTTGATTTTTTGCATTTACTATTTAAATGTGAAGTAGTTTGATTTAGTGATGAATTATAAATCACTTAGTCAAGATAGTATTATAAAATTCAATGCAAAAGTATGTTAAATGCATTACTTGTTATGTTGGTTAGAAGACATAATATCTTTTGAGAGCATCTAGGGAGGTTATTTGCAGTAGGAAAACATGTGCCAAAGATATCGGAGTGCTTTATGTTTATTTGTTGAGGATTTGAGATCCTTTTGGAGGATTTGTTACATGTTTTATGATGGACTTGGTCAATTTTGACCTTTTCAAGCATATTGAAGCCTTTTTGGGGTGGATATGGATGTTAGATTTTAGGCTTTTTTTGGGCATCTAACCCCAACTGTTTCTAGAACCTCTTTTAGTGCGTTTTTGGAGGGATATGTTAGATATAGTCAATTTTGTTGACTAATTGTAATCAATTCTTCTTATGAATTTTGTACTTAGTGACTCTTTTGCAATCCTTTGAGAGAAAAACTTAGCATTCTTTGTAACTCAATTTTTTGGATATGAAATTTAGTAAAGACCTTGGATATCATTGTTTTGAAGTTTTTCCATATTATTCATTGCTTTATTGAGTGAACTATTGATTTGATCATGTTATTTTTGAGGCATCATCTACTTCCTTATAGATTTGTCTCATGTTTAGCATCATTATACAAGATTTTGTTTATGCACGTCATAACCTATGTCAAAATTAGACATAAATTTTAGCTGTGAAGTTGTCTTCCTCTTAGAAGTTTTAGCATTAGGACCTCCTTGTGAAATATTTATGTAGAAAAACACATGTGTAAGTTGTGAAAGCTAAATTTTTGTAAATGTGAACAAGTGTTTACAATCTAAGATTTATGTTCAAGTTCAGTTTGGTGTATCACCTTAGGAGTAGTTTTTCATTTTTAGTACTCCTTCTTACCCTTTTCCTTGATAAGTAGTAGTTTTAGGTTATATCCAACTAGGAAGCCGACCTTTTTTGGAGGTTTGATCAAACATAAGGTACCCACACCTTGGGATCATTCCCATGTTTCACTAAATTGTTGAATTTCAAATTCAACAATGTGCAATTTCAATAGATAACAAGACCTACTAGACTGATGCATCTTCATATGCATCTAGTTTAAGAAAGGAGTGGCAATGAACCCTAAATTTTCCCAGAGATACTCAAAAGTATCTTTAGGAAGAGCCTTAATGAAAATGTTGAAATCTTGATCCTTCGTAGATACATACTCAGGTTTTACTTCATTTTGCAAAATAGGTTCTCTCTCAAAAAGTGATACTTGATAGATATATGTGTTGTCCTTAAGTGCATCACTGGATTCTTTGAAATTTTAATTACACTTGTATTATCACAAAAGATATAAATAGGATCATCTTTCATTACTATGATATCTTTCAATATCTATCTCATCCACAAAACTTGTGTACAACAAGATGTTGTGGCAATATACTAAAATTCAATAGTGGATAAGAAGACCAAATCTTTCTTTTTACTTAACCAATACACCAATTCACAACCAAGAAAGAATGCACCACCACTTGTATATTTCTTTTCATCTGGACAACCAGTCCAATCTGCATCTATATAAGAACTTATTGTAAAATCAGTATCCCTAGGATACCATAAGCCATAATCCAAAGTGTCATTCAAATATCTATAAACTCTCTTAACAACAATAACATGTGTTTCCTTAGGGTCTTCTTGAAATCTAACCATAAGACAAATTTCATGCATGATATCTGGTCTAGCAGCAGTTAAATACAACAATCCTCCAATCATAGGTTTGTATTTTCTCTAATCATTCTTAGGTGAGTCATCATCTTTACTTAACTTGTAACTAGTCACCATAGGAGTGTATACTAGTTTGGAACCATTCTTTCCAAACTTCTTCAACATTTCTCTTACATACTTTGATTGTGAAATAAAAATTTGTTTCTTTGTTTGATTGATTTGTAGCCCATGAAATAAATTTATCTCACCAAAAATAGACATCTCAAATTCATTTTGTATCTCTTCAACAAATTTTTTTCACATAGTTTCATTTCCTGCAAATATAATGTCATCAAAAGATACAACCACTATCAAAATCTTGTCATTATCAATTTGAAAATAGAGATTACTATTTGTCATACCTTTTTTGAAATCTTGTTGAATCAAATATCTATCTAACATTGAATACAAAGGTCTAGGATTTTTCTTTAATCCATATAAAGCCTTTTTCAATATGCACACCATTTCTGATTGATTTGACAACTAAAATCCTTATGGTTTTTCCATGAAGACTTCTTCCTGTAACTCACCATTCACGAATGTAGACTAAACATCCATGTAGTAGACATTTAAATCTTAATGAACGAAAAAACACTAAGAACATTCTGATAGATTCCATTCTTGCCACCAGAGAAAAATTCTTGAAAATCTATACCTTCTACTTTTGAGTAACCCTTACGCACAATCCTTCTTTTATTTTTGACTACTTCTTCATTCTCATTCAAATTGTTTCTGAATACCCATTTTGATCCAATTATGTTTTTATTTGTCAGTCTAGGGAATAGTTCTCAAGTTTGATTCTTCTCAATTTGCATAAGTTCTTCATAGATTTCATCCAATTTTCATCATTGCATGCCTCACTCACAATATTTGGTCTAATCTCAAAGATTAAACACAGATTTATCTCACAATAGCAACAACTCTCCTTCTTCCCAATACTCCTTTCATCTTGTCTCCAATGATTTGATTTTGTAAATGATTTTTTTGCACATATTTAATTATCTTTTGGGACACCACCAAAGATTCTTCCTCTTCCTCTTCATTCTTCTTCTCCACTGTGTTGACATCGATGATAGTGAAATTCTTCTTCTTGTCACTATAGAATTTTTTAGATGTTGTGGTTGTGTTTCTGATATATAGTTGTCATTGATGTCAACACTATTAGCATTAAGTATCTTGATGGTTGTATATGTCGAGGATATTGAGAGAATTATAATAAATATGTTGCAAGCTCTCTATGAAGTTGTGGAGGTTAAAGTGTTGGAAATTTTAGTACATTGATATTCAAGTGTCATGCATTAAAGGGTTTGTTGTTGAGCCTATCTAGATTATCCTCTGGAATTTTTAGTGGTACGCATCAAGATTCGTGCAAGTTGTGAGTTTTTTTGTTCCTATAGTTATTTTGTTACTATATTTGGTGGTTCTAGAAGAAGAAAACATGTTTCTAGTAATTTGAGTTATTGTGTATGCTCCTAAGATGTTTGTATATGTTTCTAGATCATTCTCTATCATTGTTGCATGTTTGCATTGATCAGTGTGCCCGTGATAAAAAATTTCTCCTTGGCATGTTCTATTTTTCATGTTCTTGGCTGACATGGTGGTTGTAGCATTTTGTGGATCTTTGTGAATTAATGTTTGGTTGTTTGGCATGTTTGAGGATGTTTTTCTAGGTCTTCATTATCTTGTGACCAACTTTTGTTGGTGCAGATTGAGATTTTCTTATGAATTCGGTTGACAATTTGTATTCATTTATTTTACTTGTGGTTGACAAAGTTGCTGATGTAATTCCATGTAGCAGATATATAAGAGTGATTTTTTGAGAGAATTTAAGTGTGCTGAGATGTGAAGTATGTGTATGCAAAGTATATGTGTGAATAAAGATCATATCATTTGATTGTAGAGCAGAGTGTGAAGAATATTGAGTGAACTGTGAAGAAGTATTTTTGCGCTTAACTGGAGCTATAATTAGGCTTTTGAAGAAGCTAATTTCTCACTTCAAATTCTTCAAATGGTTTCAATCTGAATGTTTCTATAAGATAGTGTGTCTTCTTGAGCAGTGACCTTTAGGCAGTGTGCCTAATGTGCATTCCCATTATTCATCATTATACTTTTAATAGGGTATAATATTGTGGACTAACATCCACTGTGGTTTTCTCCATTAACAAGGTTTCCACGTATAAAATATTGGAGTTCTTTGTGCATCTGATGTTGTGATTTTTTATGCTTAATGTTCTTACATCATATCTACAATTAATTTGAAAAAGTATAATAAGTTTTAATAATTTGTGTCAACTAATTCACTACCCCCCTCTCAGTTGTTTATCCTTGTTTTGTCAACACTATAGACTTTGTTGGATGTTGTTCTTGTGTTTTTGATATGTGGTTATCATTGATGTGAACACTATAGAATTTACATCTTGGGATCTGATACCAATGTTCCCTTCATACTAGTGCTCCCTTGAGTCCATCAAAAAATTATTACACTTCATTGAAATTATTCGACTCTGATACCAATTGTTGGACTCAAGGGAGCACTAAGGAGGGGTGAATCATTGTTCTACAAATATTAGCTTTATTAATCTAATAATAAAACCATATCAACATTTAAACCAAAGGAAAGATGCAAACAGATAAAGAAAACATCCACAACACCACAAAACAAATATTTTTGTGTGGAAACCCTATTAGGGGAAAAACCATGATGGAGGTTAATCCATAATTTGATTACTCAAATATAAGTTTTACAAAAGGGAATTCACTTGCATTCAAGAACACTTCCTAGAGCTCACTACTCAAAAGGGAAGGCTCACTACCTTATAAAATTTTAGATTAAAACCATCTGAATGTTGAACTAAAGTAGTCACATCTATTTATGCCAAGTTATAGTTTTGTTTAGGCTTATAAATCAGATTCTACACTTTGCTCTGCTCTGCTTTCCTATTCACATCATAAATCTAAAATTTTCATCACTACTCTCCTAATTTTCATACCACAGATTAATATACTTCACAGTCCACACATTCTCTATATTAAAATGATAAAAGCAATCTCATATATATATCTGGTACCAAGTATTTTATCATTCACATTTCAGCTTCATAAAACATAAAGTTCTTTCCAACTTTTGATTAGATCCTTAATTAAATATTTATGTGCACCATCCATGGTCATCCATATCATCGTGGGAACTCAAATAAAAAAGTTTCAAACACAAAAAAATTTAATCAATTTCTCCTTAGACATCCACAATTACTATATTCAACAAGTCGACCTTCTAGCACAAATAATTATAAAATATTAATGCACCAGATCTCCTAGATCATACATTAGTGAATGCTCATCCAAATACTCATTGAGTAAGGTAGTAAAAACATCAAAAAACCTTTATGTGAGATCTACAACTAAAAATAATATTCCGATGAGGTATTTGGATCAACATTTTTTCCTTTAATCAAATGCCCTGTTCTTCATTCTGATATGACAGTAAGCACCAAAACTAGAAGGTGGAATAGATGAATGACCTATGTTACCATCAATGAAAACACTAGAAGCCATATGCCAAATTTGTAGCTTAGCTCTTCTTTCAGCAATCTCCCTTTAAACACTACTCTTCTCCCCCTTTGACATCAATGGAAAAGGTACACAAGATTTGAACCAAATATCTGAATCATCTAATATGTGATTCAAATATGTGGTTCAGAGCTTGTGTACCTTTTCCATTGATGTCAAAGGGGGAGAAGATTAATGTGAAATTTTTTGAAAACATTGTGGAGAAGAGTAATGTGTAAAGGGAGATTACTAAAAGAAGAGCTAGTATTGTTGGAAAAACAAGGATAGACAACTAAGAGGGGTAGCTGATTTTTTTTTCACAAATTATTCAAATTTTTTCAACTTAATCTCAAATCTTATGGAATAACATTAATCATAAACAATCGCAGCATTAGAGGCACAAAAACCACCAATATTGGAAGCCCTGTTAAGGGAGAAAACCATGATGGATGTTAGTCCACAATATTATACCCTGTTAAAAGTTTAAAGATAAATAATGGGAATGCACATGCATTTAGGAACATTGCTTAGAGCTCACTACTCAGGAAGACACACTTCCTTACAAAAACATTCAGATTAAAACCATCTAAAAATTTTGAACTGAGAAATTAGCTTCTACAAAATCCTAATTACACTTCTAGTTAAGCATGGAAATGCTTCTTTACACTTCACTCAATCTTCTTCACACTCTGCTCTACAATCAAATGATCTGATCTTTATTTGCACATATACTTCACATACACACATTTCGCTTCTAAAAGCACACTTAAATTCACTCAAAAAACCACTCTTATATATCCGCTACATGGAATTACATCAACAACTTTGTCAACCACAAGTAAAATAAATGAATACAAATTTTTGGCCCAATTCATAAGAAAATATCAATGCACACCAACAAAAGCTAGTCACAAGATAATGAAGACCTAGAACAACATCCTTGAACACACCAAGCAACCAAACATTAATTCACAAAGATCTACAACATGCTACAACAACCATGTCGGCCAAGAACATGAAAAACTGGACATGCCAAGGAGAAATATTTGATCACGATCACAACGATCAATGTAAACATGCAAAAATGATAGAGAATGATATAGAAACATCTACAAAAGTCTCAGGAGCATACCCAACAATTCAAATTATTAGAAACATGTTTTCTTCTTCTAGAACCACCAGCTATAGTAACAAAATAACTGTAGGAGCACAAAAAATCACAACTTGCACAAATCTTGATGCATACCACTGAAAATTATAGAGGATAATCTAGATAGTCTCAGCAACAAACCCTTTAATGTGTGACACCTAAATATTAATGTACTAAAATTTCCAACACCCTGACCTTCACAATTTCATAGACAACCTACAGCATATTTATTATAATTTTCTCAATATCCTTGACATATATAAGATACTTAATGCTAATAGTGTTGACATAAATGAAAATCACATATAAAAAACACAACCACAAAATCCAACAATATCCCCCTTTTGCATTGATGACAACACATGCTGTGAAAAATACCATCAACACAACTAGCTCTTCTTTTAGCAATCTCCTTTTACACGTTACTCTTCTCCTCAAAATTTTCAAAGTTTTTCACATTAATCTTATCCCTCTTTGACATTAATGGAAAAGGTACACATGCTCTAAACCAGATATTTGAATCATCTGACTTCTCCCCCTGAGTAAAAGCCACCAAAAATCAATTTGAAACAATATCTTACTATGAATGCACAAGCTGATACAAAGACTTGCATCTTAGTTCAGATTAGGAGGGGAAATCACCCCTAACATCCCTCTGAGATACTCAAAATTATCCTTAGGAAATGGCTTAGAAAATATGTCTACAATTTGTTCTTTAGTAGGCACATACTCTAGTTTGACTTCTTTATCACTCACCTTTTCTCTCAAATAGTGATATCTGATGGATATATGTTTTATCTTTGAATGCAACACCAGATTCTTAGAAATATTTATTGCACTTGAATTATCACACAATATAGCAGTAGTCTCATCATACTCAATCATGATATCTCTCAGCATCTTCTTCATCCAATTTACTTAAGTACAATTGTTTGTAGCAGCAATATATTATGCCTTGGTAGTAGATAAGGAAATATAATTATCCTTTTTGCTTAACCAAAACACCAACTTCTTCCCCAAGAAGAATGCACCACCACTTTTACTTTTCCTATCATTCACATCACCTACCCAATCTGCATCAATAAAGGAACTCAAAGTAATATCATCATCTTTAGGATACCAAAGGCCAAAGTCATCTATTCCTTTCAAATATATGAAAATTCTCTTTATAGCAGTCACATGTGACTCCTTTGGATCAAATTGATATCTAGCAATCATGCACAAAAAATTCATGATGTCAGGTCTAGACTGAGTCAAATAGAGCAATCCATTGATCATTGACCTGTACCTGTAGACACCCAAAATTTTCCATGTCATAATATTACCTAGGCGATACATGACCTTGTAAGACATCTTGTAATATTTTACCCTAGGTCATTACCTTATCTCATTTATTCCAATTAATCACCTTCCCAATTAATTAAATAAATCTCATTTATTTAATTAATTCTCCCTTCATATGTCTCAAAATAATTCAAATTAAATATTTGAATTAGTCCCTCACTTATTGTCACATTGCAACATGTGTCACATGACTACAACTATTCACATGTACTCATAATTTAAATAATTTTATTGTTTAAATTATGAGATTCCCACCCACATCCTATTTTTAGCCCCATTCATTTGTGTCTCATAGGAATCTCTTCCTCGAAAATAAATAATAGAATCCCACTATTCCCTCACATCCTAATTTTAGCCTCATGTCATAACCCACTTAATGCGCATCATAGGCACTAAAATAAAATTTTAATCCTAGCCATACATATCACAAATTTGACTTTTAATCTTGGCCATCGAATCAAATCAGCCTTCTCCTATAAATCAAGCTTTTCACAAGTAATTTGGGGGGATATTCTTCTAGCATCCTTACTTTTCCAAAATTTCTTTCAATTTTCTTATATATTTATCTATCTATCTATCTATTTTTCTTCTATTATCTTCACCTTATCGTTATGTTGCAAAAATGAGCCATGAACATATCAAATCATTCAATCCTTCAAAATATTTCATTCTCATGTAGGTGGAGAAGAGAAATGGAGATAAATCAAATCTAGCTTGGAGATCAATTTTCTTTTCTTTCTTGTTTTGATTTTCATGCTAGTTTGTGCTTTATTGTGCTTGCTAGGGTTTTTCATTATAGTTTTTTTATGAATTTTGTTCTAATATTTTTACCCTAACTACAATACCTTATTTGATTATTCTTAAGAGAATCATCATTTTGTGTTAACTTGCATCTAGTCACCATGGGTGTACCAATAAGATTTGAATCTTCCATTCCAAAAAAATTCAACAACTCTCTTACATATGTGGACTGAGATATAAAAATTCCATTATCAAACTGATTGATTTGCAATCCCGAAAATAAATTCATCTCTCCAATCATATAAATTTTAAATTCACTTTTCATTTCATCAGCAAACTTCATACACAAATCATCATCACCACTAAAAATGATGTCATCAACAAAGTCTTCAATAATCAACTCTTTATCATGATCCATCTTGAAATACAAATTACTATCAACAGTTCCTTTATTGAATCCAAGCTTTAACAAGTATTTATCCAATTAGCATACAAAGCTCTAGGGGCTCGCTTTAGTCCATACAGTGCTTTCTTCAATCGAAAAACCATATCTCCCTTATCAGTCAATTGAAATCCATCTAGTTTATCAACATATACTTCTTCTAGTTCACCATTCAAAAATGTTGACTTTACATCCATTTGATAGAATTTGTAGCTCTTAAAAGAAACATAAGAAAGAAATAATCTTACAACTTCAATTATAGCAACAAGGGAAAAAATTTCTTCACAATCAATACATTTCAACTGTGAATACCCTTTACATACCAATCTTGCTTTATTTATGATCACTTCACCTTGTTCATTTAGCTTATTTTGAAAGACCCATTTGGTTCCAATCACATTTTCATTCTAAGGTCTAGGAACAATAATCCACGTATCATTCTTCTCTATCTACATTAGCTCTTCCTTCATTGCTTCCATCTAATTTTCATCTTTACATGCTTCATTGACATTATTCGGCTTAGTCTTGGAAATCAGACAATACTCTTCAATAATTCTTCTTCTAGTCTGCACACCTTTGTTCTTATCTCCTATAATCCGATCTTCAGAATGATTTAGCTTTACATACCTCAATAATTTATGATTATTTTGAACTTTTGGTTCTTCTTTTCTCTCTTCTGAACTTCTACTAGTCGCTCCTAGATTCTCTTGATTCACTAGAGCAATTTGAACTTGATTATGTGTTTGAGCATTCTTTCCTTTATCAGTACTATCATGTTGGTCATCTGAGTCATATCCACAATACCTGGATGATCTAGCAGTGTCTTCATCAACTTTGACATTTTCACTTTCAACCATTTTCTTTAGTCTTCTATTGTAGCACCGATAAGCCTTGCTTTTAGTAGAAACCCAAAAAAATTCCTTCATCACTTCTAGCATCAAACTTGCCTATGTCTTCATCTCTCTTGATAAAACATCTACTTACAAATATTTTGAAATATCTAATAGTAGGCTTATGACCAAACCATAACTCAAAAGGAGTCTTACCGAAATTACCATTGAAATTTACCTAGTTGATAGCATACACAATAGTGCTTACAACTTTACTCTAATAGATATGAGGTACATTTCCTTCCAACATCATAGTTCTAGCAACATCTAGAATTGTTTTGTTCTTTCTCTCTACAACTCCATTCTATTGAGGAGTCTAGGGATTAGATATATGTCTATTGATTCCATTCTCTTCATAGAAAGTATTGAATTCTCAAGAGGTGAACTCACCTCCTCTATTTGACCTTAGGCATTTGATCTTCAAACCTATCTCATTTTCAGCCATAGCTTTAAAATTTTTGAACTTCTCTAATTCTTCTTATTTTTCTCTCAAGAAAGCAACCCATATCATCCTAGATTATTCATCAATAAGAAACATAATGTAATTTTCTCCTTGTAGACTTTTGACTCTAGAGGGACCACATAGATCAGTATGCACCAACTCCAACACTCCATAGAATGTTGTTGTTTGCTCCGATAAGAAACTCTAGTCTACTTTCCCATTTGAATTTCATTTCATATAGTGTTAGTAGTCTTCACTAACTTAGGAAGATCTCTAACTGCTTGAGTAGAGCTTAACTTGACAATGTTATCAAAATTTACATGACACAATCTCCTATGCCATAACCATCTTTCATCAACTTTCAAGCAATTAAACAAATTTCACTAGCAGCACTCAAGTGAAAAATATTACCTCGTGTCTTTATACCTAAAACAATTACATTTCCAAAACTTCCCAGTATCTTGCATATTCCATCTTTGAACTTAAGATTGTATCCCTTGTCGACCATCTATCCAACATTCAACAAATTATGCTTGAAACCTTCTATATAAAGGACATCATCATTATTATGTTTACCACCAAAATAAATAGTTCCTCTGTGACGAATCACACCAAAAGTGTTGTCTCCAAATATTATAATGCCACCATCATAATTCTTCAAGCTTACAAACTTTCTTTTGTCACTATTCATATGATGTGAGAATCCACTGTCAATTACCCACTCATCCTTTTCTTCATTCTGGGTGCAAGAGCTTTCTCAACATTCACATTACTAGCAGATTCAGTGGACACTAGACCATTTTCCTTGATAGCAATGAATACCCATCCATCCTCATTTTCATATTCTTTATCAGATTCATCATCAGTAACACCTTTTTCAACAAAATAACATTTCTTTTGAAATCTAGGCTTGTCAGGTTTGAACCTAAGGACTCTTTTAGGACACCTTGATGAAAAATGACCTATCTTATTGCAAGAGAAACATTTAATAGGAAAATTTACTTTTTACTTACCATGTCCTCTGGATTCTCTCTTCATAATCAATGCTTCTAGTTCTTCTAGCTCTCTTTCTTAATCTTCAATCTATTTCATCTCATCTTCATTCTTGAATGTCTTTCTAGAAATTTCTCTGAGATCATATCTTTTTTTGTTTCTTCCATAATCAGTAGCTTTAAATGGAGATTATGTTTTAGGAGTAGATTCATCAAATTCACTCAACTCAAAGGCAACAAGTTTACCAATCAACATACTTCTTGTCACATTTGTTACTATCCTAAGCTCTTCAATGGCATGAGGTTTCATTTTGTAGGAATTAGGTAATGATATGAGCACTTTAGCAACAATCTCTTCTTCTTCCAAGGTTCCACTAGCACATCTAATAGCCATCAGTAGTTCATTCACTTTCTGCATGAAAGAAATAATGTTTTCATCTTCACTCATTTTCATGTTTTCCCACTTTCCTTTCAAACTTTGTAGCTTAGCAGCTTTCACTTGTGCATCTCCTCCATATAATGTTTCCAGCTTCGTCCATATCTCATATTTTTTTGTTAGACCCATCACATTTTTCATCCCTAAATCTATTAGAGAACTCAATAATGCTTCTATAGCCTTGATATTCGTCTCAACTTCTTTGATCTCATCAAAAGTAGAGGGACCATTTTGAGGAATGTTATATATGTTCTTTGTAATATTCCAAAATGTTTCACCAATGCACTTCAAATGACACTCCATTCTAGCCTTCCACAAAGAGTATTTTGTACCATTGAATCTGGGACTATCCTTCTTGTATGATGTCATCTCAGATCACCTCAAGCTATTAAACTTCTTTAGAGGAACGTTCTCTGATACCAATTGTTGGCAAAATAAGGATAGACAATTGAGAGGGGGGGTGAATTAGTTGTCATAGATTATTCAAACTTATTAAACTTTTTCAACTTAATCTCAGATCTCATATAAGAACATTAAGCATAAACAATAACAACATCAAAGACACAAAGAACACCAATATTTTATACGTGGAAACCTTGTTAAGGGAGAAAACCATAGTGGATGTTAGTCCACAATATTATACCTTATTAAAAGTATAAAGATGAATAATGGGGATGCACATGCATTTAGGCACACTGTCTTGTAGAAATATTCAGATTAAAACTATTAGAATTGGCTATGGCTACCAAGATCTTGAGACAAAATGGAAAGCACAAAAAAGAGAGAATAAAATGTGACAAAAATACACTATATTCTCATCAATATGATTCAATGATATGAGCTGATTATGATATACATAGGAGACCCCTTGGTTATATAGCCAAGGTGAGTGCATAAGATTATGGCAAGTGTCATAATATTATGACATGAGACAACTATGAAAAGCTATCACTCCACCTAAAGTGGAAAATTGATAATGTGATAACCACCACAAATGGTGGATCTCCCACAAAAGGTGGAGAGGTAATCACATGATATGTCCATGAAAGGTGGAAGTGATAAAGTAATAACATGATAAGTCAACCAAAGGTGTAAAAGCTCCAACTACCTCCTATGTGGTCCCTAAGTAACTTAACTAAGGTGTAATTATGACCTAGGACAAGGTACAACACATTTAATTACACCAACACCCCCCCTTAAGTGAAACTTAGGGAGAATGTACACAAAAACAATAAATACAAGATGGGGCCCAACAACTAGGCCATGTTAGGTACCCATGTACAGATGCATATAAATCTCTCACAAATGGAGAAAAAGGAGAAAACTCAATGGGAAAAAACTCCTCCCAAAAAGAGAGATGAAATAAAAAAAATGAAATGCTCTCAATGAAGAATGAGAAGGTAAAAATCCCATGTGAGGAAAAAGACCCCCCTATAAGAGAGAAGTAGAAGAGAGACAAGGCAGCAACCCCTCAATGTTGAGTCTCCTACAATGATGGTAGAAGCTAAACATTGAATGCTGAAGATGATCCAATCTCACTGAACAACGTTCCTCCCATTAGGAAGAAACAAAACCATGGATGTATGCAGGATGTCTGGAAGATGGATGATGGATGATGTCTCTGAAGCATGCTCAAGTGTCTCCATGTTGATGCCAAAATTTGACACACTCCAAACAAATGTTCTAGGCCACACTGTTGAAGAGGACAATCCAACATCTAGTAGAGATAAATGTAGAACATAATGAAAAGATAAGGATATCCCCTCTGAAGAAAAAGAAGCCTCCTCCAAATTCTATCCAAAATTATCCACACTCACACCAAACTGCAAAGAATGATCAAGTAGATAATGAACAAGAGGGTTAAAGTGTCCCCTCACAACAACTAAAGAAGAAGAATATTCATCAAAGAGATGATGAATGTCATCAATGATGTCTTCCAAATCTACAAGATGAGACTCCACAAACAAGTCTGAAATACCTGTCAAGTCATCCAATGTAGCCAAATCTGAAAGACAATGAATATCCAGTTCCATTGAATCACAAGGAACACAAATTGTGGAATCACAAGCATCATCAAATGAAACAATAGATGAGGATGTGATCTCAATAGGAGGAGGAGAAATATCTTTGTCAACTTGACATTCAAGAAATTTGTTACAATCAAGCTCCTCTAAAGTATCATCATCATAGGGTACATTATCAACATCATCAATGGGAATTAAAAAATCTGCAATATGATCATCTGGGAATGTAGAGATATGATGGTCTCCAAAAATATCCCAAATCTTGGTCCAAAGTGTGAGTGGGCACTTGATATCTAAGATCTCCATAGGAATATCAACACCTTTATATGTACCAATTAATCCTACAATGTGATCATTATTATTACCCCAAATTGATTGCTTCAAAGGTGTGTCTAGCTTAGGTATGAGGCCATAAAGTAATGGAAAAAGCTTAAGCCACTTGAGATGTGTCAGGATACCTTTCTTCCAAGACTCATAATTATCCTTATTCAACATTACCACAGAAGGATGAATAGAGAAACCCATGATACCTCCTCAAATGATCAACATAAATGAATCAACCACAAGATTACCCCCCCCCAATTCACTCAATCAAAGAACCCCCTAGCAAGGTATGAGCTTGGCACTTTATGATTAGTGTGTTTACAATTGCCACTTGCTAAAAATAATGAAGTGGTCTTTGATTTTGGTATATGCAAATGCCAAATTTGTCCACAAAATCAAGTACAATTTTTGTTACAAAATAAGATCATTTTGATCATACCACTAAAAAGTACATCAAAAATTATGCACTTTCAAAAAAAATACACCCAAAAATGTTATTGTAGGAGCAAGATATGAGCTCGTGAAGTTCCCAAAATGAGGACAAAGTAGCAACACCTATGAGAATTTGCAATTTCTGGAAAAACCAGACACCAAAACCAAAACCTGATTGCACCACTGTGAAGAGCACAAAAAATATTTTCTTCAATATCTTGTTTGCCAAAAATGGACACCATGGCCAAAAGTTATGATTTTTTCAAAAAAGCTGAATTTAGCTAGCAAGAAATGAGCTTTCTAGCAAAAACGATTATTTCTAATTTGATTTCTAAAAAATATACTCATTGTTTGTAGACAAAATCAAAAACCTAGAAATACTTTAATGCTAAAAACAAAACTGAGAAATCATTTTTTGATCCAACAAACAGAAGATGAAAATTTAATTTTTTTTAACCTTTAGCTAGGAGAAAAATGACACGCACAATTTTTTGTACAACAATTTTCTCCAGATCTATGCAAGATTTGCAAAATCTATAAGATACCCAGTTCATATTTCGATACTGGTTACAGAACTCATAAATCATTTTTCCTGCAAATGAGTGAAAGCTGGATTTTTGAAGAAAAAATGATGACGGCTCCAATAAAAATGGCTTGCAAGAAACCCTTGTTTGCCAATTATGAAAGTGGTGATCAAATTGAGTGAAACAAAAGCCAAATCTTACTTTATCGGGCCTCTTGGATGCAATAGTTGGCTCATATTTGCACAAGAAAGCTCCAATGTGAACCTAAAATAAAAATCCAAAAATGGAACTTCCCCAAATATGGTATGTCCATTCAGAAAAAGACTCTCCAATGGCACCCAACCTCCTTTGATACCATGTTAGAATTGGCTATGGCTGCCAAGATCTTGAGACAAAATGGAAAGCACAAAAAAGAGAATAGAATGTGACAAGAATAAACTATATCCTCATCAATATGATTCAATCATATGAGATGATTATGATATACATAAGAGACCCCGTGGTTATATAGCCAATGCGAGTACATAGGAGTGCATAATATTATGACAAGTGTCATAATCTTATGACATGAGACAAATATGAAAAGATATCACTCCACCTAAAGTGGAAAAGTGATAATGTGATAACCACCACAAATGGTGGATCTCCCACAAAAGGTAAAGAGGTAATCAAATGATATGTCCATGAAAGGTGGAAGTGATAAAGTAATAACATGATAAGTCCACCAAAGGAGGAAAAAATCCAACTACCTCCTATGTGTTCCCTAAGTAAACTTAACTAAGATGTAATTATGACCTAGGACAAGGTACAACACATTTAATTACACCAAAAAAATCCATTTGAAGAATTTGAACTGAGAAATTAGCTCCTGCAAAAGCCTGATTACAGTTCTAATTAAGCACATAAATAATTCTTCACACTTCGCTCAATCTTCTTCACACTCTGCTCTACAATCTAATGTTCTAATATTTATTCGCACATATACTTTGCATACACATACTTCTCTTCTCAAAACACACTTAAATTCACTCAAACAATCGCTCTTATATATCCATTACATGGAACTACATCAACAACTTTGTTGGCCACAAGTAAAATAAATGAATACAAATTGTCATCCCAATTCATAAGCAAATCTCATTGCGCACCACAAAAATTCGGTCAAAAGATAATGAAGGCCTAAAATGACATCCTCGAACACACCAAACAACCAAAGATTAATTGACAAAGATCCACAACATGCTACAACCACCATGTCGGCCAAGAACATGAAAAATCAAAAATGCCAAGGAGAAATATTTGATCACAAGCACACCAATCAATGCAGACATGCAAAAATGGTAGAGAAAAATCTATAAATATCTATGAACATCTTAGGAGCGTACATAAAAAATAAAATTACTAGAAACATTTTTTCTTCTTCCAGAACCACCAGCTACAGTAATAGAATATTTGTAGGAACACAAAAACTCACAACTTGTACAAATCTTGATGCGTACCACTTAAACTTTTGTAGGATCATATAGATAGGATCAGCAACAAACCCTTTAATGTGTGACACCAAAATATCAATGTACTGAACTTTCCAATGCTCTGACCTTCACAGTTTCATAGATAACTTGCAACATATTTATTATACTTTTCTCAATATCCTCGACATATACAACATTCAAGATACTTAATGCTAATAGTGTTGACATCAATGAAAAAAGCATATCAACAACACAAGTACAACATCCAACACTCTCCCTATTTTCAATACTCCTTTCCTCTTGTCTCCAATTATTTGATTTTATAAATGATTTTTTGCACATATTTAAGTCTCTTCTGGGACACCACCGAAGCTTCTTCTTCTTCATTATTCTTCTCCAGTTATTCCATTACTTCTTCAATTATTACACAATCAAGTTCATCAGATACCATAGACATCTAAATTTTACTACTTTTATTTGGAAAAATTTACCCTTTTCATCTAAATATCCTTTTATCCACATGTTGGTGGTTTTTCTATTGCACTTAAGGGAACCTCTAAGGAGTAGCTAGTTCCTATACTCAAAATTCCTAAAAATTATTGGCCAACTAGAAAGATCTATTCATAGAAAGAGATCTTTTGCACTTTAGGCTCTATGGGACCTAGGAGGGTGTTCCTATCGGTGTTCATTGGTAAAGTATTTTATAGAATACATCATATTCAGAAATCATTTTAATTGAAAGGTAATTATGCAAAGTCCACTAAAGAATTGGCTCATTTCTAGTTAACCTGCTATCATTCCAGCAAAATGCTACCCCACATGACAATCAAAAAAAGATTTATGTAAAGATTTAAGAAACATAAAATGAATTTAAACTCTGATTCTAGGTTGGTCACTCTTCAACAAATTGTTTAACCCATTAGGCTAATCTTTAAAGAAATATACTAGTGCCTTATTGAATTGGGAAATGGAGTCACACATACAATAATCGGTAATACAAAAGTGACTTAAATCATGATGGGATAGACCACCCACATAAAAAAAATTCATTAAGGAGCTCACAATTTTTTATGCACAACTGCTTATCAAATCCATTGTAAATAATTGTAAACCTATGACTCCATTTGAGCATTTAACTTATTGCTTGAATCAAAGAAAAAAATAGAGACACACATTTAAAGTGATGTTCAAAAGAAAATGAAACTATTATTAACAATTTCATTCAAGATTTACTCAAATCCACATGAGGAGAGAAAATGCATCAAAATTATCTTTCATTTATATTCATAAGTCAAATCTACATAACAATTTAAGATAGCATGTATATGTCCCTCCAAAAAGAACTCAAAATAGACTAGCTATTCTATTTCTAAAATTCTTATACACCTGACCCAGACCAAAACAAAAAATTTCATCCTTTTCAATGAGCCTTGAATTCCCTTTTATAAGTCAAGGGAGCAAAAATCTTTGGGCTCAGAATGCAATTTCACTATAGATTTTCATTTCAATACAAAATTTCATTTGCATTTCAAAATTTCACATGTGTTGAATTTACAAGGAAAGAATGCAACATGGGAAATATCAAGGTGTAACCACCACCAGAAAAGGGAATGCAAAGGGCCACCAAAATTACTCTTGTCACCATCCATGTTTTAATGAACCAGGTATCCCTAATGACATGAGGGGACATGATAAATGATATTCACCCAAAATGTGCCACACACACAATACACATGACCCCCAATAATAGAAAATTTCATATACAAAAAATTAATACACCAAACACAACAACCCTTCATTTACCAGTAACATGACCTTTTCTAGTGTCTAGGCCATGATACACATGCCCACTTTGAGTCATCATAAAAGGAGGAGAAGAAACCTTAGTTTCTTCCTCCTTTTCCTTATGTATCACAGTATTGGTCCGCTCGCTCGGAGTTCTAACTGCCAGTGGTGAAACAAACATAACCTCCTGGCCAGGGAGTAGACCCCTAAATAAGAGTTT
This sequence comes from Sequoiadendron giganteum, assembly GCA_007115665.2. Taxonomy (NCBI): domain Eukaryota; kingdom Viridiplantae; phylum Streptophyta; class Pinopsida; order Cupressales; family Cupressaceae; genus Sequoiadendron; species Sequoiadendron giganteum. Next base: position 68,692,894 of record CM021101.1, on the reverse strand, counting down.
AAGGTACTAGGAATAATTAGAGTCCATCTCAGATTCACTATCTGAAGTGCTACACGTAAGATTGATAGGCGAGTGCTAGCATCCGTAGGATCCACTCCCATATCTTACTTTCTTCTTAACTCTAGTAGTAGACAAAATTGGTTGGTTGCCCTTTTCATCAGCCTTCTCTGTAGCTACATTCTAGAATTGCAACCTCTGGCTGCACCTGGTGGGAATAATTTGCGATCTTCTAGCATTCATGTCCATTCTTACAGTTGAATCACATCTAGGAACACTCGAACCATGCCTTTGCAAGCACAATCGGGTGGTCCTCTTAGCTGGCTTGCTCATTTTGGTGACCAAAGGAAACAATATACTCGACCTCTATTTTTGAAATAATTTGAAGACCTTACACTTCAATTTATATAATGAAAATAGCATCATATCACCTCCATTTATTGAACAAATTGATAACATCAATCAATAATGTTTAATCAAAATAGGTGCGAATAGATCAATTTGTGGCATGTTTACACTATTTAATTCCCCATTTGGATGGAAATCTATAGCTCACTCCCCATGATTACTAGTGCTTGAATCTCCACATGAGTTAAGATCAAACCAATTATTCTACAAGATGTTATCAATTAATACAACCTCACTATAGAGGGTAAAATGACCATCAAATGTTATTCACCAGTTTTGAATGCTATTTGTCAATCTTTTTCCTTGGTGGATGATCTAACAACCAAATTTTGTTTGAGCACCTTTGATTTCTAGTGGTAGTACATTGAGATTTCCATGACCAAAAATATCCATCCACATTAGATGACATCCTCATATTGTGGGGCCCCATGGGCTGAGCAAGTTAGGACAAATGTTGAGATCTCGTTGATCTTACTAGTTTTAACCATCTTTCATTTCCGCCTAGTGAGCAAGCAGGGAATGGTGAAGATCATTCCCAAGATTCAATCTCATCCACTCATTGAAAATTTAAATTCTTATGAGCGGTAGTGGGAAGTGGGTCTCGTACTATACGTGGACACACATCCACCTTTTTCCATCCTCGCTGCATTTATCACACTGGCACTTAACTCCCGCGGGCTGGTGGGGTACGACTCAGATCTCATCCCAAATCCTCAAATCTCAAAACCTATAATTCACATAACATTAGAATTTTATGGACATGACATGGTCTAGTTGGTTTCGATATGACCACCAGGGGTTAATGACTTAAGATTAAGTCACCTGGTTAAAAATTTTAAAGCCCAAATTTAGAAAGAGACTTTATACAATGGGAAAAAGGTGACCGATTCTTCAAGCTATAGGGGCAGATAAACTAATGTGCTAGATGGATCAAGGAATGAATTAAGGATTTGGTAGCTGATGGGGCATGTCAACTTCAAAATATAACTTTACAAATATTTGTAGCTAAAACCCTAGTCATTCATGGGGACAAGGGTTTTAAAAAGGATACTAAATCCATGGTGGCAAAGACAAAATTTCTCACAATTTTTTAAGCTCCATCAGCGGCTCATGCTTGAGGATGCATACCCTTGGTGGGTATGGTGATAAATGAATCTCTCATTGAAGCAGACCAAGGCACAAGACCAAAAACCAAGGAACTCACCTCAAATAGGCAAGCAGACCCAACAAGAAATAAACAAACCAAACCAACAAATATACAATTCTTATAGAATACACAACGGATTAGTTTACAAGGTAGAGGCCCTAGGGCCCAAAATTTAGGGACAACCTTTTCCTCTAAAATAAAATTTAACCTATTTATCCTATAGTGAATGCACATGAGTATTATGTAACTTCAAATTATCAATGGAACCATGATTAATACAAACCATGTCACTCAAAGCAACATTGCCAAATTTTTCCCTTCCCATCATCGGTTCCTCAAACTAAATAAAAAATGTGAATCCTTCATATTTCATATTGTCATAATTATATAATCATATTCAATATTTTCATCAGACTTGAAAACCTCATTGAAATTTTGGCTCAAATTAAGCCAATCCTCAATGAATTCAAGGAAGAAAGTATAAACAAGTTCATTATCAGCATGCTTACCACGAGTTCTAACCCCATGAGGTGAAATAAATTCCATAATCAAATCCATCAGATAAGGAACATCTGCAAATAATTCCATTATAGCTTCATACTACCTTATATCATTCTCACAATCACATATGTCTTTGGACTACCCTTCAACTAGGTGAAAAGGAATTGTAATGCCTGCACACTCTACCAAATCATCAAGTAATCCATTCTCCTCAACACAAAGATGTTTTGCTAAGATATTTATGCAATCATCCTGTGAAATATGAAAAATTGACCTTTGAATTGTTTTTTAAAATGTACTACTCGTCAGCACAGGAGAGTCAATGCAACTATATGCATCCTTCAGACTATCTCCATTGTATCCAAAGTTAATACCATGCTTGGGTGCTTCTTTACTAATGTTTTCATTCTCATACCTTTCATGCAATTTAGAACTTAGCACATCAGAAATAGAATCATTACTGGCATAGCTACTCACCTCAACACAACTTTGATCTTCACATGAACAATCAACAACATATCCATTGATAGTACCTGTCAAATTCTCATTAAAGGTATATTGAAAAAGAGGATTGATCCTACACCAATAAGGATTGTCATTTTCAACTTCAACATCCATAACATCTTCATAAAATAATTTTTTTTTCCATACATTACTTGGATGTATCTCATCATCTTTAAAATTTGGATGCCAACAATCCAAATTATCACTACACCCAAGATTAGTAAATTCATTTGAATAACATAGAGAAGTAATCTCACTAGCCTCCTCATCCTTTATATCTGCAACAATTGATCCATACTCAAATAATTCATCACATGATGAGAACTGTTGAATATCTAGGAAACATACACCTTCAAGTCTATTAACATACCCCCTACTAGAAGCAAGGGATTCCATCTCCACTTCATATGGAGAATCATATTGAATTATGGATTTCCCCATTTCAATCTTTTCAGTGATATGCGCATGATGATAGCTAACCAAATCAACTTGGAAGGCTTCATCTTGCACCTCTTGTGCATGTTCACAACTCATGACATCCCAAGGAAGATAATTAGACACCGCCTCCTTTTTTTCATATTATTCATCCTCATCATTACTACATGCATTTGTTTCTATGTTGCTAGTGAAATGGAAAAATTCAACAGTTAATTGTTCTACTACTAGTGCTTCTCTCTGACCTAATAATCCTAAACCTTGATCTTCTTCAACATGGCAACTATTTGTCACATCATGAGTAACAAATAAATGCATATGACCATGCTTAGTGTTTTCCACAACATTAATCTAATCTAAAACTTGATCAAGGCTATGAGGCTTCAGATCCGTAGACCATTGACTAGACTCTGACATATATGCTTCAAAAAATAAATTAATGCACATAAAATTACTAGTCTAAGATACCTAGGTATTTCCATCAGAGCATCCAAAAATCTTGAAAATAAGTCATATGGTGACTCATTTACACATCTTGTCATCTCAGATAACTTCTTAATAGTAAGGGTTGCATCAAATTTTCCCCTCTTTAGCCGATGTGAAGTTGATGCTTGCTCACATGCTATATTTTTTGGAAGCAAAGTGGATACAACATTTGTGAGATCTCCTTCTTGACAAATATTTTTATCGTCTGACCTATTTGGCCCAAAATCTAGGGCAATGATTGAACTACTACTAGAATTTGCAGGAAATTTCATCATTGAGTACCTTAAATTATTCTCAATATCAATAGAAACATGATATGCTTGAAGTAATGTTGCAAGCTCTTTATCTCTGAATAAGAAGGTCACCTTCTTATCAAAATCCCCCAGATATACAACCAAACATTATACATCATTAGGCCTTATATCTTTTGGAATTTCTCTTATTGCCTTTGCAAATTGGAGGTTGAAGGTAGGAAAAATATCCCCCTCACTTATGTGGATTTCCATGAAATTTTTTCTCACTACACTTGGATTCACCCTTTCACCAAATTTCTCAACAAAAGGCTATCATAAACTGACCCCATGAAGCTATAGAACTCATAGAAAAATATGATTGTCAATCCCTGGCATCATCCTTCAAGGATTAAACAAAGAGATTCATGAAAACATATTCATGATTAACTTCACAATCCCCCATCACATCCATGAATATTTGCAGATGTTTTGAGGTTGATTCAAAAATTTGCCCAGTCAATTTGGGAAAATTCTTCTTAACATTCTTAGGAATTAAGTGTGGGGAACCTCTAATACCACTAAAAACCAATGACATATACCTTTCAATAATAAAATCCCTTTGAGGGCATTACATGGCTTCTTAACCCTACATAATTTACTTATTTCTTTATAGAGAGGTTCTCTAAAAGGTAATTCTTAAAAGAACAACATACTTCTTGGATAATTACAAACTTTGCACATAAGAAGTATGAAAAGAATCACTACTATTCCCTCTCTTAATGAAAATTCATCTTATAGGGAATCGTTTATAATCTCAAATCTTCAAAAGTTCTAATAAACTTCTTTCAAAAAGAGTAATACTTGATTTTAGATTTATGAGAATACCTTGAAACTTTGCAGCAACTATTAATCTGTCTTCCTGACTACAAATTCTGCAAATCTAGGAATCTTCTATATAATTCAACTGGTTCTCAAGACAAAGTCGACACCTCCTTTCATAGAGGAATAATTTTCAAGAGTAAATCTCGTTCTAAGTTTTATCCAACAGTGGAGTCACTCTCATATCCTTTGATCTTTGCTATAATAAATCTTATCCAGGTTTAGGAACTTCAACATTTGCATTAAATTCAAAATGGAAAACAATAATATGACTCTATCACTAAGCAGTCTGCACTTGGAGTTTCAAACTTTCCCTGACAGATTCATCATTTTGTTCATGGTTTTTCTAGTGCACTTAACACAACTTCTAAGGAGTAGCCATTTCCTATACTCAAAATTCCTAAAAATGACTAGCCAACTGACAAGATCTATTCATAGAAAGAGATCTTCTGCACTTTAGGCTTTATGGGACCTAGGAGGGTATTCGTATTGGTGTTCATTGGTAAAGTATTTTATAGAATACATCATATTCACAGATCATTTTAACTAAAAGGTAATTATGCAATGTCCACTGAGGAATTGGCTTATTTCTAGTTAACATGATACGATTCCAACAAAATTTTACCCCACATGACAGTCAAAACAAGATTTATGTAAAGATGTAAGAAACATAAAATGAATTCAAACTATGACTCCAGGCTGGTCACCCTTCAATAGATTGATTAACCCATTAGGTGAATCTTTAAAGAAATAGACTAGCACCTTATTGAATTGGGCAATGGAGTCACACATACAGTAACCAGTAATACATAAGTGACTTTAAATTAGAATGGAATGGATCAACCATATAACAACTTTGCATTAAGGAGCTCTAAATTTTTGATGCACAACTTCTTATCAAATCCACTATAAATAATTGTAAACCTATGACTCCATTTGAGCATTTAATTGATTGCTTGAATCAAATTAAAAAAAAGAGACATACATTTAAAATGATGTTCAAAATGAAATGAAACTATTATTAACAATTTCATTCAAGATTTACTCAAATCCACATGAGGAGAGAAAATGCATCAGAATTATCTTTCATTTATGTTCATAAGCCAAATTTGTATAAAAATTTAAGACAACATGTATATGTCCCTCTAGAAAGAACTCAAAATAGACTAGCTTTTCTATTTCAAAAATTCATCCTTTTCAATGAGCCTTAAATTCCCTTTTATAAGTCAAGGGAGCAACAAGCTTTGGGCTCAAAACGCAATTTCACTACAGATTTTTTATTTCAATACAAAATTTAATTTGCATTTCAAAATTTCCCATGTGTTGAATTTACAAGGAAATGGTGTAGCATGGGAAAGATCAAGGTGTAACCACCATTAGAAAAGGGAACACAAAGGGCCACCGAAATTCCCCTTGTCACCATCCATGTTGTAATGAACCAGGTATCCCTAACACCATGAGGGGACATGATAAATGATATTCACCCAAAATTTTCCACACACACAAATAGTAGGACCCCCAATAACAACAAATTTCATCAACAAAAAATCAATACACCAAACACAACCCTTCACTTACCAGTCACATGACCTTTTCCAATGTCTAGGCCATGATACACATGCCCAATCCAAGTCATCACAATTAGAGGAGAAGAAACCTCAGCTTCTTCCTCCTTTTCCTTATGCACCACAATACTAGTTCGCCCGCTCAAAGTTCTAACTTCCAATGGTGAAACAAACATAACCTCTGGACCAGGGAGTAGAACCTGACACAAGAGTTTGAGGTACTAGGCATAATCAGAGTTGATCTCAGATTCACTATCTGAAGTGTTGCACATAAGATCGATAAGCTAGTTTTGGTGTCCATAAGAGCCACTCCCATATCTCAATTTCTTCTCAATTCTGGTAGCATACATCTTTGCTTGCTTTCCCTTGTCATCAGCCTTCTCTATAGCTGCATTATGGAATTGCAACCTCTGGCTACGCCTGGTGGGCACAATCCGAGATCTTCTAGGATGTGTGTCTATTCTTACTATTGAATCACATCCATGAAAACTCAAACTATGCCTTTGCAAGCACAATTGGGTGGTCCTCTTAGCTAGCTCGCTCATTTTGGTGACCAAAGAAAATAATATACTCAACCTCTATTTGTGAAATAATTTGAAGACCTTACAGTTCAATTGCTATAATGAAAATAACAACATATGACCTCCATTTATTGAACAAGGTGATAACATCAATCACCAACGTTTAATCGAAACACACATAGGTAGATCAATTCATGGCATGCATACACCACCGTTTAATTCCCCATTTGCATGGAAATCCACAGCCCACTCCCCATGATTACCAACACTTGTGTCTCTAGAGGTGTTAAGATCAACTCAATTATTCTATAGGATGTTAGCCATTAATGTGAGGTTGCTACATAGGGTAAAACAACCATCACATGTTATTCACCAATTTTGAATGCTATCTGTCAATATTTTTCCTTGGTGGATGATCTAACAGCCAACTTTTGTTTGACCACCTTTGATTTCTAGTGGCACTTTGCTGAGATGTCCATGAATAACAATATTCATCCATATCAGATGATGTCCTCATAGTGCAGGGCCCCACGGGCTGAGCAAGTGAGGATAGATGTTGAGATCTCACTGATCTCACTAGCTTTAATCATCTTTCATTTTTTGCCCAGTGAGCAAGTGGGGAATGATGAAGATCGTTCCCAAGATTTAATCTTAGATGCTCATTGAAAATGTTTGGTCCTATGAGTGGTAGTGGGAAGTGGGTCCCACATTGTACATGGACATGCATCCACCTTTCACCAGCCTCGCTACATTTATCACTTTGGCACTTAACTCCCACGGGCTAGCAGGGTATGGTTTAGATCTCATCCCAAATCTTCAAATCTCAAAACATGCACTTCACATAACATTAGCATTTACTGGACATGACATGGTATGGCCAATGTCGATATGACCAATAGGGTTTAATGACTTAAGCTTAAGTCACCCGGTTAAAATTTTAAAGCCTGAGTTTAGAAAGAGACTTTATGCGGTGGGAAAAAGGTGACTAGTTCTTTACGCTACATGGGCTGGTAAACTGACATGCCAGATGGCTCAAGGGATGACTTAAGGAGTTGATAACTGATGGGGTAGGTCAACTTCAAAATAGAACATTTGCAAACATTTATAACTAAAACCCTACTCATTCATGGGGATAAGGGTTTTACAAAGGATACTAAATCCATGGTGGTAAAGAGAAAATTCCTTAGAATTTTGTAAGCTCCATCACCACATTAGTTAAATAATGTTACTTTTATTTAATTAATACCCTTAAAGTATTCTAAATCCCTAGGGTATTTAGTTAATAAATTAAATACCTTACCTCTTTATCCTTTTCTTCCAAGGAATTAAATAAATAACCCACTTATTTAATTCCCTTTATGTCCCATCCACACTTAATCCTAATTCATCTCCTAATCCCATCAATAAGGATGTGGCACATCCCTAATCCATTATTAGGATGTGTTGCATTCTCCAACTCTTGCAAGTTGGATCCTAATCATCATTAGCCACTTAACTCTCTTCTAATCCTTCATTAGCTAGTCTAATCAGTCCTTTAGTCAACTCTTCCCACATCCCAATAGAATTTTTAATTCCATTTTATTTTCCCAACAACTTTAAATAGAATTTTTAATTCTATTTACTATCCCCATATCTCTTCTCCACGTGAATTTAAAATTCACATTTATTCATCCAATGCATGTCTCTTCCCCATGAAGGTTGTTGGGAAATTTTAAATTCCCTCATAGGTCACATCGATTACATGGGAGAAGGACCTCCTTTATGAGGACCTTGTCTTATCCCTAGAGTACTCCCCTATCATGTGAATTTGAAATTCACATTTATTCCCCCAACAAATCCTCTCATACCCATGATGATAAAAGAGGACTTTCTAAAATTTCTCACTTGTCACCATTATCCTCATATGGGGATAATAACTTCCTTTTTGAGGAAATATTCCCCTAATCCCAAGGTACTTGCAAGTAAATCCACCTCACATGTCCTCTCTCCACCTCACATATCCTCTTTCCACATCACCTATCCTTTTCACATCTCATCTTCCACATGGCAAGATGTGAGGGCTTGTGAGTCCTCAACTCACCATAGCCCTCCATCTTGCAAATGTTGGCTAAATCCTAGCCATTGAATTCTCTAGAGAGTCTTCCCTTAAAATGGAAGATTTGGTCTCATTTTCATTCATTCACAACACTTTTTAGTTATTCACATTCAACACTTTTTCATATTCACTCTCATTCAAGAATTCAAGCTAAGTAACTTAGCACTCTTAGCACTTTCAAGAATTCATCCTCCATTATTACAGCCTCCAAGATTTCATTGTATCCACCTACCACACTTTTCATAATACCCATTTTCACAATTGCATTCCTTATCGCGTCTACATCATTTTGTATCCATTTTTGCATCATTCACCATTGAAGGAGCACAAAATGAAGCAACAAAAAGGGCCAACCAAACTCATCAATTCAAGCAAGGTAAAAAATTTCATTTCTTGGTATTTTTTTTGGATTCAACATTGGCCAATCTTGAGTGTTTTTTAGTGTTTTCCTTTTTGCATTTAATTTTTTCTTGCATCTGGGGATAGGAAAAATCACTCGCACATAGATACATATCCATCAACTTCAATTGAATTCTTCATTTCTTCATCAACCTTGACATTTGTTCTTTCTACAATATTCCTCAATCTTTTATTGAAACATTTGTAAGCTTTTATTCTAGTAGAATATCCAATAAAAATACCTTCATCACTTCTAGCGTCAAACTTTCCAAAATTTTCTTCATCCCATCTAATATAACATTTTCTTCTAAATACCTTGAAATACTTAACAGTAGGAATTCTTCCAGACCATAGGTTATAGGGATTTTTAGTATTGTTTGATTTTTCTTGAACATGATTGAATGCATAAACAATAGTGTGTATGGCTTCTCTCCAATAAATTTTTGGTGGACTAGCTTTAGTAATCATTGATCTTGCAGCCTCTTGAATCATTTTTTTGCTTTCTTTCAACAACTCCATTCTGCTGAGGGGTTTTCAGAGCAGATAATTGTCTTTTTATTCCATGCATTTCCAAAACCATATTAAGCTCATGGGAGGTTAACTCACCACCTCTATCAAACCTTCAGCACTTTATCGTCAAATCTAGTTCATTCTCTACCATAGCTTTGAATTACTTAAATCTATCTAATGCGTCAAATTTTTCTCTATGAAAGGTGACCCATGTATACCTAGAATAATCATCAATCAAAATCATAGGGTACCTTTCACCTTGCAAAATTCTCACTCTTGTAGGACCACAAATATCTATATGAATCAAATCTAGTAGTCCAATAGTAGATTGTTCCTTTGACCTAAAGCTATTTCTTTCTTGCTTTCCAAATTGATAATTATTGCATATAGTATTAATAGGTATTGTAATCCTTGGTAAATATCTTATGGCTTGACCTACACTGATCCTTACCAAGTTATCAAAATTCATATGACACATTCTTCTATGCCATATCCAATTTTCATTAATCTTAGTCATAAAGCAACATCTATTAGCACCCTTAAGTTGATATATATTTCCTTCATACTTCTTTCTTGTATCAATCATTGTTCCTGATCATTTCTTGATTTCACATCTCTCATCCTCAAATAGAAGATTATATCCTTTACTACACATCTATCCAACACTCAAGAGATTATGCCTTAAACCCTTAACACATTAGACATCCTCAGTATTATGATTGCCATCAAAACTTACTGAACCTATTCCACAAATCTTATGACCACTACCATCTCCAAACATAACTAAGCCTCCATCATATTTTTCAAGCTTAAAAAAATTAATCTTGTCACCAGACATGTGATGTGAACAACCACTATCAACAACCCAATAGTTCTTTTCTTGTTTAGCATCTAGGGAAGATATCATAGTAGTTCTTTTCTTCTTTAGCATCTAGGGAAGATATTATAGTATCTTCAAATTTCTCTCCTAGACATTCCTTCACCTATCTTTCAGTATTAGTAGAAGAAGATTCATATTTTATAGCCAAGAACAAGCATTCATTATCATCAAAATATTCATAATCAGATTCCTTATAAAAAATACTAGCATCCTCATTCACATATTTTTTTCTGCTGATCTTCTTAACTTTCCTTTCTTTCTCAAATATTTCTTTGTTCTTCCTATCTCTTTTAGGAAATATTGAAGCATAATTACCTATTCCTCCACAACTAGATAATTTAAAGGGTAACTTACTGATGAGAGCCATTTATGTCTCATATTATGCCACTTTTCATCCTATTTCATGCACCCTCATACCCATTTCCATCTTCCATTTCCATTCTATAGCATACCATTTAACTATTTTATGTTGCATATGGTTACATATATACAAGAGGTATTTAATATAGTTTTAATATTTAATTATGCAATTTAATTATTGGTTGTATTTATTAATATGCATTGTTGTAGCTTTCAGAATGTAGTATTCCTATCATTGACCTTTTTGTCACTTTCTGGTCAGGAACTGTTGTGTATTGCTTTGGGACTAGAAAGTGATTCCTATTATCATTTCAACAAATGAAATTGGCTTCCTAGGTGGAAATGGTCAAAACTTATCATAGTGACTATGCACTATTTTATCCAATGACGACCTTCCTTCCTTCATGGCTCTTCTCATATACATTCTTCAGCCACGTTGATCTACTTCATGATAAAATATTTTTAAACCAATATTTCCACGTCATTGTATCCTATGATGCTTGGAAAGTGGAAACTCATGGAGGATGCACTGACAACTATATGAGATAATAAGACATTGCTAGTTGTTTGAAGAAACTCATAGATATTTATATTCTCTATTCTTAGCTATTGTTATAACTAAATAATTTATTATCATAGAGTTAATCCACCTCAACATTACCATCATATTTAATGGGAGATGTATTTGCTACTGGAAGAAACTAAAATGTGTTATTATTTGTAATATGTGGCAAAAAATGTAAGGTCTTACATAGACCATTGGCTTCATACATAAACAATTATCTAGATTTTTGTGCATAAGACAATATTTTGTTAGCAAATGTTATAGGCTTGAGAAGCATATATTCTATGTAATATTAGCTTGAGGATAGATTGTTGTGAGCAGATTATATATGTAGATTATCGTGAACAAGCCTTTGTATCAACAATGTTATTTTATGATAAATAAAATCAATATTTGTATGATCAATACAATATAGAAGAGATTTTATTTAAGCACTGGACATACTAAGGAGATAGGATCCACTTCTCGAGATGTCTGGGGATTTATATAAGATTATTTGTGTGTTTATTCATTTATTTTATTGATTTATATTAGATTAGCTGTGTTTATTTATTTATTTTATTAAATTCCATTTATATTTTATTTGGATGCATATTTTTTTATTTATTTCTTATGAGATTATTTTCTAGATCAAATATTCATGTTGTATGTTTCTTTATGATCTCTAGATTAGTTTTCTTTGGAAGCTATGAGTTTAATTTCTTATGTTATTTTTCCTATCATCAGGAAGTGGCAGTTCCTGTCACTAGTCTCATTTTGATTTTCTATAGACTTTTTTCCATGTGTTCTAGTTGCATTTAATCCCCACTCAACTCACGATCTCACCCCTTTTATTGGCATATGTCACAAAACTTCTCGCAAGTCTACCCCCGAATTGAGACGTATAGACCAAACTATAATTTATTATAAAGTATTAAATCCTTATTATTATTTGTACCTAGTGTTGGCCTATCACTTACCCTCTATAGTGTCAAAAAAAATCATCACTTACATTTTCACACTTGATTTGGGAATAATTAATGTTAAAATTTGCTTAATGCTACCTTTAATCTAGTGTTGTAATGTGTTGTACACATTCACCTTGGATTTAGGGCCTTTTTATAAGGCATAATTTACAAGGTGTCATTCAAGGTATCATTCATGTTTCATGTCATATGTTTCATGCTTCATGTCCTTGTTTCATTGTTTCATCATTTGATTTAATTACCTAAATGGGGTTTGACCAAGGCAAACCCTTATTAAATAATAAAAACAAGTTTTTCTCCTCTTGACACGTGTGATTTAAAAACTAGGTGTCTTGGATAATGAAGGATCATTGAAGATTAGGTTACAAGCTTGGAGAAAATTATTGGAGTTGTCCCCTCATTTGCAAGGTTTTAATCTTCACTAAAAGTTCATCTACAAATCAACAATCAAGGTTTCAGATCTAGAAACAAAGTGGAACCGAAAGAGTAGATATTGAAAACCAAATTCAGACTTTGAAGTTCCAAAAAATTATAACTAGACTCATATGTCAGTCCTGGCGTATGAGTCCCAGTTTAGGTCATTTTTCAATTTTTTGCAGTTTCAGATACCCTTTTCTAGAAACTAGTTCCTGCACAGAAACCTAGGTCTGGGACCAATTCACCCAACCTGACATATGAGTCCTAGAAAAAGTCACTATTTGCAACATTTCAAAGCTTCATTCAATCATCTCTAGATTTCCAGGTAGACACATTTCTTCTTACAACTTTTTGCTTTGTTTTACAAGCATTTTTAGGTCATTTAGTGAAATTTTGCATCATAGGGTAAACCCACAAAAGTGGTTTACAATTTGAGTGGGGAAAGAAAATTTGCCACAAAAGACCCCATGCAAAAAAAATTGGATTTTGGGGGTTTGAATGAATTCTTGGTTCAAACCCCCCTTTTCCTACCTTCTCACCCTCTAGCAACAAAAAACTCTAGAATTTTTTCCTTCGAAGCTTAGGTTTAGGATAAAAATGGAGGGGAATTCACAGACCCAAGTGGATGATGGTAGTCCTTGGAATGACCTATCCAACAAATATAATTTTAAAATTTTTTGGTTTTATTATGTACATTTATTTTTTTAGTTTTATTAAACAAAGGTTTTTAATAAAAATATCAAGCTCTTTGTTTTGCACATGTGGAAAAATAGAAGATTATAAAAAAAAATAAGAAACTATGAGTGCACCAGATATTGAAGTCCATCCAATACAAAAAAATTGAATTTTGATACATGCAAAAAAAAGCTACATTGTATACGGTCTCCCTATATCTAAATTGTAATTGGTTTGACTTCGAAACTTGATTAAGGAATTTTTTGAAAAATAAAACACTATGAAACTAATTGGAAGCACTGGATATTGTAGTTACAAATCTAAATTCAAAAAAAAAAATATCCTTCATGGAAAAAAAGTTATGTTCTATATGGTGTCACTCCTTAAAAATATTGTTTACTGAAAAAAACTAGTTTTCAAAGGTGATGGAAAAAGAAATGCAATCTGATTCCAATTTTTTTGAAAAAAATATATTTATAGTCTATAGAAAAAATTTCATAAATCACTATTTTGCATCATCTTCAAATTCCTCACAGTTTAGCCTCTATAGGTGCCCGAAAGTGAATATTTAGTTAGAAACCCAAAAGTGAAGATTTAGTTAGAAAAAATAATTTTAGTGTACAATTTGGCCAAAAAATGTAAACCAGTATTCTAGGATGACCCCATATTAGGTTTGAGTATTTCATCTTTCATTGTACTTGTCTTTCCAAGCCCTAACTTGGTGGTGAACCCCTCATTAGTTTACAATCAATCCCTAGGACAACCCTATTGCTAGATCTCTTTACCCTATCTTAATTGGATTGAGATCTCTAGGGTTATCCTTGAATGAGAGTGTTGGATTTTTGGTACTCTAGGTCCTACAACCCAAGAAATCCAAATTTTATCTTTTCACCTTGATACTTACCAAAGCCTTTCCTCATCCTTCTCACAAAGTTAGCTTTTGCTTTATAGAGGTTTTCTATATTTGGATCTTCAGATCTTAGAGCCTTGAAAGCAGTTTTTGATTTGGATTCATTCCTCAATTTCGGTTTTCTCATCTCAAAATATTTTAGAGTTCCCAATAAATGATCTTTGGTATAAGTCTTGTGATCAACATATTCTTCAATAGTAGAGAAATTTTCATTGTAAGCATCAAAAAGAGTTCTAATAATATTCTTCAAAATCATTGGTTCATATACTGTAGCACCAAGTCCTCACATTTCACCTACCAGCTCATCCAATCTATGTACATAGGATTTAATAATATCATCTTCAAACATATGTTGGATCTTAAACTCTACCTCCAAATTTTGTAACTTTGCTTCTTTGACCTTTTCATCACCTTCATGTGTCTTTTCTAAAGCATCCCAAAAAAAATTAGAAGTCTTCAGATTCTAAATTTTAATCAACTCGAAATGTGAAAGACTATTCTTCAAAATGTACTTCACCTTATTATTTGCATCATTCACTTTAATTTCATTATTTGTGCTTAGAACATTAGTCATTGGAGTGTAAGAAATCTTATAAGCTTTCTCAACATCATATCCATAATACTCCATATATCCTTCCATCTATATTTTCCATATTAAATAACTAGTTCCATTGAGCCTAGGACACAAAAGTGATCTTGCTTGCCATCTCAAACCTTCCTTAAGTGGTTAAGCTCCTCTCCAAGGAACCAAGCTCGAATACCAATTGTTGAACAAGAAAACTAAGAGGGGGTGAATTAATTGTGAAAATTTTGACCTTTAAAACTTCCACCAAAAAATGAGGTCAACACAAATTATTTACTCTAATAATGTGATTAATCATTAAGTGAAAAAGAAGAAACTAAAAAGCATCACACAAACATAATAACACCATATTTATGTGGAAAAATCAATAAGGGAAAAACCATAGTGAGGATTAGCTCACAATATAGAGAATATCAAAACTGATTACAAAGGCTCACTACCAAAGAAGGCTCACTGCAAAAATAGGATTCACTATCTAGATTAGGACTTATTCTCCAACAAGGGCTAACCAAATCTGGAGGTCTCAATACCACATAGATAAAAATAAAATAGAAGAGATATATAATAGCAAGAAAACAATCTCAATGCAATAGAGATTTCCACCACAATTCACTCACACACTTGCAGACATTCATGAATGATAGAGTACACCTTCAACTCACTACATGTGAAAACATAGCAATTAAATTTTTCTATGATCTACACCACTTAACATCACATACAAATTGATTCACATCTATCTCACAACTATCTTTCTTGCAACCTCTATCTCTTTGCACACCCTTCACCAATATCTCATCATGTATTTATACAATCTTCAACTTTGAAACATATTCAAAGTCGACCACACACCATTTGCATTTACAAATTCAAATTAGGTCAGCGCCAAAATATTCTAGCATGGAATTAGAATGAGGACAACACAACCACACACTTTAAAATTATTCCAAAATCCTTAAAGATAGTGTTAAACACAAGGTCAACCAAACTAGTGTGAAACACATAAATCAATTAAGCACACACAACCTTAACATGATCCAAAATTCTAGATAAAAATATTATCTTGAAAACATTCCCAACAGCTTGTCCTCAAAACCGAAAGTCACAAGACTTAAATAAGAAGAAATTTGGACAAACTACATTCTCTCAGACTTCAGCCAAATACATTGAAAAACATAGTTCATAATTGGTGATCATAACTCATAATGAACACTGATACAGAAACCCAAAATTTGGATATAGAAACTTCCAACAACCATGATTAACATATCTAAACCACACAAACATAGGATCAAACCCTAGAGAAAATATGGAGCAGCCATAGAATACTTGTAACCCTTTTTCATTACAATTTTCTCAATATCCTCGACATAAAAAACCAATAACCAGTATCCATAACATTAATGACAATTGTAAGAGCCTCAAATTTCTCTGATACCATGTAAGAGCTGGAGATTAGCTCGACACCCAAGAACACTTGCAAAAACAATAAAAAACCTTCTACAAGAGGATATACAAGAATATGAGCTTGCTTGATATTAAGACCTCTCAAATGATGAGGTATGAAGTATGATTACAAATGATAAAATAACCCTCCTTATATAGGAAAGGGTGAGATACAGTATGCATTAAGATGTTTCCATGTGTCTTGATCTAACAACATGTGACAACATGTAAACCTTAACAACCTACCTAGGGAATGATGAAGTGATAGAGATAAGTTCTAGAAAAGACAACTCATCTTCTAGAAAGAATCTTATCTCCTATAAACATGGAAAGGGTAATTACACCCTTATTTATGATTTATTTAATAATGCAACATAGGAATAAATTATTAAATGAAGACCTAAGTTAATTTATGCTAGTAAATAATTAATTATACTAACAACAACAACCAATGGAAAACTAGTTAACCAATTGACATCAATGACAACACCTTCATACTTGTTTCATACTTGCAACATTATTTGGTCCTATTTTGCATCCACAAGCCTTACTTAATGCATCTTTTCGAGGATAATCCTGAAACATATCTAATTAAAAAGCATAATGTAATGATTTTTGGTTATGTGTCCTAGATTTAGTGATGTGGGACTCATACACCACCTTGGGTGTATGGGT
Source organism: Sequoiadendron giganteum (assembly GCA_007115665.2). Taxonomy (NCBI): domain Eukaryota; kingdom Viridiplantae; phylum Streptophyta; class Pinopsida; order Cupressales; family Cupressaceae; genus Sequoiadendron; species Sequoiadendron giganteum. Next base: position 68,675,738 of record CM021101.1, on the reverse strand, counting down.
CTAATGCAGAGAAAAGAGGATTCACAAATCAACATTCCATTTACTTCACAACTTTCATAAAATTATTCATCTCAAAGAATTATTAAGTGCATTCTAGAGCACATCAGAAACATAACCATGGTAGCCCACAATTTAATGCAATGAAAATTCATTAATAACTTCTAAAAAAAAATAATAAATCCAATCCCCTCTGTTAGATTTAATATAACATAGTTATAGACCTCCCTTCCAATTTTTATGAAGATCCAATGGTGTAAAATAAAGTTATTGCATTTTTCCCAAAACTGCAAACCCTAGGTAGTGTTCAAACCTACCCTCACCAAAATAATCATATCTTCCACAAAAATCAATAAAATTCAATGAGACAAAAAGAATAGAAACTAGAAACAAAGACCTTTCCATCCATATATGATACTCTATTATTTGAATCCATACTAGTCCGTACAAATCACAACTTCAACCTAAAAAAAATGTAGAAATCATAAAATGCACACCAAACTTGAGGTTGCCATTCATCAAACTTCACAAATACTGTCTCCAACCTCTCAATTCGAGTTTTGGAGGGTGTACTTATATATTTACAACCAAAACCAACTATTTTCAACCACCTTTTAGTTAGTTTGTTGACAAAACACCTTAATGACACTTTTGACAAGTTGCTTGACAACTTTCTTGAGCAACTTTTACAATTTTTACAATATGGAACAAATTTAAACATTATTTGACAAATGAATTCAAATATTACTTCCTAAGACTCAAAAACCTCTAAAATGGTTTGATAAACCTTATTATAAGACCCAATACACAAAATAGAGCAACTATTTATAAATGGCCTCATGGAGGCTTGAAAGCAACTTGGTGCTCTTGCACCAGGGTCCCACCTAAGTTTCAAGACCTGATCCTGAATTTGGCATAGAACTTAACATTTCCTGAAATTTGTGTCCCAAGCCTAGGCTACTAGGACTCATCTGGCCCAACTGGCATATGAGTCCTGCTTATCTTGGACCTATTTTTGAATTCAATTCTCTCCGAGATTTTATTCTCCTAGATCTGATGTTGGATTGTAGTGTTGTAATTTTGGGAAATTTGGTATAAACAAGTGTAAACACAAGGTTATTTCACATATTTTCTCCTAGTAATATTTATGATCAAGTGTGTTCTAAGCAGTCAAATATTCTAGCAATTCAAGAGCCTTCAAGAGAATTCAAGAGTTGATTATCAAGTCTTTTGGAGCTATATTTAAGATTCAATAATCATGTCAAATTCATCATGCATCATGTGTGTTTTTGAGATAACATTTGTGATGTAGGTTTTTATGATTCAATCAAGCATTCAAGTCAAAATCTATATCATACAATTAAGATTCAAGATCTACATTCATGATAGCCATTTCACACTAGATTTCAACCTTAATATCAAGGTTTAGTGAGTTGCAACATAACATATTGTTCACTCACCATTCCTCCATTCTATTTTATTTCATTTCAAGGTTTGATTACCAAAACAGGGTTTGACAAGGAAAAACCCTATCCACTAACAAATCAACAATTTTATCTCTACATATGTGATTGTAGATCTAGGCATTTTGAAGCTTGAAGATCCTTTGAAGGCTAAGTTGCAAAATTGAAGAAAGTTGTCATCTTTATGAAAAGTCACCTATAGGTCGTAATTCAGAGTTTCAGACTCAAAGATAGTAGAGGAGAGAAGTTATAGAATATCACTAGAGGATACCAAAGTTTTAGATTAATCTTGATAATGGGAATAAATCACCACAATTGTTGTACAAGTCCAAGTATACTAGTTTTCAAACCCTTTTTTGTATATCTTGGTTTACTAGTTGTAGATTCTGGATTCATCGTGAAACCCTAAATTGGGACTAAATCACCCCAATAGGTGTATGAGTCCCAGTGTGGATAAAAAATTATAATTTCAGGATTGCAAACCTTGTTTCAAGCATCTCCATTTTCCTAGGTGCACCTTTGTTCATTATTCTAATTTTGAGTATTATTTCATAGGTTACATAGTTATATTTACATATTGCATACATTTATTTCTTTCTAATCCCTTTCTTAGTGGTGAACCCACTTTTGTCTTTAATCACACCCAAGGAGACCTTATAGCAACCCACCTCTCTCAATTTAATCATTGGATTGAGATCTCTAAGGTTTCCTTGAATGAACTAGAGCCAAATAGGAGGATAGGTGGGATTCATCATTTCCCACTTTTGTACTCCCCATTTCCTCGATTTCATTTTGGTGAACCTAGCCTTTGGACACCTTATTTATAGTTTGGAATGCATTATAGTCCTATATATCACTTACATTAACTTTGTATTAGGTCTTGCATTAGTTAATTTGCATTTAGGGCTTCTAAATCTTACATTAGTGAAAGTGCATACAGGTTGCATTTTTGCATCTTGAGTCATTGAATTTCATTTAAAATATGTAATTGAAATTGTTATAGACTACATATAAAATAGAAACCTTAACATTCACTCATAATTTGTTCAATTTTGTGTGAAAATTCTCATCTGGGACTCATATGCCCCTCTAGATGATTTAATCCCAGTACAGGTTGTTTTACTCAGTTTCTGGGAATTCTATGCTTATTTTTTTTCAATGTTTGAACCCTTCAAAAGTCCTGACTAGGACTCATATGCCCCTCTAGGCGATTTAGTCCCATGTTAGACCTGAAACTACATTTTACAACATTAAAAACTTTGTTTATGTGCTTTTGTTTACTATTGTTAGATTTATTGTTTTTAGAATACTAAGTTTATGTTTTATCCATTTCATTAGATTTAGCTTTGGTTTAATTTCAAGTTCATTTTTAAACATAAGAATTGGAATCAAAGCATACCATTTATCTTGTGTTCATCACATTTATCTTGCATTCATTTATTTTCCTTTACATCAACTTTAGAACTTGGTGTCCTAATGTCAATACTATAGTGAGACGTAGTTTGAAACTCATGCCATTCCATGATAGCACACTCATCGTGGATCTTGGGTTATCTACGTTTTTCACTCATAGTGTTGACACTAGTTCACTAGGTATGGGCCATACTCTTAACTCCTTACCTTCAAGTAGTATGACAAATGTTGAAACAATGGTTACTAGTATCCCTCAAGAAAAAATTATCCAAATCCATGGAGATTTAGAAAACCTACAACATCAAGTGAGTACTAAAAACATTTCCAACATTTCTATTCCCACCATCGACAACATACATTACATGATTGAAAGTGAAGAAGGAATAGAACTTGCATGTAGCCTAACTCAAGTTTTTGGAAAACTTACTAGTTGTGCTCAACCTTCAAATAATGTCCAAATTCAAGGAGGAACCCAAATTCCTCCTCCTACAACTACTGCCTCTATTCCTACCTATACCAACCCTCAAGTTACAACAACAATGCAACCTACTAGTAATGCGATTCCTACCTTGAGCATTTCAACTAGCAATCCTTGTACCTTTGTGGCATTTCAAATAATATCTCCTACCACTTTACCTCCTATAAGCATTCCATTCACTTCCCCCTCAAACACATATACACCCCCACCATATTCACCTCCATCTAAAAATATAACAAATGACGCCATCCTTAATCAACTTTTGCAAAATGTTTCATCCCTTCAAAAGAAAATTTCCACCATAAACCAAAATCAAAATGGCCGACCTAAATACTATGTCAAAATTAATCCTTTATCCTTGGAGATATTGAGAATTTTGATACCACAAGGTATAGTGATTCCTAGGTTTGAGAAATATGGATGGAAAGGAGATCCTTCTAACCATGTTTTTTCTTAGACTGCCTTATGTAGTGACTTCATCCTTGAGGATAAGCTCTTGGCTAATATTTTTCCTAGGTCCTTGAAATATACCACTTTAGAATGATTTTCCTCATCACCAAATAACTCAATTCATTCATTCAATGAACTTTTTGAGGCCTTTATTAAACATTTCCAAGTGCAGATGACTCCTAAGATGACATTAGCTGATTTGATGAGATGTAATAAAAAGGATGATGAAAAAGTTACTGACTTCATTTAACGCTACCAATCACTTTATTCCCAAATCAACGTAAATATTCCCAACCCTCACCTTCAAAGAATGTTCATTGAAAACTTACAAACTAAGATACAAGATAAGATTTGCATGATGAAATTTCCTTCCTTTGTAAACTTGTGTACTTCCCTTCATGATTATCAAAATACAATTAGTAGTCGTGAGACAAAACCCACCTCTAGCCGACCTAAGAAGTTTGAAAATACAAATCAAAACAATTATCAACCTTTTATGAAATAAGATAAATAATTTTTTCAACTTAATCTCGCTCAACCATCTCAACATGTCAATAACCAAGTGACTGCTATAAAGAAGATAAATCCTTTTACATTTGGGGATCTAGCTAGATAATTTACTCCCCTACTTGATTCCCTCCATAACATAATTTTAGAGCTTCTAGAATAAAAAATGATCACCTTACCTTCCATTAAAATATCAAATCCTAACAATCCTTCACCTCTAAAATTTAAATCAAATTCTTATTGCAATTATCACCGATAAAATGGATATGATACAAAAAATTATAACCATATTAAACATCTTGTGGAAGACCTCGTTGATTCTAATAAACTTCAAATTGGAGGTGTTAATGATCAAGGAAATAATGTTTTTTCCCCTCCTAACCAAAACTTGATAATCTTTACAAACCCTACCTTGAATCATAATATTGTTGAATAGGAAAATTGAGAGGGGGGTCAGGGGGTGAATCAATTGTCACAAAATTAAACCTTTAACTCAATCACTGAAACTAACTCTTAATACTACTTAAATGATTAACCATAAAATGCTAATGTAGAAACTTAGATCCAACACATAAACACAATAACACTAGATTTACGTGGAAAACCCAATAAGGGAAAAACCATGGTGAGGATTAACTCACACTATAGAGAATATCAAAATTGATTACAAAAAGCTCATTGGTTGAAACAAGGCTCACTAGTTGAAATGAGGACTCACTGTCTAGAACAAGCACTCATTGCTCAATGATAGAGTTTTCCCTCTTCTCACTGCATCTGAAAACTCAACATTAAGTTTTGCACTGATCTAACACACTTGCATCACACACACTCACTGAATAGAATCAATGTCATGTCAAATTATATATTATATTTTCTCTTATCAATCTTCTTCTTCACTCTTGTCTCATAGTTCATCATTAACTCATCTTTCATTTGTTCCATCTTCAACTTGGAAACACATCCAAAGTCAGCTATCCAAATTCAAATTCAAATTAGGTCAGCGCCAAAACATCTTATGGTGGAATTAGAATGAGGGTGATAGGAGCATATGCTTCATAGCGACACAAATAGATCCAACACACTTCAACAATCTCAAAAGTTGTATTTCACACAAGGTCATCCAAACCAGTGTAAAAAACACATAACCATTAAGCACAAACCTTCCAAATACCAAAACTATCTTCAATGGAATCAGGGAAACACAACTCTAGAACCGCAAGTCATAAGACTTCATGAAAGAGAAATTTAGACTAGCAACATTTCTCTTCGACCTCAACTAGAAGCATTGAAAACCATAGTTGACAAATGGTGAACACAACCTACACTATACAATGAACCAACAACCAAAAATATGGATATAGAATCTAGTAACAACCATGAATAATATATCTAAACAACACAACCATAGGAGAAAATTCAGACCAAAACCCAAAGCAACCATTGAATACCTACAACCTATCTTCATTACAATTTTCTTAATATCCTTGACATATATAGCCAACAACTAGTTGATAACCAATTGATTGGTTGACATCAATGAGAACACCTTATATCTTTCCACAACACTTTCAATATTTTCATTGTTATAAAAATCTTCCCCTTTTCCATTGATGGCAACACATGATGTGAAAAACCATCAAAAACAACATAATAGTTTTGAATATACTTTTTTGTTTCTCCCCTTTAGTAGATAATATCTTATATGCTTCCTTTCCATTTCAAATGCTTATTTTTTCATTATTTTTCTCCTTTTTCATATGCTTCTTCTTCTCCCCCTTTGACGTCAATGGAAAATGAAAAATAATATGTTCCATTGATCTCTCCTTTGACATGAAAAATAGAATACTCACAATGACAACACCTGATACTAGACCTACTCCCCTTGAGAGGTAGACACCAAAATATCAGTCCAGAAGAAAGATAGATCCATAGATCCACCAGACTAATGCATCTCCATATGCATATAGTTCAAGAAAAGAGGAGAAAAAACCTATAAATTCTCTTGGAGATACTCAAAAGTATCTTTAGGAAGAGCCTTCATGAAAATATCAACAATCTGATCCTTCATCGAAACATACTCAAGCTTAAATATATTCTCCATGACCTTCTCTCTTCAAAAATGATACCTAATAAATATATGTTTTTTCCTCAAGTGCATCATAGGATTCTTTGAAATGTTTATTTCACTTGTGTTATCAAAGAAAATAAAAATGGGATCATCACATAGCACTGTGATATCTTTCAATATATGTTTCATCCATAAAACTTGTGTACAACAAGATGCAATAGAAATATACTCAACTTCAATAGTAGACAAAGAGATTGAATCTTTCCTTTTACTCAACCATTCCAGCAATCTATATCTAAGAAAGAATACACCGCCACTTTTACTCTTTTTTCATCTATACATCTAACCTAATCTACATCTATATAGGCACTAAGTGTAAATTTGGTATTTTTAGGGTACCATAATACATAATTCAAAGTGCCATTCAAATATTTGAATATTCTTAGATAATAGCAACAACATGTGTTTCCTTATGATCTTCTTGAAATCTAGCCACAAGAAAGACAACATGCATGATATTCGGTCTAGTAGAAGTCAAATACAATAGTCCACCAACCATAGATCTATACTTTATTTGATCATCCTTAGGTGAATTATCATCTTTACCCAATTTGAAACTAGTCACCATAGGAGTACTTACCGATTTGGAACCATCCATCCCAAACTTATTCAACATCTCTCTCACATACTTAGACTGCGAAATGAAAATTCCTTTCTCTGTTTGATTAATTTGTAGCCCAAGAAAGAAATTCATCTCTCTAAACATAGAAATTTCAATTTCTTTCTTCGTCTCTTGCACAAACACTTTGCACATATTTTTATTTCCTCTAAAGATAATATCATCAACATACACAACTATAATCAATATTTTGTTATTTTCAATCTTAAAGTATAGATTAATTTCTATCGTACCCTTGTTAAAACCTTGTTGAACCAAATAACTATCTAGCCTCACATACCAAGGTCTAGGATCTTGCTTCAACCCATATAAATATTTCTTCAATATGCACAACATATTTAGTTGATCTTTCAACTCAAATCCTTCTGGTTGTTCCATATAGACTTATTCTTCTAGCTCACCATTCAAAAATGTTGTCTTGACATCCATCTGATAGACCTTAAAATATTTATGAGTAGAAAATGCCAAGAAAATCGTTATAGATTCCATTCTTTCTATTGAAGCAAACATTTCCTGAAAATATTTTCCTTCTACTTGTGAGTAACCTTTACACACAAGCCTTGCTTTGTTTTTTACCACTTCTCCATTCTCATTCAACTTATTTCTAAATAACCACTTCAATCTAATGATGTTTCTATCTGCTAGTCTTGGGACCAATTCCCAAGTTTCATTCTTCTCAATTTGCAAAATTTATTCTTTCATTGCTTCCTTCCAATGTTCATCTTTACAAGATTCACTTGGAGTCTTTGGTTCTATCTCAGAAAGTAAACATAAACTCACTTCAGCAAAAAATTTTCTTCTAGTCAATACACATTTTATCTTATCTCCAATAATCTAAATTTTTGAATGATTCTTATATACATATATAAGTATCTTATGGGACATCACCAGATCATCTTCTTCTCTTTCATTTTGTTCATATTGTTTCTCTTGCTCATCTCTTTCTTGTTCTTCCATGATTTCTTTGATTCTTACACAGTCATGTTCATCAGATACATATCTATCAATGTCAACAGAATTCTTCATTGTCTCATCAACCTTCACATTCAAGCTCTCTACAATCTTCCTTAGTCTTTTATTGAAACATCTATATTCCTTTTTTTTAGTAGAATATCTAAGGAAAATTCCTTCATCACTTCTTGCATCAAACTTTCCCAAGGTTTCTTCATCTTTTCTCATATAGCATTTTCTTATAAATACCTTGAAATATTTAATAGTAGTAATTCTTCTATGTCATAGCTCATAGGGATCCTTTGTATTGTTTTCTCCTACTTGAACTTGATTGAATACATAAACACAATATGAACAACTTCTTTCCAGTAAAATTTTGGTAAACCAACCTCGGTAATCATTGACCTAGCAACTTCTTAAACTATTCTATTTTTCCTTTCAACAACTCCATTCTACTAAGGAGGTCTTAGAGAAGATAACTATCTATTTATTCCATGCACTTCACTAAACATTAAACTCATGGGAGGTGAATTATCCACCTTTGTTAGATCTTAAGCATTTTATCTTTAAATTCACTTCATTTTCAATCATTTCTTGGAATGAATTGAATCTCTTCAAGGCATCTGATTTCTATCTAATAAATGTAACCCATGCATATCTAGAATAATCATCAATTAAAATCATAAAGTACCTTTCACCAAGTAGTCTTCTCACTATTGTAGGACCATAGAGATCTATATGAACTAAATCCATTAGTCTAGTAGTAGATTGTTCCTTCGATCCTATAATAATTTCTTGATTGCTTTCCAAACTGACAATTTATGCAAACAACATTAATAGGATTTGTAATTCTCAGTAAATCTCCCATGGATTGAACAACACTGATCCTTGCTAGGTTATCAAAATTCATCTAACACATTCTCCTATTCCATAACCAGTTATCATTAATCTAATTCATAAAGCATTATCCATCAACACCCTTAAGTTGGTAGATATTCCCTTTAGATTTATTTCATGTAGCAATCAATGTTATGGATCATTTTTGGATCTCACATTCCTCATCCTTAAACACAATATCATATCCTTTTCTACACATCTAACCAATTCCTGGTAAATTATTCCTTAAACCCTTAACATAGTAAACATCGTGAGTATGATAATTTCCATTAAAACTTACAGAAACTATCCCACAAATTTTAACACTAGTATCATATCCAAACATAACCAAGCCTTCATCATATTTCTCAAGCTTAATAAACTTACTTTTATCACCAGTCATGTGATGTGAACAACCACTGTGTGTTGAAGTTGTGAAAACCAACCTCACAGACTTTTAAGATCACCTACATGCAAATAACCTATCACAGAAAGAAGACATTTGAGACAAAAACAAAGGTGCTCTAAAAGATAAAGATTGCATTAATTAGAGAGAATAATAAAATAATACAATGAAATCAAAGCTTATGAAGGAGATCAAGAAACCCTAAAGTGAAACCTAACTGGGTGCATTTAATAATTAAAAAAATTAATTGATAAACCTTTTACTCTAACATCCCCCCTCAAGATGAACTTAGGGAGTAGCTACAAACTAAATGCATGAAAGAAATGCAACTAAAAGTTAGAAATAAAATTTGGGTTTCGGAAACAAGGCCAAATAAGGCACCCAATTACAACTAAATCTCTATAAAGTAGAGTAAAGGAGAAAACCTAGTGGGAAAAAATCCTCTCCAAAAAGAGATGAAAGCATGCTAAAAAAACCATGAAGGAAGGAAGGCCTCATAAAGATCCCCCAAGGAAAAATTCCTTCACCCCAAGCATGGAGTGCAATTGAAGATAGTGTGATGATGCTAAAGGTTTAGTGAAGATGTCTGCAACCCCCTCATCTATAAGAATGTACTCCAAGATGAGAAAACTACCTTGAATCAATTTCCTAATGAAGTGCATGTGGATTTCAATGTGCTTAGTCCACTAATGCTCCATTGGGTTGTGGGAAATTTGAATGGCATTCTAATTGTCGCACCAAAGCATAGTGAGACTATTAGAAGGAAACCCAAACTCTGTCATCAATTGTTGAAGCCATAAAATATCTTGAATAGCTAACACTTCTCCTCAATACTTAGCCTTTGTAGATGATAATGTAATAACATACTGCTTCTTGCAAGACCATGTGATAGGACCAGAACCAAGGAAAAAAACAAAGCCAAAAGTAGACTTTTGATCATTGACATCACTAGCCCAATTTGAGTCAATAAAGCCAACAATCTAAGGGGATCCTAATGTGTAGTGAATTCCATAATGAGTGGTGCCAAAAATATACCTCAACATATGTTTTTCTTCTTTCCAATGACTCTCATTTGGATCATGCGAGAATCAAGAGACAAGGACAAATACAAAGGATAGATCAAGATGTGATTGTGTCAGGTACAACAAACTACCAACTAACTATCTATACAAAGTAGTATCCACTAAAGAATTAGTACATGTGGAAGACAAGAAAACACCTGAATGAAATGGTGTGGGTGAAGGCTTGCAATCAAGCATTCCAAAATGTTGGAGCATATCAAGAGTATACTTCTGCTGAAATATTGAAATTATCCAAAGACTAAATAACTTGTAGGCCCAAAAAATAGTGCAAAATTCCAAGATATATCATCTCAAACCAATCCATCAAAGCTTACTAAACACTTTGAGTCATGGAGCATGAGCTACTTGTAATGATGAGATCATAAACATTAAGCACGAGAATTAAAACTGTGTCACTATCTTATCTAATATTTGTACATTCTCATCTTTGGACATATGTAGGAGATCAAACCGTGTCTCCAAATTCTATAATTTCACTTCTTTAACTCTTTCATTACCATCATGCACTATTTCCAATGCATCTGAGACTTCCTTAGCCATCTTCAAAATTTGTACCTTAATCAACTCAGAATGTACCAAACTATTCTTTAAGATGTATTTTGCCTTATTTTTTGCTTCATGTGATTTGATCGCTTTAGGTGTACTCAGACCATTTGTAGGAGTGTAAGGATTCTTGTAACCTTTCTCCACATCATATCCTTAATACTCCAAATATTCTTCCATTAATACTTTCTAGATACCATAATTAGTTCCATCAAACCTTGAATAATCATAAACCATTTTTCCAACAATCCTAGACCTACCTCAAGTGGTTAAGCTTTTCACCAACAAACCAAGCTCTAATACCAGTTATTGAATAGGAAAATTAAGAGGAGGATTAATCAATTTTCATAGAATTAAACCTTTAATTCAATCACCTGAACTAATTCTTAATATTTCTTAAATGTTTAACCATAAAATTCCAATGCAAAAACTTAGATCCAATACAATAACACTAGATTTACGTGGAAAACCCAATAAGGGAAAAAAATGGTGAGGATTAAATCACACTATAGAGAATGTAACTTTAGAATAAATCTCTAATAAGTTCTGCAACTAGAACAAACAATTGTTAATCCTAATCTAAATCAAAACTAATCTAAAAATCTAAAATAAAGAACGAATATGAAAACATGATAAAAACTAAACAAACTGAACTGATCTCACCGAATATGCATTCATCCCTTCGAATTATCTCCATTTCTCTTCTCCATTTTTCCTTTTTAGTATTCTTTCCCTCAAATTTCTATGTTTGAATGCAAGTATAGTTGTGTTGAATTTCTAAGAAAAATATCGAAGAATGGTCTCTTCTCAAAAGTATTTGATTTCGGGAGAGAGGAATAATGATAATGACAGGCCATTTTATAGATTTTGTGTTTTCAAACAATCAACTCAGATTGAAAGAGAGATCGACGGATTAGATTGATGAATGCCATGCGATGTGAGTTATGTGTCAGATAGAATGTGAGTTAGAACATGAGTCAGGAAAGACTAAAATTAGAACAAGATCTTAATCTTCAGTTAAGAATATTCGAAAATAGAAGAAATAGACTTTGAATGTCAAAGACAAAGTCAGAACTCGAAGATGAGGAATTCAAATGCAAACTTGAGTTAATTAATTAAATAAAAGATATTGAATTAATAAATGCATACATGCATATGAGTTAGAACTAGTCAATCGACTAGTTGTGACGGAGAGTCTTTCTGCAAAGATGATCAACATTTAAATTCAGAGATAACTCGAGAACTAAAAATAGATCTTGAGTCAGAAGGTGAGTGAATGATTTAGATAACTGAATGATAGATAAATGTGACACAAATGAATTAAATGTGAATTAAATGTTAATTTAATTTAACATTCGAAAATAGAAGATTTAATTAAATAAATAAAGATAATTTATTTAATTTGACTTTCGAAAAGGGTGGAATTGAATAATTAAATAATAAATATTTAATTATAGTTGAAAATGGGGTTAAATGAATAATTACATAAAGATATTTAATTATCATTGATATATGATAAAAGGAGGGTTTAATTAAATAATACATTATTTAATTATGAAATAGGATTTAATAAGTTAGCGACATAATTAACCAAATATAATTTATTTAATTAATCAAGTTGAATAAAGATTAATGACGAATTAATGAATTGATTAAAAAGCGATATTTAATTAATAGAGGAAATGTGTTAGAAAGGGTAATTAAATAATTGACATTATTTAATCATGACCATGGACTATAGAAAATTATGTCAAAAGTGGTGTTCGCAGGCCTAGACCAATTTTCGGTATCTACAGTTTGCCCCTCTTTGATACAATGTTGGTACGACGTCGTGTCAAAGAAAATATGCCCCGGTCATGCCCCTATATGAAACAGGTTAGGGTATGCCCCAATGAAAGGGAGAATGATGAGGAGGTAGTGGTATGCCCCCTCGAGAGGATAGGCAATTTTGAAGAACATGAGTGTGCTCTTGAAAAGGATAGATTATGATGGTGAAGATGCATAAAAGAAGAAATCTTAGCATGGATGATTTCAGAATGTTAGTAAGAAACAATTAAGTTTGAATGATTGAGAAAACGATATAATCTTTGATATATTGCCAAATACACTATACTTTCTTGTTATCATCATTGGGCGGGCTATGAAACAAATGGATAGTACACACTAGTATATGAGATAGACCATAGTGTACAAAGTTATCCACCTGTGAAAAACACACAGTCGTAGACAAGGAGTGTCTTAACTCAGACTAAGGACAAGATGCCCCAGTTGTTTGGTCAAGACAAACCACAGACAACAAACAAATAAAAGACGAGTCATGAGACGTCATTGCTCCTCTAAATCCTTGATAGGATATCCTTGAGGAAACTAGTAACATGACTCAAAAACCAATTTTAAAAAGATAGTTGATAGGTAGCAGCCAAAGAAAAAGAATCCTGAGACGTCGTTGCTTCTCTAAATCCTTCAAGGGACATCCTTGAGAAAGCTAGTAATAGGATCTTGCACAAATCGATAAAAAGATAAGACAAAATAAGATATAAAGTCATAAAGACAAATAAATGTATTTGCCAAAACTTGATCTTGTGGGATTGTTTGATGTTGATGTTTGACATAGCGTAATGTGAGAGAATGACACATACCACATAAGACATTGAGTCTGGTTTCGACTTGGTGACTTCTGTATAAGGCATGAAAAATCATGGTTTCAGTAAGACATGTGTCGTATAAGACGTTGGAGTCTGATGACATTGAAGTGACAAGCCACATGAAACTATGACAATTTGAGGATGTTCGTTGACAAGAAAGACATATCTTATGTAAGACATAGGTTGATCATTTTTACAATGTGTTTGATATTGACTTGATGACTGTTGAGATATTTTGCCTTGTTAATGCATGACTTGCTTTGATTCCTTGATTGATAAGATCTACAGCTAGAACAAATAATTGTTAATCTTAATCTAAATCAAAACTAATCTAAAAATCTAACAATAAAGAACAAATATTAAAACATGATAAAAACTAAACAAACTGAACTGATCTCACTGAATATGCATTCATTCCTTCGAATTATCTCCATTTTTCCTTTTTAGTATTCTTTCCCTAATATTTTTATGTTTGAATGAAAGTATAGCTTTGTTGAATGTCTAAGAAAAATATCGAAGATTGTTTCTTCTCAAAAGTATGTGATTTCAAGAGAGGAGGAATAGTGATTATGACAAGCCATTTTATAGAATTTGTGTATTTGAACGATTAGCTCAGATTGAAAGAGAGATTGACAGATGAGATTGATGAATGCCATGCGATGTGAGTTCTGAGCCAGATAGAACGTGAGTTAGAACATGAGTCAGAACATGAGTTCAGAAAAGATTGAAGATAGAGACCAAGTTAGAACGTGAGTTAGAACACAAGTTCAAGATCTTAATCTCCAAAAATAAAAGTAGACTTTGTATGCAAAAGCCAAAGTTAGAACTCAAAGACTAATGCATTTGAATGCAAACATGAGTTAATTAATTAAATAAAGATATTTAATTAATAGACATATCATGCATATGAGTTGGAACTAGTTAAATGACTAGTTGTGACAAAGAGTCCTCTCATAGAGATAAACTAGTGTTGAATTCAAAGATAATTGGAGAACTAAAAATAGATCTCAAGTCAGAAGGTGAGTGAATGACTTAGATAACTGAATGATAGATGAATGTGACATAAATAATTAAATATGAATTAAATGTTAATTTAATTCAACATTCGAAAATAAAAGATTTAATTAAATAAATAAAGATAGTTTATTTAATTTGACTTACGAACAGGGTGGAATTGAATAATTAAATAATAAATATTTAATTATAGTTGAAAAGGGAGTTAAATGAATAATTAAATAAAGAAATTTAATAATAGTTGACATATGATAAAAATAGGGTTTAATTAAATAATACATATTTAATTAAGAAGGAAGAATTAATTAGTTAGGCAAATAATTAAACAAATATGATTTATTTAATTATCCAAGTTGAATAAAGGTCATTTATGAATTAATGAATTAATTAAAAAGGGATATTTAATTAATAGAGGAAATATGTGTTAGAAAGGTTAATTAAATAATTCACATTATTTAATCATGACCATGGATGAATATAAAATTATG
Source organism: Sequoiadendron giganteum (assembly GCA_007115665.2). Lineage (NCBI taxonomy): Eukaryota > Viridiplantae > Streptophyta > Pinopsida > Cupressales > Cupressaceae > Sequoiadendron > Sequoiadendron giganteum. The sequence goes on along the minus strand of CM021101.1, from coordinate 68,660,678 downwards.
TCAAATGTGGTGTTCGTAGGCCTAGACCAATTTTAGGTATCTACAGTTTGCCCCTCTTTGATACAATGTTGGTACGATGTTATGTCAAAGAAAATATGCCCCGGTCATGTCTCAACGTGAAACAGGTTAGGGTATGACCCAGTGAAAGGGAGAATGATGAGGAGATAGTGGTATGCCCCCTCGAGAGGATAGGTTGGTTTAAAGAACATGAGTGTGCTCTCAAAATGGATAGATAATGGTGGTGAAGATGTTGAAAAGAAGAAATGTTAGCATGGATGATTTCAGAATGGTAGTAAGAAACAATTAAGTTTGATTGATTGATAAAATGATATAATGAAGGTTGATCGATTGAGAAAATGATATAATGAAGGTTGATCGATCGAGAAAAAGACATAATCTTCGATATTGTGCCAAATACGCTATACTTGCATTGTTATCATCATTGGGCGGGACATGACACAAATGGATAGTACACACTATGATATGAGATAGACCATAGTGTACAAAGTCATCCATCTGTGAAAAAACAATAGTCGTAGACAAGGAGTGTCTTAACTCAGACTAAGGACAAGATGCCCCAGTTGTTTGGTCAAGACAAACCACAGACAACAAAAAAATCAAAGATGGGTCATGAGACATCATTGCTCCTCTAAATCCTTAATGGGACATCTTTGAGGAAACTAGTAACGTGACTGAAAAACCAATGTTAAAAAGACAGTTGATAGACAATAGCCAAAGAAAAAGAGTCCTGAGACATCATTGCTTCTTTAAATCCTTCAAGGGATATCCTTGAGAAAGCTAGTAATAGGATCTTGCACAAATCGATAAAAAGATAAGACAAAATAAGATATAAAGTCATAAAGCCAAATAAATGTATTCGCCAAAACTTGATCTTGTGGGATTGTTTGATGTTGATGTTTGACTTAGCGTAATGTGAGAGAATGACACATACTACATAAGACATTGAGTCTGGTTTCGACTTGGTGAATTTTGTATAAGGCATGACAAAGCCTGGTTTTAGTAAGACACGTGTCGTATAAGACATTGGAGTCTGATGACATTGAGATGACAAGCCACTTGAGACTATGAAAATTTTGATGACGTTTGTTGACAAGAAAGACATATCTTGTTTAAGACATAGGTTGATCGCTTTGACAATGTGTTTGATATTGACTTGAGGACTTTTTGAGATGCTTTGCCTTGTTGATGCAGGACTTGCTTTGATTCTTTGACTAATAAAAGTGTGTGCATAGACAGTGTATGACATGAAATGATACCTTAAACTATGATATGCAACTTGTGTGAAAGTGATTGTGAATGAACCCTATTGGACTGACCTAGTGTGGTCTCGGGAGCTCATGAATTGATTAGCCTTGCCTATGTTGTACTTGTAGAGACCTCGTAGTTTGACATGACCAATGACTTTGAATGTACAAAGTATTGTGATTTTATGTGTGTGATACATCACAAACCTAGACTGATAGACCTAATGCCTTAGGGGCACATCAATTGATGGACTTGCCTACATCCCAGTCATAGAGGCAATGTAGTTCGACTATGTCTATGACTGACCTAACATGACCGACTTGACATGATGGACAAGACATGACTGACTTGACATGATTGACTAGACATGACTAACTTGACATGATTGACAAGACATGACTGACTTGACACTCTTTTTGATTTTTTTTGGATTTTTGTGTTTTTGGGATTTTTTAGGACATTTTCGATGGTGTGACATTATGTACAAAGTGTTAGGGCAAAAAAAAAGGATTTTCCCAGTCAGAAATAGGATTTGGAAGATGGAGTGGGTAATGTGACAGAATAGATGTTTAGATGTCAATCATTCCAAATGATGGATAGGACAACCATTTTGTTATGAGTGATGGTGAAAAGTCTGATTAGAATGATGGTAGATAGAAGAGCGAGCTTGACTACACATGGCACCTATTTGCAAGGTTTTCACCATGGTACTTATCCATAGCACCACCGAAGGGGTTTTCACTAGTGGACGGATTTATTTCTCTTTACTTTTTTTTTATTTTCTCAATTTTTTTGGTGTTACCAAGACGCCTATTTGCCAGGTTTTCATCAAGGTAACCATTTTTTTGTTTTTTCATTTTTTTTGTATTTTTCCAGATTAAGACATAGATTCTCAAAGACTTAAGTGTAGAACCTCTTTAGATGTAGACTGTTGATAGGGGAAAAAAGCGGTTCTCCTTCAGGTGTAGTGAGTTGGTATGCACCTGATCCAAAGGATTCTATGACAATGTACAACCCCAACTAGTTAGGTTCAAACTTTCCTGGTTTCTCATGTTTAGCTTGGTTCTTAGGATTCTCCATTAATACCAGATCACCAATGTCAAAGTGTCTATTGAGAACCTTCTTGTTGTAACTACGATGAAGACAATTCTAATATTCTTGTAAATGATCTAATGCTTTTTGTCTTCATTCATGCAGCAATTCTAGCTCCCGTAACCTAGAGACATGGTATTCTTCATTGTCGATATGACCCTTCAACGATACTCGTAGAGAAGGTATTTCAACCTCACTAGGTAAGATAGCTTTAGACCCAAATACGAGGGAATATGGAGTGGCACCAGTGGGAGTACAGATGCTTGTACGATAAGCCCATAAGGCAGGATTAAGCTGTAGGTTCCAGTCACGACCACCGTCATTGAGAGTCTTCTTAAGGATTCTAACAATAATCTTATTAGATGCCTCAGCTTGGCCATTACCTTGTGGGTAATATGGGGTGGAGAAATGGTGTTTGATGTGGAATTCTTCACATAAATGGCGTACTTCTTGGTTCTTGAATGGGTGGCCATTGTTTGTGATTATGGATTGAGGTACACCATACCAACAAATGATATAGTTTAGGATAAACTTAGATATTTGTGTGCCGGTTATGTATGTTATGGGGATGGCTTTGATCCATTTGGTGAAGTATTCGATGGTGGTGATTATGAATTTGTGTCCATTGGATGATGAAGGGTGTATCTCACCTATGAGGTCTTGAGTCCCCATTGGGCGAAGGGCCATGGTGAAGTAATTGGATGAAGCTCCTGCATTGGTGCTCTTATCAAGTCTCCATGTATTTGACATTGTCTATATTTCTTTACAAAGACGTTGAGTATTTCTCCATTGTAGGCCAATAGTAACCTAGTCTCATAATATTATGGGCTAGAGTGGGACCAATCGAATGAGATCCACATATACCCTCGTGTTTCGCTCGCAAACTTGTTTGTGCTTCCTCAACATCGAGACATCTCATTAGGGTGTTATCTAAGGTACGTCTATATAGGGTTTCTCTGATGATGGTGTACTTAGCTGACTTTTGGATGAAGGTTCGACATTGGTTATTGGACAAGTCTTGAGGTAGGGTTTGGTTAGTGAGGTAATTGAATCTATCTTTATACCAAGGAGATGTAGGACCAACAATGGTACACACTATCATAGTATCAGGGACATCATAAGTGGGGATTAAAAGTTGTTCAACCAGAAACTCAAACTTAGGCACATTACTTGGAATATCCAATAAGGACCCCACGGTTTCCATTGCATCTGTAGCTCTATTTTTGGATACGTGGTATTTGTTGAAAAGTTATGTCATTGAAATACTATTTGAAACTATTATCCATCCTCTTGTAAGGTGCAAGCTTCTCATCCTTAGTCTCGTAATCATCATTCACCTATCAGATTACTAGTTGAGAGTCGCCAAAGAGATGTAGGCTCTTAATGTTCCATTGAGCTACCATTTTTAAACTTGTCACCAAGGCTTCATATTCTGCTATATTTTTAGTACAAGGGAATGCAATCCTGAATGATTTAGGAATGGTATGACCTTGAGGTGTGACAAATAAGATACCATCCCTTGAACCATGATTTGTATGTGATCCATCAAAGTACAGTTTCCATTCAGTTTTAATGTCAATGTTGAAGAGATATAAATCTGGAAAATCTGCCACTAATGGATGGTCTACCTTTATAGGTGCATCGGCTAGTTGATATGCAATGACCTATCCTTTTATTTCCTTCCTTTCAACATAATAAATGTCATACTCGCTAAGTATCATAACCCATTTAGCTAATCGGCCTGTTAAAGCTGCTTTACTTAGGAGGTACTTAAGTGGATCAATTTTTGCAATGAACATTGTTTGTCGATTGAGCATATAGTGCCTAAGTTTTTGGGTAGCAAAGACTACCACAAGACAAGCATGTTCTATGTTTTTTTAATTCAATTCATAGCCCACTAAGGTTTGAATGATATAATAGACCTCTCTCTCATGACCTTGATCATCGTGTTGTGCGAGAAGAGCCCCTAATGCTGACTGAGTTGCTGAGATGTAAAATATCAATGGTTTTCCCTCTGTAGGTGGCATTAGGATTGGTGGATTAAGCAAATAGTCCTTGATTTTTTGGAAGGCCTCTTGAAATTTAGGTTTCCACACAAATGGCACTCCTTTCTTGAGTAAATGTTGAAATGGATGTATTTTATCCACCAGTTGTACTATGAAACGCCTAATGGACTGTAATCTCCCCTGTAGGGTTCTGAGTTGACCAATGCTGGCTGGAGGAGGCATTTCTATGATAGATCTTACCTTCTCTATATCTACTTCAATGCCTCTACGAAAGATGATATACCCTAACAGCTTCCCTGATTTCACTCCAAAGACACACTTCTTTAGATTTAGCCTGACATTGTAATTTTCTAGCCTCTGGAATATCTTGTCTAACACTTTCAAATGATCTTCCCTTGTTTCTGACTTGGCTATTATATCATCGACATAATATTCCATTAATGTATGTACAAAATCATGAAAAAGCATAGTCATTGCTTGTTGGTAAGTGGCTCCTACATTCTTAAGGCCAAACAACATAACATTCCAACAATATGTGCCCCATGGACACGTGAATGTTGTGTTATGTTGATCTTCAAGTGCTATATTTATCTAGTTATATATAGAGAAACCATCCATAAGGGATAGCATCTCATATCTTGCAATAAGGTCTACTATCATGTCGATATTTGGAAAAGGGAAGTCATCTTTAGGACATGCCTTGTTGATGTCTCTAAAGTCAATGCAAATATGAATGCCCCTAGTTAGCTTAGTCTTTGGTACAAGATTCAATATCCAATCTGCATTGTCTATTTTCCTTATGAATCCTACATCCAAAAGTTTCTTAAGTTCTACCTTGACCAATAGAGCAATTTGTGGATGCATCTTCCTTAGTTTTTGTTTGACTGGTTTGATACCTAGCTGTAGTGGTAAATGATGCAATATTAGGTCTGGATCTAGCCTAGGCATGTTAGCATACGACCATCCAAAGTTTACTTGCCTCTTCTTGAAGAAGTCCTTGAACTCATGTTGTTCTATCTCTGATAACAAAGCCGCAAAATATACTATTTGAGGATTCTCTTCTATTCCTATGTTGATTGCAACAACCTCTTCTACTAGCATGGGTGACTTTTCTTGTGCAACAGAGATAATATTTAAACCTCTATCCTCAGGTGCCTTAGAGAGGTTTTCACCCTCGAATACGTCCTTTATTTTGACTTTTTCTTTGTCCAAAGGCACCTTTCAGTTTTCACCTAGGGACTCATCATTTTTATTTTCATTTTCATTTTTGTGACTAGAGGTGTAAATAGACTCCCCGAAATATGCTTTATCATCCAAGTCTATGGTAAAAATTGCCTTATGATCCCCTCTAGGTATACCTTCTCTAAGTCCCATGAACTCAGCAATTGCTTCATCATTCTCGAATGTATCTATGATAAGTGTATCTTGTTGATCTCAGTCAATAAGTTCAGGATATACAAGGGGCATGCCATCATCGCAGTTTGTAAGGGTAGCTGCTGACAAGGTAAATATGGAATGGTTGACATGGTCGCAAAAGTTTTGGACTAACTTCTTCTTGTTCCTCCTCCTAGGGGTAGGTATACTCTATTGTGGGACAATGGTGTGGGTAGATTCATTAGAAGATGGCATGTCAGGTGCCCAAGATGCATGTTCAAGGGTTTCCCAAGAATAGTTCTCTTGCCATTCTGCTTTGGACAAGTGTTTCTTAGGATGAGGACTAGACTGTTTCGGTATAGGTTTCAAATTGAGGTCCAATTCTCCAAAATAAGGCATCTATGTTCATAGTACTAGTAGATGAGAGGGACTCCCATTCACCATTGCTTGAGTAAGGGGATTCATCATAGACTGGAGGTTTGTCATAAACTAGAGGTTTATCATAAACTATGGGTTTGTCGTAAATGAGGGGAAATGGTTCATGAGATGTCTCGATGTCTGGGTAATCATTCACTTCCTCTTGAAATGTTGACAAAGTACCAGGAAACCCAATTCTAAGTGGTTGACACCCTAGCCCTAGATATTTCGGTCGGGGGTAGATAGTAAGTGGTTCCGTCCTTCCATTTTGATATAGTCCTAAACCACTCTACCCATCATAGACTTCTTTTTGCATTTTCTTAAATCCTTTTCCATATTGGTCCTTGGCTATTTGAATAGATAGGGAGGGGTATTCATGTTCTTCTTGATACAACCAGGAATCACCTTGAGCCATAATTTCTTCACTTAACTCTCCCCATTTTGTCAATGCCATTGTAGGGGGAACATGAAATGTGACCATAGACTATCTTCTATCTGCCATGGGTAGGCCATATGCCTTATGTGGAATCAGTTAAGTAACACAGTAGGATGCCTTTATATTATATTCACCACAACCCTTGTCTTGGATCTCGAGTTTTGGAGTGGATGATGGTGGTTTGAATGAAATGGACTTAGTGAGGTGTGATGGGTCAACGTATTGGGATAGACTAGATGATGAAGCATGTTGATTAATAGACACTTGTCATTGTGGAAGATCCCTTAGGCTTGTACAATACTGCAAAGGATCTGGATCACCATCAATGGTGATCATTGTGCCATTATAGGCGAACTTGAGACATTGGTGGTATGTTGAAGGTACAACTTTCATTGTGCGTATCCAATTTCTACATAACAACAAGTTGTACGGAAGGGTGAGATCCAAGACTTGGAAGCTGGTGTTCATGATTGCTAGGCCAATTCGGATAGGGAGTGTGACAACTCCTTTATATGATCTTTCCTCATCATCATAAGCCTTGATGACTATACTCTTAGATGTATCTACACAGTCTTCCAAGAATCCTAATGCCTTAACCAATTTAAGGGTACACAGGTTCAAACCTGCTCCTCCATCTACCAAGACTCATCGGACTTTGTTTTGATGGACTAAGACTTCAAGATGTAAGGGGTCATTATGAACTGATTTTTCAGTTGAGTAATCCTATTGGGAAAATGTGGGATGATGCAAGTTGGTCAAATATCCCACCATCTCTTCAAAATAATTGACATCTAAGTCTATGGGAACACTTGTGTTCTGTAGAGCTTTTTCAAGAATGGATCGATGCTGAGGTGATAAGGTCAACAATTCCAAGATAGATATTTGTGTGGGGGTTTTACTCAATTGATCGAGAAGGTTGTACTTGAACTTGGAAATTTGTGTAGATGGCTCAGAAGAAGTACCAGGAATAGTAATCTTAGTTCTGCATGTGTTTACATTACATTCTAGATGTTTCTTAATGGTGAAAGTATTGACATTCTCATTTGCGACTCGGATGTGGTTTATGATCGTTCCTTTACCATAGTCATACTTGGTATTGTTATAGTTGGCTGATGGATTATTCTGGGGTCTCGAGCTGGAGGCTTTTCCTTTTGTGTGGTCATGTAACGGGTCCGAGAAGACCTTATGATCACTTTTCTTAGTGTTTTTCTGCCCACCAACTTCTATGGTTCTATTTTCAACAAAGTCTTGTATGATGTTATTTAATTGGCGACATTGTTGGATGTTGTGCCCTTTCATTCGATGATAGTCACAAAAAGTGTTATCGACCCAACATGAAAGTTTGAACTATCCAGGATCATACTCTCTTGGTTCTAAAGGTTTGATAAGATTATGTTTGACCAATTCTTTGAAGACTACCTCGATTGGTTGCCCTAAAGGTGTAAATTCTCGCGCTAGAAATATCCTTTGTTGTGGTCTCTCCTATTGTGAATTCTGGACATAGTTAGCCGTTTGATCAGGACTATTCATCATGTATGCTTGTTGGTTGTATCCTCTAAGGGAGATAACCGATCCAATATGGATGTGCTTAGCATCAACTATGCCATCATTTGTGACATTCTTACTCCTAGACCAGAACTTGTTTCTATCATTCGACACATTTTGATGTTGGACAATCAGGCTCTTGTCGGGTACTTTGATTTTTCCTTTATCGATAAGGCCCTTTTCAAGGATGATACCCTTTTGTACCAATTCAATGAATGAAGTGCAACAATGTACCTGTAAGTCACCTCTCAGTTTGGGGTTGGTGTTTTTGAGGAAGATAGTTACCTTTTTTTTTCAGGTATTTCGATGGGATAGTCGCTTGCTAGACTTCTCCATCTCTAGAAGAAAGTGATGAAGGTCTTGCCATCTTCTTGTGTCATGTGGCACAAGGTTTCTATGGTTACTTCGTTGTCTATTTTAAACACAAAATGTTTGACAAAATTTTCAGCCAATTCCACCCAGGATCGTATACCGTACGACAATTTGGAAAACCATTCCAATGCTATCCCTATGAGGGTTTGTGGAAATAGGCGCATCAAGTAAGTGGGGTCATATGATATGTCCATGCATGTCGTTGAGAATTCTCTAATATGGTCTAAAGGATTCTTCCTCCCATTATACTTAGGCAAATTCGGTATAATGTATCCATGGGGGAAAGGTGTCATATAGAGTGTTTTGTCAAATGGACATGGACATAGGTCTTGTGTTGATATAGTTCATTTACCTGACATAGACATGTCATCCATCTTTTGTTGTAGAGTCTGCATTTAGTTTTGAAGGATGTCAACTTGTGTTAAGGACATGGTGTTCGTGTTATTTGGATCAATGTAGATGTTTTGATATGCCATGTTTTGTGATGGGTTATGATTGGGCGAGGGGATATATCCTATCAAAATATTCTGATTTGGGATAGGGATATTCCCTATTTGAATGGTTTGATTTGGTATAGGAATGCTTCCTATCTGAATTGTCTGATTTGGAATAGGAATGCATTTTGTTTGGATTTTCTAACTTGGTATAGGTATATTTCACCCAACCTTGGTTCTCTTACCAGTCGTGTTGGTGCCAAAGGGGTTGGAGGAAGTTGCTCCCGCAGTGAATTGTAAACCTTGTTTTATGTTAAAATGGGTTGTGTTTACAATTGACGATGTTTGTATTGATAGACTTGGTATCGCTGCGGTTATTTCAGGAATAGAGATAGTAGATGCCGTAGTTTGTGTTGGTTTAGTTGACTGTGTTGCCAAAGTATGGACATCAAATCTTGGAGGTAGTGTGGCACCTTCTACTAGGAATTTTTCTAAGTAGCATTATGGATCGTTTAACAAACACTCATTCATGAAGGATGCAAACTCAGGATCTTGAAATGCTGCATCTATGTCTTCTATGTAATTCTTCCCATGTGTGTCTCTAGTGACATGTTTTTCAAGTAAAGGCTTGTGTGGACATTTTCTTCCTGATGGTTGGTTTCCGAATGGATTGATGAATTCATTGGGGTCTGTCATTGCTTTGTATTTCTTTTTGGATCTTGTTGCGACCATGAAAAAGTTTGCTCAAAATGGGTAATGCAAACTATGTCTAAAAACTAATATGACCTATGTCTATGTTTTTGGATTTTTTTGACAATAAGGATGTCACTAAAGATCTAAAATGACGTATGATAGGACGAAAAATATGCAAAATTCTAACTGGACTAATGACGATAAATGAGTCTAAGATGGGTATAGCCTACCACCTATGGAATAAATGCATGCAAAAAGTTGTTTTGACCAAAGAACCTAATTGTATGAAAAGGGCAGTATGACAAGGTGAATTTTTTGAACTAGACTATTGAGTTTAAAAGATTCACTAAATGGGAATAATGCGACTAGGTTCAATGACTGTGAAAAAATGGAACATGAACGTTTCCAAAGACGAGGACAGTTATCTATTATGTGATATGAAATTTCCCTAGGGAGTACCTATATGCATGAAACTTATGATGACTATGGCTAAGACGTTTACTATGACTAAGATGTATATGACACCTAATGAAGGTAGCTAAGATGTATATGACACCTAATGATGGTAAGGTCTTTGAGAAAAATTAAGCAGTTTCTAATCCATGGTTGATCCTAAGAATCTAAAGCAAATAATGTTTCGGACTCAGCATGCGATTTTTTATGTTTTCTGTTGATAGGCAAATGTGGTTCACCAAACAGTTGTGGTTTTTCCTCTGACAGATGCAGTTTTCTTAATAGTTGTGGTTTTTCCTCTGACAAATGCGATTTCCTAAGAAACATGTGGTTTAACAACTGACAAATGTGGTTTACCAAGACACATGCGGTTCAAAAACTAACAGATGCGATTTACCAGGACACATGCGGTTCAAAAGCTGACAAATGCGATGTGCATACACACATGTGACTCAGAATGTGACAGTTGTGACTTGTGATATGCAAACTGTTAAAAGTGAATGTTTTGATAGATAGATGTGGTGTTTCCCCTAATAGATGTGACTCGCTATGACACATGCGGCGATTTAACTAACAAATGTGACTCGGTTTTCTGACAATTGAATTTTTACCAAAAGTTGTTGACTGACTTTGTTTGTTTGATCAAGTTTTTGATGAATACAACAAAGAGCAAACACAACAATCAAAATATTTCAGTTTTTGTGATGAAAGGATTGTTAAGACTTGAAAAACAATTAAAACCTAGGATATTTGGACATTATTTGCTGAATTCTTACTTGGATTTCTCTTGCTACGCACATTCAAGGCGGATGACTAGTAGCTTGACCCCTCTGGCTCCCCTCCACGACACTCACTTATACGGGGCAGCCAAGCTACTGTACCCATGAAACTCCCATGGCATACATGTCACCTCAACACAAGAATCATAAATTTGTAAGATGGCTTCACAGGTTATGCACCTATTGCACCAACAAATAGATAGGATTTTGTTAACTCTACAAAAAGGTGTGTAATAAGGGAATTCCATTTGTGGGACACTATCCAACATCGGTGAGAGTCCATTTCTATCCATCTCATCGGAATAGTGCGCGTGATTCTTGGGCTTTCCCCAAGAATCCACTTTTATATACCGGCTGGAAGTCGCTTGGCTTTAGCGTGCTACTGGTCTCAGTCATCTTGGGGTGAGTAATTTTTCCCACCAAGACATGCCCAAGTTCTAGAGTTAGCAACCATTTCTCTTACACCCAGGATCGCATGACTGTGCATGGGGAGAGGATACGTCAGTGTACTAAATTGTAAGGGTTACAGATACATGCAAATCACCAAACAAAGAAGACAATGGTTCTTTTTAATCCAAACGACAATTTTTTATCTATCAATCAGAAAATTCATTTTAATCTGACACAATGATTATCTATCTACCAAACAAAATCTTGCTTAAATAAATAAATCAACACAAAGGCATTAGGTCCTGCATGCAAATTTATTAGTAGTTCATTATTCTTCAGCTTTCGTCCTACAAAAAATTGTGTTTGGTTTTAATTGTCTTCAAAGCTTCGTCCTGCAAACACTATGTTATTCCTTTAGAATTTATTTAGCTCCAAGTTGTTTTTTTCCACTTGATCCAATGTATGCTTTGAAGTGTTTTTTTTTTTTTTTTCTGCACATGCACAAATCAAACAAAGCCAAAACCCTAATAGCTAGTCAAGACAAATCTGATTTTTGAAAATATTTTTGAGAGTAAAAATAAATTTATAGAGAATATACCCATACTAAAATTTCAAGATCTTTCCAAAAATGTAAATAAATCTAAAAGATTGTCTGTTTTGCACCTGTAATTAATTTTTTATGAAAAATCATAAAAAAATAATAAAAAATCTAAAACAGATCCAAAAAATCGGATTTTTTGACTAAAGGTGCCTAACATAATTTCAAATCTGCATAAAAAATTTTGTGAATAGATCTACAACCGTTTGTGAGAATCAAGAAAATATCTATGAAACCATAATTTTCAAAGATCTATTGTTTGACTAATATTTTTTCATCCAAATTTAATACCTAAAGAACAGACCCCTATTGAAATTCAAATTTATTTCCATAAATTTAAACATATCCAAAATATTGGACAATTTTCTCTCAAAATTGATTTTTTATGAAAAATAACACAAAAATTATAAAAAATTCAAAACATCTCTTAAAAATCTGATTTTTTTCATGGAAGCTCTTGATAATGTTGTCTACTTGCAAAAACAATTTCATGAAAAAAAATGTAGCGGTTTGAAAGTTGTGGTTGAATATGTCGGGTTCACCAAATGTAACATTAGAATAGATCTATGATAAGATCTGTAGCTAGAACAAACAATTGTTAATCCTAATCTAAATCAAAAATAATCTAAAAATCTAACAATAAAGAATGAATATGAAAACATGATAAAAACTAAGCAAATTGAATTGATCTCACCAAATATGCATTCATTCCTTCGAATTATCTCCATTGCTCTTCTCCATTTTGCCTTTTTAGTATTGTTTCCCTTAGATTTTTTGTGTTTGAATGCAAGTATAGCTTTCTTGAATGTCTAAGAAAAATATCGAAGATTGTTTCTTCTCAAAAGTACATGAGTTAGAACACGAGTTCACGATCTTAATCTCCAAAAATAGAAGAAGTAGACTTTGTATGCAAAAGTCAAAGTTAGAACTTGAAGACTAATGCATTCGAATGCAAACATGAGTTAATTAATTAAATAAAGATATTTAATTAATAGACATATCATGCATATGAGTTGGAACTAGTTAACTGACTAGTTGTGATAGAGAATCCTCTCGTAGAGATTGTTAGAGTAATCGGTTATTTACTTTATTAATTAAACAATATTTGTGTAATTACTTAAAGTTCCCTTTTACCTCTTTTTCACTTAAAGCTAACATTAGGTGCATAATAATTAATTACTTTATTAATTATTATTGTGCAAGCCTAGGGTTATCCTTTTTAGGGTTTTCACCTATATGTTGTTGTAAACTATCTTGTGTATCATTATTCATTTTACATTTTGGGTGAATACATTGCTCCGCATTCTTGAGCACTCTCTTTGTTGCTTCTCTTTGCTTCTCCTTGTAATAGGTATTATTTGCTTGCAGAGGTCACTGGGCTCCTATGAAGTTGTATCTTCTCAACTCCAACATGGTATCAGAGCTTCAGATCTGCAACTGCTTGTTCTTGTTTTGCATTGGAAGCAGATCTAGGGTTCTAAGGTTTCTTCTTGTGGATTCAGCATACTCCTTTTTTTGGGTTCACTTTGGGCTGAAAAGGACATTGCCATTGGATTCACAAATCCCAAAAACCCCTAAATCGATTGTCAATTCATCAATTTTGGTTACCATTGACCAGGGAAGCAAAATTTTTTTAGGGTTTTTGATGCAGAGCAAAGGAAGAAACAACAATACTTAAAATAATTCTCATTCAATCCTTTACCAAAATCACTTCAAATTCTTTGACTTTCTTCATGGCTACAAGCCCAACTCTTCAAAACATGACTCTAAACTTGTATCAAACTCAAACCAGACCTTTCTACATCTTCAAAATCATCATTTTGATAGAAATTAACCAATTGCATAGCCTTATTTCTCTGTTTTATCAGATTTACAAATTACTTGCACCAAAAACCCAAATTTTGCTTGAAGAGAATCAAAACACTAAATCGGGTGTAACATTCAAAACCAAATTGAATATCCAAAACATAAATACATTTTGAGTACCCATTTCGTCCATTAAAAACATATCTCATTTGTAGGTACACTTGTTTTGGAACACAGGCTTGCTGTCCGGACTTCTTTGCTAAATATTAGGTCGAAATAACCAGATATGCATGCAAATAGTAACTTATAACTTTCACAAATCAACTAATTAATACAATCTCTCTAGTGATAATTTAGAGGATATCATTATGGACATTTTATCCAATTTTGAGCAACATCCAACGGTTAAATTTGGAGAAACACGAATTTTATTGAAAACTGTTACCCTAGATCAGAATTTAGACTGTGTTTACAAAAATTAGCATAACTTCTTTAAAAATGAACCAATCTGCATGAAACGAATTGGAAATGGAAGGTGATTGTTCCCTCTAATACTTAAAACCATTTATTCCATCATTTGAGGCTGTACAAATCCTTACAAAGTCTGAAAACTATAAATTTTCTGAAGAAAATTACAGAAAATTGTGCTTTCCATTATTCCATTTCAAATTTTCAATCACCCACAAGCTTATGAACGTACAAAGAGCCTTTTTAAAGACATTACAATATGAATAATCAGTTTCCAACTGATTTGCAACTTCCCACTAATGTTTAGTCTCCCTAATGACCTTTTTAACTCCCTAATTGTTGTTTTATGCAACTTTTACACTTTGATTGCAATAAATGTTGACATCATTACATTTTTTTTTTGAAAAATAATTTTAAATGACTTCTACAAAGGAAAAAAATGAAATCATTTAAAAAATAGAATCATGGTGAAGGTGCTCCTGCACCAAACTCCCCACCAAAAATATTTCAAGTCCTCTTGAAAGTGTTGTTGCCAACAAAATTGCCTTCTTGAGATGCCCTGCCACTAATCTACTTCTTATCACCTTCATTTTCACTTTTGGTTTAAATTTTTCCATGCAAATTAATTGTCTTCCATGCTTCCCCCCTGAAATCAAATACCTTACTTCTTGATATATCTCAAAACCATGTTTTTCCCTTTCTCCTTCAACCTGCAAACAATCCTTTGTCCAAAGCATTAGTAACATAATGAAATGATATAAGGTGACAATCATGATACCTCCATCATGCTGCAACTCCTTGCAAACCTCTATGAACAATTCATCCATGATCATTCCTTCAATGTCTTTAATGCAATAATCAAGTCCTCTATCATATCTTCATGCTTGGAAACATCTAGAACAATTTTGTTTTCTTCATCAATGAATTCTTCATGTGCATCTTCATATGCTTCTTCTTCTTCTTCTTCCATCATTTGTTTTAACTTCATCATAGATTCTTGGAACTCTTCATCTAATCTCTTTAATGCTTGCTTTAACTCAGCAATTTCTCTATCAAACTTTGTTTGTCTCTTTCTCTTCTTTCTCTCTTCCTCTGCCTGCAAATGCCTTCTCAAGTTCTCCATCCTCTCAAGCAAGATTCCTCCTTGCTTCACAACTCACTTTCCTGCAAACAACCAACAAACCACAACTACCATTCACCAGCCCAAATCTTTCTGGGCTCTGATACCAATTTGATGCAGAGCAAAGGAAGAAACAACAATACTTAAAATAATTCTCATTCAATCCTTTACCAAAATCATTTCAAATTCTTTGAATTTCTTCATGGCTACAAGCCCAACTCTTCAAAACATGACTCTAAACTTGTATCAAACTCAAACCAGACCTTTCTACATCTTCAAAATCATCATTTTGATAGAAATTAACCAATTGCATAGCCTTATTTCTCTGTTTTATCAGATTTACAAATTACTTGCACCAAAAACCCAAATTTTGCTTGAAGAGAATCAAAACACTAAATCGGGTGTAACATTCAAACCAAATTGAATATCCAAAACATAAATACATTTTTGAGTACCCATTTCGTCCATTAAAAACATATCTCATTTGTAGGTACACTTGTTTTGGAACACAGACTTGCTGTCCGGATTTCTTTGCTAAATATTAGGTCGAAATAACCAGATATGCATGCAAACAGTAACTTATAACTTTCACAAATCAACTAATTAATACAATCTCTCTGGTGATAATTTATAGGATATCATTATGGACATTTTATCCAATTTTGAGCAACATCCAACGGTTAAAATTGAGAAACACGAATTTTATTGAAAACTGTTACCCTAGATCAGAATTTAGACTGTGTTTACAAAAATTAGCATAACTTCTTTAAAAATGAACCAATCTGCATGAAACGAATTGGAAATGGAAGGTGATTGTTCCCTCTAACACTTACAACCATTTATTCCATCATTTGAGGCCGTACAAATCCGTACAAAGTCTGGAAACTGTGAATTTTCTGAAGAAAATTACAGAAAATTGTGCTTTCCATTATTCCATTTCAAATTTTCAATCACCCACAAGCTTATGAACGTACAAAGAGCCTTTTTAAAGACATTACAATATGAATAATCAGTTTCCAACTGATTTCCAACTTCCCACTAATGTTTAGTCTCCCTAATGACCTTTTTAACTCCCTAATTGTTGCTTTATGCAACTTTTACACTTTGATTGCAATAAATGTTGACATCATTACATTTTTTTTTTGAAAATTACTTTTAAATGACTTCTACAAAGGAAAAAAATGAAATCATTTACAAAATAGAATCATGGTGAAGGTGCTCCTGCACCAAACTCCCCACCAAAAATATTTCAAGTCCTCTTGAAAGTGTTGTTGCCAACAAAATTGCCTTCTTGAGATGCCCTGCCACTAATCTACTTCTTATCACCTTCATTTTCACTTTTGGTTTAAATTTGTCCATGCAAATTAATTGTCTTCCATGCTTCCCCCCTGAAATCAAATACCTTACTCCTTGATATATCTCAAAACCATGTTTTTCCCTTTCTCCTTCAACCTGCAAACAATCCTTTGTCCAAAGCATTAGTAACATAATGAAATGATATAAGGTGACAATCATGATACCTCCATCATGCTGCAACTCCTTGCAAACCTCTATGAACAATTCATCCATGATCATTCCTTCAATGTCTTTAACTGCAATAATCAAGTCCTCTATCATATCTTCATGCTTGGAAACATCTAGAACAATTTTGTTTTCTTCATCAATGAATTCTTCATGTGCATCTTCATATGCTTCTTCTTCTTCTTCTTCCATCATTTGTTCTAACTTCATCATAGATTCTTGGAACTCTTCATCTAATCTCTTTAATGCTTGCTTTAACTCAGCAATTTCTCTATCAAACTTTGTTTGTCTCTTTCTCTTCTTTCTCTCTTCCTCTGCCTGCAAATGCCTTCTCAAGTTCTCCATCCTCTCAAGCAAGATTCCTCCTTGCTTCACAACTCACTTTCCTGCAAACAACCAACAAACCACAACTACAAACCACAAACCACAACCAAATTATCAGTCCATATCTTTTTCGGGCTCTGATACCAATTTGATGCAGAGCAAAGGAAGAAACAACAATACTTAAAACAATTCTCATTCAATCCTTTACCAAAATCACTTCAAATTCTTTGAATTTCTTCATGGCTACAAGCCCAACTCTTCAAAACATGACTCTAAACTTGTATCAAACTCAAACCAGACCTTTCTACATCTTCAAAATCATCATTTTGATAGAAATTAACCAATTGCATAGCCTTATTTCTCTGTTTTATCAGATTTATAAATTACTTGCACCAAAAACCCAAATTTTGCTTGAAGAGAATCAAAACACTAAATCGGGTGTAACATTCAAACCAAATTGAATATCCAAAACATAAATACATTTTTGAGTACCCATTTCGTCCATTAAAAACATATCTCATTTGTAGGTACACTTGTTTTGGAACACAGACTTGCTGTCCGGATTTCTTTGCTAAATATTAGGTCGAAATAACCAGATATGCATGCAAACAGTAACTTATAACTTTCACAAATCAACTAATTAATACAATCTCTCTGGTGATAATTTATAGGATATCATTATGGACATTTTATCCAATTTTGAGCAACATCCAATGGTTAAAATTGGAGAAACATGAATTTTATTGAAAACTGTTACCGTAGATCAGAATTTAGACTGTGTTTACAAAAATTAGCATAACTTCTTTAAAAATGAACCAATCTGCATGAAACGAATTGGAAATGGAAGGTGATTGTTCCCTCTAACACTTAAAACCATTTATTCCATCATTTGATGCCGTACAAATCCGTACAAAGTCTGAAAACTGTAAATTTTCTGAAGAAAATTATAGAAAATTGTGCTTTCCATTATTCCATTTCAAATTTTCAATCACCCACAAGCTTATGAACATACAAAGAGCCTTTTTAAAGATATTACAATATGAATAATCAGTTTCCAACTGATTTCCAACTTCCCACTAATGTTTAGTCTCCCTAATGACCTTTTTAACTCCCTAATTGTTGTTTTATGCAACTTTTACACTTTGATTGCAATAAATGTTGACATCATTACATTTTTTTTTTTGAAAATTAATTTTAAATGACTTCTACAAAGGAAAAAAATGAAATCATTTACAAAATAGAATCATGGTGAAGGTGCTCCTGCACCAGTTTTGGCCGTATAGCCCTAGGACGTGTCATTCGGAACAAAAATTATAAAAAAGTTCTTAAAAAAAAACTCAAAAACCAAAGTTTTTATTTTATTTTAGGTGCGCTGCCTGCACACACTAGTCGCACCACCCGGCGGCCACCGCTCGGCGACCCCCATGCCGCCCATGTCCGCAATGTCGCCCTCATCAGTTGTGCTACTTATGTCTGTAGCGCCACCCGTGACCGCCCCCGCCTAGCTCCGCGCTCCTTGCCGAGCTCTGTCCGGCCACCGCCTAGCTCCGCCAAGCTCCCCACTGACATCGAGCTCGCCGATCTTCTATCAGCTCTCCCAACCCTGTGGGTGGGGCTTCACCTAGGTGACCAGGGGCTCTTTTTTTTTTTAACTCCAAGGTGCTAAAGGGGGTGTGATAGGGCTTTTTATGCTTCCTTCATTCAATTGGGCATAAAAAGGTCATTTTTTCTCCGTTTTTCAATCAAAAATAGGCGTTGGAAAGCTGGTTTTGGCACCAATCTGATGGTTTAGGAATTATTTTTAAATTTTACAAGTCTAGATATTATTTTTCCAGTCAAAGTGAGGTCTTCTTTCTTCACTTCCGGGGTCATAGAAGGTGCAAACGAAATCCGTTTTTCAAACTTGAATAGGTGTTGGAAAGCTCTCAACATGCTCTATTTAGATATGTGATTTATTTTACCATAATTTTCATCAGGTACATGATAATTTATTTTGAAGTATTTTTTGCTTATGCATTGCTTCCTCTTTCTTAGTTTGTACTAGGGTTTGAGTTTATCTCTTGTGGGGGGTGTTTTTTTCTTGCTTTTTGTCATTTATATAAAAAAACTAGAACATAAAAGCTCTCAAAAAAATCAAACCCTTCAGCATCTTCTGTCTATTTTGAAAGATCACATAATAATAAAAAATACAAGCAGGTACATGTGCAGGGTTTCATGGCAGACTCTTTAGTTGAGCTACTCACATCACATAACTATCACACTTGGAAGTCTTGCATGATGAGGATACTCAAGTCACAAGGGTTGTGGTCTTGTTTAGATGAGGTTCAACCTTACTTGCAACATTTTTTTGAGATTATGTAGCACAGGAACAAGATGGATGAAGCTATGGGTTTGATATGCATGCATGTTTCAGACAATATTTTGTCTCACCTTGATGTTTTTCTCACTCCTCAAGCCATGTGGCTGAAGTTTGAGACACTTTTTAGGGCCATTAATGGGTTTCGAGCATTACAGATTAAGGCAGAGCTAGCTTCACTGTTACTTGAGTTATTTTCCACTATTGAGGATTTTTTGAACAAGTTCAAAACTATGTGCACTATTTTACAGGGTTGTGGTAAGAACAAGACATACACAAAGTGCATTTACTTGATTCTTTCAAAGCTTCGTGGTCCATTTCAGATATTTGCTTCTTCCTTATATTCCACCATGGATGGTCTAGGTGCTAGTTTTACCATGCCTATCTTTGATTTGTTTTGTGAGCATTTGTCTCAGGAGCAGTCTTACCTTTCTCATATGGATATGCTCTCAGGATCAAAGAACAAAGCATTGGTTGCTCAGTCACCTAAGGGGAAACAAAAGTAGAAATCGAGGCCCAAAAAATATTTTGTAGGTAGTGAGCATTCCTCCAAATCTCCTCCTAAGTCTGATTCTAAACCACCATTTAATCTAAAGCATGGAAAATCTTTGAACTCTGGTGAGTCTTCCTCCAAGACTCAGGAGAAATCAAGAGAAACTTTCAATTTCTATGGCAAGCAAGGCCATCCAGTTTCCAGGTGTTGGAAATGATTAGAGGCTTTAGAGGATGCCAACACATCTCCTCACCTCAGTCTTCTTCTTCTTCCATAGGGAAAGGCCATGCTCTCACTGCTAGAGCATTAACCAATGGGTCCACTTGGATTTTCGACTTTGGTGATTCTCACCATATGACTCACACTCAATAGTTGGTCACTTCTCTTGCCTCTTGTGGTACTTCATAGATTGCAGTGGGTGACTCTTCACAACTTTTCGTCTTGCGTTTCGGTTATGTCCCTTTGGATGGGGGCACTCTATAGGATGTTCTAGTTGTTCTTGACATCTCAATGAACCTCTTGTTTGTTTATCAAATTTGCCACATTGGCTCTAGTAAGACAATTGAGTTCTCACCACATGATGTGGTTATTCGGGACCTCTATGACTCTAATTTGGTTGTGGCTACTGGGAGTGTTGATACTGCATCTCGTCTTTACAGATTTGATGGATTTGAGCCTTCTGAGGGTACAGGTTCATCTCTTATAGCACATGCAGATTCAGTGAGTAAGCTTTGGCATGAGCGTTTGGTAGATTCAATAGATGAGTACATAGGCACTAGTTCTTGGTCTTCCATAGATTTCCTGCACTGACGGTGTTTGTCATGGTTGTGTGCTTGGCAAGCATCACAGGGATCCCTTTCTGAAGGGAAGTGCCACTCATGCTTTGGCACCCTTGGAGTTGATTCATAGTGACCTCATGTCATTTCCCACTCCTTCTTTTTCAGGGGCCAAGTATGTACTCACATTCATTGATGACTTCTCCAGACGCACATGGGTGTACTTTCTTAAGTACAAGTTTGCTGTCTTTGATTCCTCTCGAGTCTTCAAGACATTTATAGAGAAGCAGTCTGGTCTTTCTATTCGATGACTATGTACAGATAATGGGGGGAGTATGTGAATCAGGCTTTCAGAGATTTTTGCACTGAGCATGGTTTACAGCATCAATTTTTTGTTCCCTACACCCCTCAGTAGAATGGTATCATTGAGAGAAAGAATAGGACTTTACGGGAGATGGCTAATTGTATTATTCAGTCCAGGTCCATGGATTCATCTTTTTGGGCTGAGGCAGTCAATTGTGCCAACTATATTCAGAATCGAATGTCTCATAAGGTGATTCAACATATGACTCTTGAGGAGGCTTGGTCTCATGACAAGCCTGATATTTCATCATTTTGAGTATTTGGTAGTGAGGCATGGGAATTTATTCTTGATGCTCAAAGGAGAGATATGGAGTGGAAGAGTCGACCCCTCATTTTTTTCAGCTACTGTGAGGATATTAAGGCGTAGAGGTTGTTTGATCCTGATTCCAGAGATGTCCTATTTTGATGGGATGTTCAGTTTGATGAGCGCCTTCCTCCAATTGATACCCTGTCTCCAGTGTCTACTTCACTACCTACTCCACCCACTGTAGCTCTTCAGGATTATTTTGAGGATGATTCTGATGAGGATATTGATGGTCCCCCATCTCCACCTTGACTTGCTCCACCTCAGAGGCCCAAATGGGCCCACTTTACTATTGAGGCAGCAGGATCTATGGCCGGTGATCCTTCAGACACTTGTCGCACCCGTTCTCATACTGCAGGTTCTAGGCTTTTGAGTCATGCTCTTTCAGAGGATCCTTAGAGGTTTTCAGAGGCGATAGGTCACCCTGAGTGGGATAGTGCTATGGAGGAGGAGTATTCTTCTTTGATGAGGAAATGTACATGGGATCTCTGTCCTCTTCCTAAGGGCAGAAAGATGGTTGTATCGCACCAAGTATGTTGTTGATGGTTCTATTGATAAGTGCAAAGCATGTCTTGTTGCGAAGGGTTTCTCATAGGTTGAGGGTATTGATTATTCTGAGATATTTTCCCCTATCACCAAGATGAATTCTATTCGTTTTGTACTATCACTTGTAGCTTCTAAGGGATGGCTCATTTTTCATATGGATGTGAAGTGTGCCTTCTTGGATGGTGACCTATAGGAGGAGATCTATATGGAGTAGCCTCAATGATTTGTGCATGATTCTTCTTTGGTTTACAGACTTTAGCATTCATTATATGGTCTTAAACAGGCCCCTCAGGCTTGGTATGAGAAGATGGACTCTTTTTTTCTCTCCACGGGTTTCACTTGTTGTCATTCTGATCCTACGGTCTATATTCAACATCTTGAGGATGAGATCCCGATTCTTGTGCTATATGTTGATGATCTTCTCATCACATGTATCTCATCCTCTATGATTCAACATTCTCAACTAGCTTTGATGGAGGAGTTTGAGATGATAGATCTCGGCCTTCTGCACTATTTTCTTGGTCTTAAGGTGATTCGGTCTTCAGAAGGGATCTCCATTTACCAATAGAAGTATTCTCTTGATATGATTCAGTGCTTTGGCATGCTTGATTGCAAGCTTATCCCCACACCTTTTCAGTCAGGGGCTGTTTTGACTACTACTTGCCCCACTCCTTTAGTAGACTCTACACTTTATAGGCAGCTGGTTGGCAGTTTGTTGTACCTGACTCACACTCATCCTGATCTTTCCTTTGTGGTTGGCCTTGTCCCTCAATTCTCCCATGATCCTCATGAGAGTCATTGGCAAGCTGCCAAGCGTATTTTGAGGTACATTCAGGGCACCACTTCATATGGCATTCAGTACACATCAGGGGATCCTCACATTGTTGGCTACACTGACTCAGATTTGGCTTGTGATGTCAATGATCAGAAGTCTACTTCTGGCTTTGTTTTTTGTCTTGGCTCTGGCCCTATCACATGGTCATGGAAGAAGAAGATTTCTTATGCATTATCATCTATAGAGGCTGAGTACCAAGCTGTTGTGCTTGCTAGTCAGGAGATTTTATGGCTTCGTCAATTGATGACTGAGTTTGGTTTTCCTCCTGATAGTCCCACTATTCTTTGGTGTGATAGTCCGAGTGCTATACACATTTCTCACAACCCAGTGGAGCATTAGCAGATGAAGCACATTGAGCTTCGTATGCATTTCATCAGATAGTTGATTCAAGATGGTTCCCTCATCTTGGAGTATATTCCCACTGTCGAGCAGGTTGCAGACATCTTCACGAAACCTTTTGCATCTCCGCTCTATTTTCAGTTTCACTCTATGCTTGGGGTGAAGGAAGTTGTCCTTGGGGGGTCTTTATGAGGCCTTCCTTCCTTCATGTTCTTTTATCTCTTTTTGGAGAGGAGTTTTTCCCACTGGGTTTTCTCCTTTTTCTCCGTTTCATAGAGATTTCTTTGTACTTGGGTACCTGATCTGGCCTTGTTGCCAGGACCCATTGCTATTGCTTACAATAGCTTCTTCTAGGTTTTAACTTCTCCCTAAATCTAGCTTAAGGGGGGGTGTTAGAGTAATCGGTTATTTACTTTATTAATTAAACAATATTTGTTTAATTACTTAAAGTTCCCTTTTACCTCTTTTTCACTTAAGCTAACATTAGGTGCATAATAATTAATTACTTTATTAATTATTATTGTGCAAGCCTAGGGTTTTCCTTTTTAGGGTTTTCACCTATATGTGGTTGTAAACTATCTTGTGTATCATTATTCATTTTACATTTTGGGTGAATACATTGCTCCACATTCTTGAGCACTCTCTTTGTTGCTTCTCTTTGCTTCTCTTTGTAACAAGTATTATTTGCTTGCAGAGGTCACTGGGCTCCTATGACTTTGTATCTTCTCAACTCCAATAGAGATAAACTGGTGTTGAATTCAGAGATAACTGGAGAATTAAAAATAGATCTCAAGTCAGAAGGTGAGTGAATGACTTAGATAATTGAATGATAGATGAATGTGACATAAATAATTAAATATGAATTAAATGTTAATTTAATTCAACATTCGAAAATAAAAGATTTAATTAAATAAATAAAGATAATTTATTTAATTTGACTTTCAAAAAGGGTGGAATTGAATAATTAAATAATAAATATTTAATTATAGTTGAAAAGGGAGTTAAATGAATAATTAAATAAATATATTTAATTATAGTTGACATATGATAAAAATAGGTTTTAATTAAATAATACATATTTAATTAAGAAGGAAGAATTAATTAGTTAGGGAAATAATTAAACAAATATGATTTATTTAATTATCCAAGTTGAATAAAGGAACATTATGAATTAATGAATTAATTAAAAAGGGATATTTAATTAATAGAGGAAATATGTGTTAGAAAGGTTAATTAAATAATTGACATTATTTAATCATGACCATGGATGAATATAAAATTATGTCAAATGTGGTGTTCGCAAGCCTAGACCAGTTTTAGGTATCTACAAAGAATATCAAAATCGATTACAAAAGGCTCACTACCTGAAACAAGACTCATTTCCTGAAATAAGGACTCACTATCTAGAACAAGGACTCACTATCCAATAGGGATAGAACCTAGAGGGCTCACTGCCATAGAGATACAAAGAAAAAGAAGAAGACTTGTTACAGAGAGACTACAATCCCAGTTCAACAAAGGATTCCACCATAATTATTTACACACATGCATGAATGACAAAGTTTTCCTTATGCTTACTGCATCCAGAAACTCAGTATTAAACTTCACATAGATCTACCACACTCACATCACACACGCAAAATAAATAGAATCAATGTCACATCAAACTGTACTTTCTCTTTTCTCTTATTTCTCTTCTTCTTCACTCTTGTCTCATTGTTCACCATTAACTCATCTTGAATTTATACCATCTTCAACTTCGAAACATATCCAAAGTCAGGCATCAAAAATCAAATTCAAATTAGGTCAGTGCAAAAACATCTTAGGGTGGAATTAGAATGAAGGTGAACCAAGCATAGAATTCATAGGCACTCAAATAGATCCAACACACTTCATCAATCTTGAAATTAATATTTCACACAAGGTCAGTGAAACTAGTGTAAAACACATAAAACCATTAAGAATGAACCTTACAAATGTTGAAACTATCTTCAATGGAATTAGGGTAAAAAAACTCTAGAACCGCAAGTCATAAGACTTCATCAAAGAGAAATCCAGACCAACAACATTTCTCCCAAACCTCATCCAAAAACAAAGAAAAACATAGTTCACAACTAGTGAACACAACTTGCATTGTACAAAAAACCAACAACCAAAAATCTACATATAGAATCTAATAACAACAATGAACAATGTATCTGAGCCACACAATCATCGAAGCAAATCCAGACCAAAAATTAGAGCAACCACTAAATACTCACAATATATCTTCATTACAATTTTCTCAATATCCTTGATATATACAACCAACAACAACTAGTTGATAGCTAGTTGATAGGTTGACATTAATGACAAAACCTTCAATCTTTCCACAACACTTTCAATCTTTTCATTCTTGTAACAAATATTTTATTTTTCAAAGCCAGTGAAACTAAGAAGAATGATCTGATGAATGTGGACACAGATGATGAAAAAATGAATACTATTGAGCAAGTTCCTATGGATGCTAATAATCAAGGTTTTATCTATGATATGGTTAGATTGATCAAAATTTAACCATATAATTGTCGAACTAAAAATCCTCTCGACATCCCTTTCTCATATAAAGATATACTTAAACATGCACCCGATGGCCCATTTTAAATAGTCGAATGAATCGATGACAAGTAAACTAATGGGATATTAATTGATTTCGTTTATGGAGAAAATTTGATCACTAAAGAATTCTCACTTATGCATGAACTCTATCAAGAAATATATGATAAACCAAAAGCATGGATAAAAATGCACAATTGTTTTTCTTTCCCTACAATGGTATCGATCACCCTTCCTTTAAAATTCAAACCAAAAAAATTGGATGTCTCATTCTCCATCATCCCAGTGTTAGATCAATTCCATGTGAATCTTTGTTATCCATGGATATGCTCCATGGAAGTCATCTCATTAGCCATGCATAAATGCTTAAAGTTTCCCTTTGATAATGATATCTTTACTTTACACCATAGTGGCTTTAATCTTGTGTCTTCCCATGGGAACTTTTCATTGGATTTATTTTAGCCCAATCCTATGGAACCTATTAAACCTCGTGATGAATTATTTTTCAAATCCTATAATTTTTTTAAGGTTAAATGCATAGAAAAATTATCCCTTAGAAAGATGCCTCAACCTATGATAGAGCCTCCTATCCTTGACAAAAATATGATTGAACCAAAAGACCTTCCAAATAACCAGATCCAACCTAAGACTGGTCCTTTTCCTATCTCCTATAAAAGACCAAGAGACAACCAAAACAATACCATCATGCCTCTTAAGATAAAAAAAAGTTTGCAAAGCTAAAGATAATATGGTTGAACAACCTCCTAAGGTTCCTTTCATTCCTCCCCTTAGGGAAGAAAATGAAAAAAATGGTTGATAGACCCACTCCTACACAAACACAACTTGAAATTTTACTCAATGAAACAAAAATGCTAAATATCATAGGTGTAGACATCATGCTCTTGCTCAAAGGTTAAACAAAGAGAACAAAAATAAAAAAATCAACATCCAAAATTGGCTATCAATACAAAATAAGTCTCCCTCTTCACCACAAAAAAAAATCCTATATTGCAACCTTAACAAGAGCTAAATCCTTCTTTATACATTATCATTTGACCTCCTATTGTGATTAACTTGGATAATGATGATGGGATTGCTAAAATTGATTGAATACATTGTTTTCCTCTTCTATGAGCTTAAATGAAAATTCTCCAAAGAAGAGTGTTGAACTTGGTGATACTCTTAGTTCATCATGAAGAAGATTGGGATCTAGAAAACTTGCTATTAGGTTGACTCACATTTTCCTTACTAGTATCTTATTTTTCATGTCATGTGTGTTATTGCATGTGCGTAAGGTGATCCCCACGTACTGTTAGGCTTGATGTACCTCTCTCTTTTCAACATTCCTTTATTTGTACCCATATTCTTCTCTATTTCCTAATCATTTATCTTTTCATTTTTCTTGTGTTTTCCTTTTGGGGATGATGCAAGGCGTCGAGACATTTAGGTCTTTTTCATGTTGACTCAAAATATTTTCTTTGATTTCTCTCTCTTTGTTTCATTCTTCCTTGTTCCATGAGTATTTGGGGAATGATGATAGTTCTAAGCTCTCTGAAAAAAATGTAGCAAATACATAATGACCTTGAATCCATTGATCCCTTGTGTGTTCTTTTGGGATTTCATTTTGGGGGAAACCCCTTTTCATGATGTAGCTTTATTTGGAAACATATGACTTGTCATAGGGCTTTCTGAATAAGCTCTCATGTCCACTTTACTATTAGAATTTGTCATTTTCTACTTTAAATTAATTTCTCACAACATGGTGTTTAATAATTTCTTTAAAGTGTGGGCATACATCTGCATTATTCTTTTTTACAGTTCTCATGTTTCATTGTGTAGTCTTCTTACTTAATGTGATGCATATTTCACTTTTTGGTGACATTGGGTGTGATTTCCTTCAAGAGCGTGATCTCTCTTAGCATATTATATTACTTTTCATGGCTTGATGCAACACACTGCATCCCCTAGGTTGTGAATCTTCTCTATTTCAATTGGTCCTTTCTTGTGGAGTCATCTTGTTTTTTCATGGGTGTCAACCATACAAAGATTTTCTTGCCTCATGAAATTTTTTGTTTGTGTTGTGTGGCACCTTATCAAAGTTAGCAAGAGGTATAGATTTGGTATTGTACCATATGGCAGCTGAACTTAGGTGTGAATTTCCCATATCTAGTTGCTTATCTATGTGAGTGCATATCGGCCATGTGTGTATGTGTCTCTAGGGGCTCACCTAATGGATAGCCTAAGGTTCGACTATAACTTGTGAGTGTGAATTTGGTTTGCATAGTGGACATCATGTTCCAGATGTGAATATTTCTGGACAAATAACTTAGATTTTATCCACATCACATTGGACAAATGGTCGAGGCTTGATCAACCCCTTTTTTTTGTTTTTCACTTTTTATTTATATCTTTGGCAATGTATGCTTGTGCCTTGTTGTTGCTCCTTATATTATTTTCATGTGTGCTATTTTGTGCCTATGTTGTTTTTCTATAGGATCTTGATCCTAGGGGCTTGTGCAACCCTCTTGATCATTTTCATCCTATCACTAGCATTGGTACACTTGGACCCCTCTTGATGTGAGTTTGTCTACTTTAGTGTTAGTTTGAAGTAGGATCCTCCTCTCACTAAAGTGGGGGCTAAATGTAATGTAGAAAAATGTATCCCTCTACATTTTCACACTTGTTTGCACCCTCCCTACTTTATGCCTTATTTAGTCCTACTTGTCATCCACAAGTCTTATTTAATCCATATTTATAAGGATAATCCTGATACATATGTAATAACCAATCATATGTAATGATTTTGGGTTATGTGTCCCAGATTTAGTGATTTGGGACTCATACGCCACCTTGGGCGTATGGTTCCCACCTAATTTTTAGGACCTGGTCCTAAATTTGGCATAGAGCTTAACATTTTTTTAAATTTGTGTCCCCAGCCTAGGCTACTAGGACTCATACACCCCAAATAGCATATGAGTCCTACTTATCTTGGACCTATTTTTGAATTCAATTCTTGGCAGGATTTTATTCTCCTAGATCTGATGTCGATTTGTAGTGTTGTAATTTTAAGAAATTTGGCATAATCAATGATAAATACAAGATTATTTCACATATTTTCTCCTAAATTTTTTTATGAGTAATTATGATCTAAGAATTCAAGCATCCTAGCAATTCAAGAGCCTTCAAGAGCATTTGAGAACTAATTATCAAGAATTTTGGAATTATATTTAAGATTCAAGCATCATGTCAAATTCATCATGCATCATGTGTGTTTTTGAGCTAACATTTGTGATATAGGTTTTTATGATTTTGGAAAGCATTCAAGTGAAGATCCATAACATGCAATTAAGAGTCAAGATCTACATTAATTATATCCATTTCACACTAGATTGCAACCTTCGTATCAAGGGTTTGGTGAGTTGCAACATAGAATATTGTTCATTCATCATTCCTTTATTCTATTTTATTTCATTTCAAGGTTTGATTACCAAAATGGGGTTTTACCAAGGCAAACCCCTATCCACTAAAAAATCAACAATTTTATCTCTACATGCATGATTGTATATCTAGGTGTTTTGAAGCTAGAAGATCCTTTGAAGACTAAGTTTCAAAATTGAATAAATTTGTGAAAGTTTTCAAGAATTTTTTATCTTCATAGAAAGTCACCTACAAGTCAAAAATCAAAGTTTCAGACTCGAAGATCAAAGAGGGGAGAAGTTACAGAAGATCAATAGAGGATACTAGAGTTTTAGATCAATCCTGATACTCAGACTATATCTCCACAATTGGTGTATGTATCCTAGTATACTAGTTTTTAGACATTTTATGTAGATCTTACCAATTGTAAATTTTGGATTCATCTTGGAACCCTAAACTGGTACTAAATTGTCCCAGCTAGTGTATGAGTCCCAATGTGCATCAAAATTCATAATTTTGAGATTGTAGACCTTGTTTCAGGCATCTCAAGTTTTCTAAGTACACCTCTATTCATTCTCAACTCATTATTCTTATTTGAAGTTTTATTTCATAGGTTACATAGTTAGATTTACATATTGCATACATTTTCTTCTTTCTAATCCTTTTCTTAGTGGTTGAAAGGTGGAAAAATTTGGTCACTTATGGTTTAGGACATAAGACAAAAATCTTCTCACTCTCTCATTCAAGGACAAAACCCTAGAGATCTCAATGCAAAGGAGAAAGAGATCTTGCAATTGGACTATCCTAGGGGCTGATTGTAAACTAATGAGGATTTCAACACAAAATTAAGACTTGGCAAGACAAATGCAATGAAAGATATAACACTTAAACCTAATATGGTTCAATATTTAACTAAATGACCTAGAAAAGCATGTAAAAAAGAATAGAAAGTTACAAGATGGAATGTGTGCACCTAGAAATTTAGAGATGATTGAATGAGGTTCTAAAATTCTAGAAATAATAACTTTAATGTTGATTGGGACTCATACACTAGGCTGGGTGAATCAGTCGTAGATCTGGGTTTCTATGTAGGAACAAGAATTTGGCAAATGGGTATGTAAATCAATAAAAACTTGAATTTTGACCTAAACTGAGATTCATATGCCAAAACTAGTGAATCAGTCTAGTTATGGTTTTGTGGAACTTTAAAGTATGAAACTAGCCTTCAAGGTCCACTCTACACTTCTTGATTGATTTTTAGATCTAAAACCCTGATTTGCAACAAATAGAAGTTCTCTAAGTATATCTAATGGAAGGTGACAACTTTAAAAACTTTAAGCACTTTGACAACTTTCTCCAAATTTCTCCTTAGAAGGGCTTCAACCTAGATCTCCAAAATACACACTAAAGAGAGTAAACATGTTGTTTTGTTAGTGGATAGGGGTTTTCCTTATTCAAACCTTGTTTTGGTAATTAAAACTTCAAATTAAAAAAAAGAGGAATGGACAATGATGAGTGAACAAAATATGATGTTGCAACTCATCAAACCCTAGAAATAAGAGGTTGCAAGCATGTATGAAGTGGCTCCAGTGGATGTAGATCTTGAATCTTAATTGAATAGGGATAGATCTTGATTTGAACACTTGCTTGAATCATAAAATCCTACATCACAATTTTTGGCTCCAAAAAAAACATGATGCATGAAATCTTTGACATGATGCTTGATGCTTGATGCTTGAACAATGCTCTAGAATGTTTGATAATATTCTCTTAAAGACACTTGAATTCTATTGTGAACTCAAACTTGCTATAAGGATTCTCATTAAACTTTCTAGGTGAAAATGAGTGAAAGATCCTTGTATTTATACTTAGTTATGCAAGAATCCCTAAAAAATTACAACACTACAAGTTGACATCAGATCTAGGAGGAATAAATACAACCAAGAATTTGAATTAATTCTAATTTAGGGCCACATGGGCTTCATATTCCCAAGGTGGAAAATGAGTCCCATTAGGCATAATTTATGGGATTAAATTCAAAAATTCTTAGAAAGGTGTGAAACTAAGACCGAGACCCAAAACTCTAGGTGGGACCCATATGCCCAAAGTGGCGAATGAGTCCTAGACCACCGAATATAGGCCACACAACTTGAAAAAACCTGGATTATGATTAGACATTGATTTGTTTTAGTATCATCCTCAAAAAGATACATTAATGAGGCTTGTGGATGGAAAACAAGGCCAATTAGAGCATAAAGAATCCCAATAATTAATGACAACCTTAGAAAATTGTGAATGTATGTTACAACACGTTACAACACCTAAAATAAGGTAGGATTAGATTTATTTAGTCTACAAGGGCCCAAAACCTAATGTGAGCGTGTTTAACACATTACAACACTAAGACAAGGAAAAACTAAGCCTAATTCAACAAGGAGGGCCCAAACAAGAGTGAAAATATTACTGATGACATTTTTTGACACTATAATGGTGAAACCTATTCTGTCTTTAATCACACCTAAGGAGACCTTATATAAACCCCCCTTTCTTAATTTAATCATTGGATTGAGATCTCTAGGGTTTCCTTGAATGAACTAGAGTAAAATAGGAGGATAGGTGGGATTCATCCTTTCCCACTTTTGCACTCCCCATTTCCTTGGTTTTAATAGAGGGAGAGGTAGATAGGTGGAAATAGATATATATAAAAGATAGGGAGTGGTAGAGATAGGGAAACTAAACATAAAGAAAGAGATGTGAAGAGAAAGAGAGAACTAATTTATATTATAAAATTTAATATATAATAATAAATATAACCACAATATTATTTAAATAATGAATTTAGTAAAATTTAGTAATTTACATTCTATAGATATAATGTTTAATAATGACACAATTTATATTCTATCAAATATTTCACATAATACTATAAATTATATAAAATATTATTTGGGTTCATAAAACTATTATAAAAATATTTTAATCCTAACATTTACACATTTTTTCTTTGTTTATAACAATAAAAGAAGGAAAAACTCAATACAAACATGTAAACATATTCTACACATATTGAGTCATGCTATATTTTATATAATGTAAATTCATTTTTTAAAAATAATATTATAATTATACTTAGTTATATTATATGCTTATGATCAAAAATATATTAAAAAACAAATATAATATAATATATAATCAATATATATTAATATATAATATGCATTGAATTATATATAATACGATTATATTTAATTTTATAAATTTAAAATAATAAAGTAAATTATAATATTAATTTTCTAAAAACTACATGTATAATCAAATAATATATATATATAAATATTAAAACATAGTTGATTCTAGGAGATAGGTGTGCAATGTTTATGTCAAAGGATATTTTAATATTAATATAAACATGAGAATTTTGTGATTAATGTAATGTGGATATCTCTTCAATTCCATACAATGTTATAAAATATTATTTTTGTTTCTAAACATACCTTCCTAGCCTTTTTAATGTATCACTTCGATAAATTGAATTCATTTTTATAAGCTAGAAACATGCTTTAATGAAATTACATGTGAATCAACCAACTATCATAAATTAGTTTATGGATAGGAACATGCAAATAGTCATCTAGAGAATATATATTGGGGATGATGCTGGAGGTGTTTTTTGCAAGTTAGGGGTGGGTTTTGTTACATTTGGGGTGTGATTTTTTCTTGCTGCATGGTGGGGGTTGTGCAGTGAGAGGGAAGTGTGTGGTGGAAGTGGTGTGGGTTTGGAGGGGGTGGTTGGGTGTGGGTTGGGTGTAGGGGTTTGGTGTGGGAGTATGGAAGAGGCTTCCAAAATTCTGGTGCTTGCTGGGCCAAAGCCTTCTCAATATTTTTCGACAGCCATGCATGAACAAAAGATGGATTCATCCTTTGTGGGTGAGAGCTCTAAGCTCAAGAAAGTGAACGAGTGCTTGCCACAAAGTCAAGATCACCATGTTCTGGTTATTTCTCCCAAATCGATTCAGGAGGACATAGCTTATTAGATCCAACATGTTTTGATCTATAAGTTCTTGGGTATTCGCATCCCTATCTTGGTGCTAGAATTTTGGATCTTTCGGACCTGGTAGGTTGAAGGTGATTTCGATCTTTTGGTGGTTGTGAATGGCTATTTTATGGTTGATTTTTCTTGTATCTTAGATTGCAATCACATTTTCAAGGGAGGACCATATTTTTACAAGAATGTTGGCTTGTTCATTAAGCCCTAGCATGGAGGTTTTAATGAGATAGTGGATCTTCCTACATGAGTTCTTGTTTGGGTTCATCTTCCATGGTTGTCATGGAATTTTGGAGGGAGAATACTTTGCATCGGATTGTTGCTATGTTGGGGAAGCCGATTGCCATCACTCATAATTTTGGATAAAAAAGTATTCTCTTATGCTCTCATTTGTGTTGAAATTGATTTAAATAACCCTTTGCTAGATTCTTTGGAAATTTGCATTGGCTTTGCCTCATGGATTCAACCACTGGATTATGAGTCCCTTCCTTTTTGTTGATTCTTTTGTCACAAGTATGGACACCTTTAATGCTAGTGTCCTCGAGCACCCAAAGTGGCAGGGGCTTCTTCTTCTCCTTCTTTCGGGCCTTTGGTGGAGAAGGGGGATAAAGTAAAGGCATATGTGGTTGAGTATGGGCCTAATAAGGATGGATTTACTCCTGTTAAGCAGAGAAATAAAGGGAGGGGTTAGAACCAGGCCTATAAGGATAGACAGAGTGATCAGGGTTTCAATCGATTTGAGGTCATGGATAGTCAGGCTTTGGAGGAAGGGATTCCTATTGAGATTTCATTTGGGGCAACTGGTATGAATGTTAAGATGGATACAGTGCTAGAGCAGGCAATTGTTGTTCAAAATATCTCTCCGACTTTGGAGCAATGGATATCTTAGCCTCTAGGGGCCTCTACAGATGGGCAAGATGATATTGTTTTAGCGGATTTAGCTAAGGCAGTGTCCTCTTCAGGTAAAGGTTGGGGAGCATCTCCTGGTTTAGGGATTCTACAATGCTCTCTCAAGAAGGGGAATTTCAAAAATTCTTTGAAAGCTATTCATAAGAAGGATGCAAACAAGCTTAAATCTAGTAGGGATCTGTTGGTAGAATTTGGCTCTCTTAAGATCCTTGAGGCCCACATATCTCAACTTTCCTCATGATTGTTCTCTCATGGAATATAAGGTGGTTGAATAGCACCTCCCATCAAAAGGCTATTCAAGATTTGATTATTGTTCATTCTCCAAATATCTTTTGTGTTCAAGAAACTAAGCCTCGGGTGGACCTCATGCTTCAACATGCCCCTCGTATTTGGTTTTCTTGTCAGTGTAAGTGTATTAGGTCTAGGGGAACCTCTGGAATTCTAGCTCTTTTCTAGTATCCTCGTAAGGTTGTTCCTCGCTAGTGGATTTCAAGCCAATCTACTATTTCTATGGTGGCTTCGGTTTTGGAATCTAGGGAGACTATTTTGGTTGGTAAAGTTTATGCTATGATATAAATTTGTGTTAAAATCAAGCTTTTGACTCATATCAGGTATGTTAGGTCTTATGCACCTTTTTTTCCTTGGATCTTAGTTAGTGATTTCAATGTTGTGTTGAGCTTGGAGGAGAAAAAGGGAGGGTTTCCTAGGCTTGGTCCTACTTCAAATCTATTCCAGACTAATTTGGACTCTCTTGCTTTGGTGGATGTTAAACCCTCTAACGTAATTTTCACTTGGATTAATAGATGGAGTGGGCTTGAAGCAATTTCCCAACAACTTGATCATTTCCTTCTCTCTTTCTCTTTGGTTAGAGGTAGCTTGGTCATTTTCTTTGAGATTCTTGACTCATGTGGCTTTGATCATTAGCCAATTAAGTTTTTGACTTCAGCTTTCCCAAATCCAAAGAATCACCTTTAAAATTTCATCTTATGTGGTTGCGTGATCTATCTTTGGGTGATCTTATTGCTTAGTGGTGGTGGGATGGTGCCCCTGCATATGGTACTACTATGTATTCTCATGTTAAGAAGTTGTAATATGTTAAGTATCATCTTAAGTGATGGAATAGGTCATTTTTTGGTAATTTTTGGGCCAAGAAAAGAGAAGTATGGGATTTGCATTGTTGTTATTACCTGCTAGATTCTTGGGCATGTTGAGGTCTAGGATTTGAAATTGGTGGAGGAGTGGGAGCTTCGTGTGGAGAATTTATGGAAAAAAAAGGCTAGGACTGATTAGATTCAAGAGGGTGACAAGAATACTTCTTTTTTCCATCATTCGGTGCAAGCTCATTGAAATAAGTGCTTTATTTCTTCTCTTGTTAACTCTAAGGGTCTTTTGATCTCTTCGCAACAAGATTTTTCTAGAGAGGCTCATCAATTATACTCTAACCTATTCAGTGAGGATTCACTTCCTGCTAAGGCTGATGAGAATAGGGTCCTTGCTTGCATTCCCTCTTTAATTTCTAATGAGTTGAATGCTTCTCTTATTCACCCGATGACTTTGTTGGAAGTGGAAGAGGTGGTATTTGGGATGAATAAGGGGAAAGCTCGTAGTCCTGACGGTTTCCCAGTTCAATTTTTCCAGGAGTTTTTGGATATTGTGAAGCTGGACTTATTGGAGGTGGTTCGGGAGTCTCTTCAAAGTAAGTAGATGCTTTGTGCCATGCATGCTACTTTTCTAATTCCCATTTCTAAAAAGGAAGGTACGGATAGGGTTGATCTCTTTAGATATATTGTGCTCTATAATGTGGTGTGCAATATTATTATGAAGTTGATTGCTGAGAGGCTTAAATATTGTTTTCCTGTGATCATTTCTAAGGAGCAAGGTAGATTTATAGTTGGTCATCAAATTTTGAATGGGGTGGTGGTTGCGTCTGAATTCATTCATTCCATGGCTACCTCTCAGGATAGGTTTATATTTATCAAGTTGGATATGGCCAAAGGTTATGACAGAGTTAAATGGAGTTTTCTTTAGAAGATTCTATTGGCCTTTGGTTTTTCCTCTAAGTGGGTGACTTAGATTTTGAGTTGTGTGACCTCTTCCTCCTTTTAGGTTAGTTTGAATGGGAAACCTTATAATATTTTTGGGGCTACTAGGGGCCTTCGTCAAGGAGATCTGATCTCTCCTTATCTGTTTATTATTATGGAAAAGGGGCTAGGTCAACTTCTTAAATCTTAGGATTCACAAGGCTTGATTCATGGGTGGCAGTGGGGGATGGGCTTGCCAACACTTTCTCATCTCCAAATTATGGATGAAACCACTCTTATGGGACTGGCTTGGATTAGGGAGGCTGAATCCTTTGGGAAAGGTTTGGACATCTACCTAGCAGGTTTGGCCCAAAAATTCAATGAACAAAAGTCTTCTACATTATTATTTAATACTCCTCAAGCTATCCAATAATGAATTGCATCTATTCTACAGTTTCAAATTGGGTCTCTTCCCTTTATCTACTTGGGTATTCCTCTTGTTGTTGGTCATCAGCCTAGGTCCTCCTGGTAGTTGTTGCTTGATAAGATTAGGCATAAGGTTACTCATTGGACTCATCATTGGTTGTCTACTACTGCTAGAGTGACTCTTCTCAAGTCTGTTATCTAGGCCCTTCCCACCTATAGGTGCTTTGTTCAAGTGGATCCTATGTATTTCCTTAAGAAATTTGATGCTCTTTCACATCAATTTCTTTGGAGCGGTAATTTGTTGTCTTCCAAGTGGAGCCTTGTTAAGTGTGAATTTGTGTGTAGAATAAAGTAGGAGGGTGATCCTGGTTTACTCTTTTCTATTTTGAATGGGAAATCTCTTGTTTCCAAGCTTTACTAGTGATAGTGTACCAATCAACATTAGTTATGGGCTCGTATTCTCAACCATAAATATCTTCAAGGTGTTGCTTCTTTTGAGGTTCCTCAATATCCTCTAGAAGGGAGTGCTTCTATGATTTGGCATACTTTGAAAATGGAGGTGTAGTTGATTAAGGGTGTGCTCTTTTGGATCTATCATTTGGGGTCACAAGCTCTTTTTTGGTCAGTTTATTGGGATGGTCACCCTCCTATTCACTCTTCTTTTCCTCACCTCTAGTCCTTTTGTGATGTTTTTTTGTGGTTGGCTGGGATACTATGGAGCATTATAAGGTGGTACAACATGGTGGATTAGCTATAATTTTTCACTAGAAGAATCCTTTTGAGTGGCCACCTGGAGGCTCTAAGGGGGATAAGTGTGAGCTGTCCTAGCTTCTAGGTTCTTGTGCTTGTAATTCTCTGAGGGGCCCTGATATCTTGGCTTGGGATGGTTCAAATTTGTCTAGAAATTACTCTGTGGTGGCTAGTTATAAGTAGTTAGGTAAGTATTTGTTTGGGGACATTGAGGTCCCTTGGTGGAAGCAATGTCTTCACAAGTTATCATGGCCCAAGTGCAACTTATTTATGTAGTTAGTGGCTCAAAACTGGTGTCTTACTTGGGATAATTTATGTGAGCATGGTTTTCATGGGCCTCTATGTGTGTTTTGTGTCATGGTTGTAAAGAAAGTGTATCCCATCTCTTGTTCCATTTTTCCTATGCTAGGGAAATTTGGCATTTCTAGTGGGGTGTGTGGAATACGGCTTGCTGGCATACTTCCTCTTTGGTGGAGTTTTGGAAATAGTGGGGTAGGGCCCCTGTTTCTACCACCTTTCTTCAGGCTTCTTGGGCTCTTGGGCCTTCCTTTATTATTTGGAACCTATGGTTGGAGAGGAATAGGCAGATTTTCTAGGATTTGTTATCGATGGACCCTCACCTATGGTGGAAAATTATATACTCTTTAGGGGAAACTATTGCAACTAATTTTGATATGACTGTGCTGGTGGACCCTCATGATGGTTTTTGTAATCATCTTCATCTTCCTCCTCCATAATGGCATCTCATGCACAACATATGTAGAAATCCTACCTCGAAGGTGAATAGGGAGGGAAGATGAACCCCTCCTCCTCATGGAGTCCTAAATATTAACTCAGTTGGCTCTTCTCATGGAAATTTGGGTCATACTAGCATTGGGGATGTTGACAGGGATAGCTCTAGAGATGTTCAGTTTATCTTCTCTATGTATAAAGGTCTTCATACTAATAATCTTATGGAGGCTCGGGCCATTTTATCGGTTGTGGAGTGGGGCAGTCATTTGGGATGGTGTAGGATCATATGTGAGTCTGATTCACAGGTTGTGGTGAACTTACTGAAAAGGTGGTATTTGGATGATGTGAGCTAGAAATTCGCTTTGATTGTTCAACAAATTTTTACTCTCTGTGCTTCTCTGGAGTATATTACTTTCACTCATATTCCTCGAGAATGGAATGGGGTTGTTGATTTCTTGGCTAAATGGGCTTCTAATCATATTCATGATTGGAATTTGGTGGATCGGGGTCAACTACCCCTTGATTTTTATCATCAATTGGATCACTTGGTTGAACTTGATAGGGCCATTCAATGCCCTTGCTTTGTAACATTTCCTTGTTTTAATAAAAAAATTAAACCCCTTGATGTTAAATAAATTACATGTAAATGAAAACACATTGTATTCAAAAGTAGAATGAGATTTTTCAAATTTCAAGGGAAAAGTTAAATTTGTGTGTAGTAGAAACACATTCTACCTTTAGGTGAGAAAATAAATGATCTAAGAGTAAAAAAAAGGGTGACGGAAAAATAGGTTTGAAGAAAAATATGGCGACAATATAATTCAATTGAAACTAAGCATTCCATTACCTTACACACTTCTCACATATTGTGAACCATGGATCTAGAAAGTGAACCCGTTCGGTTCATATAGGGATTTCCTTCAGTGTAATAACATGTGTCAAATAACTACATGGCTTCATTCTAATCAAGAAAATATGCTCAATATAGAGTTAATACTCAGGAGCCTAATTGTTATGGATGAAACATGTCATCATGGTGCATTAATGCACCTGTGATTGAATAAGGTATTTTAAACACATTGAAATATCATATGTTGATGTTATAAATTATCATTATTAGCAACATAAGTTTATAAGAAGACATATGTCACTATAACACATTAGCACAAACTTGGTCAAGAAAGAATTTTTTGAATATCTTTTGTGAAAGGAAAATGTGCTACAATAAGAGGATTCCACCTATCACCATAATGTGATAGCACATATTCATATCCCAATGCTGAAAAGGGAAACTATGCCATGAAGGGAAAGCATAATGCAATTAGAACTGAAACTCCTAATGAAATTTCAGTAGAAACTATCCAATCCATGAAATAATCTTACCTCTCCAATGATTTTTGATGTAGGCCATTCAACAATTTCTCTTACCTTCTTAGGATCCATCCTCAATCCATCTACATATATGAAAAATCCCAGATATACCAACTCTTCCTTCATGAAACTCCACTTCTTAATATTTACCAACAACTGTTCTTCTCTCAACCTCTACAAAACTTGTCTTATATGTAACAAATTTTCTTCTCTATTCTTACTGAAAATCAAGATGTCATCCAAATAGAAAATCATAAATTTACCCAAGAATTTCTTCAACACCTCATTCATCAACCTCATGAAATTAATCAGTGCATTTTTTAGTCCAAAAGGTATCACCAACCATTCATACAATCCTTCATTTGTCTTGAATATTTTTTTCCACTCATCCCCTTCTCTAATTTTGATATGATGATATCCATTCTTCAAATATATCTTTGTAAAGTATTTAGTTCCACTCAAACAATCCATAATGTCATCCATCCGGGGCAAAGGAAATCTATACTTCACTATGAGTTTTTTTATGGCTCTAGATTATATACATATCCTCCACTCTTCATCCTTATTAGGTGCTAGCACAATAGGTATTGCACAAGGACTTAAGCTTTCTCCTATCAAACCCTTTCTCAAGAATTCTTGCACTTATCTATTCAATTATTCATTCTCTATCGGTGTCATCCAGTGTGCTACTTTATTAGGAAAACTAGCTCCAAGAATTAGATCCATGCAATGACTAATACTCCTCATAGGTGGTAATCCATCAGGTAAATTATCAAAGTGGATAGCTTCATATTCTGTCAACAACACTTTTATCTCATCTAGTTGTTCTTCTACATGCCTCAATTATTCAACCTTCTTAGGAACCAAGGCATAACACATCTTCTCATGTCTCAGTCCATCTAGAAATCTCCTTCCATCAACCAAACAAATATGAGCACTCATATAAACCTCAGATTTAGGAGAATCTTCCAATGGCAAAAAAGTTTGCTTCATCCCATTAGCAACAATAGTATATATGTTCTTCTTTCCATCATGAATAGCCTATCTATCATATTGCTAAGGCCTTCCCAAAAAAATATGGCATACATCGATAGGCATGATAATTTCCTATCTTAAGTTTCACCAAACATTGTTCACTTACCACTACCTTATGCTCCTCTTGAATCCATGATATTTGATAGGGCTTCAAGTGATTCAATATTTCTAGTCTTAATTTTTTCACCGTTTATTTAGAAACTAGGTTCTTAGAACTTCCACTATCAACAATAACTCTGCAACATTTACTAGCTACCTTGCATCTGGTTCGAAACAAATTATTTATTCGCAACGGTTCTTGCTCCATCACACTTTGAAAAAATCCTATTTTGTTCACGAACACTTCTTCTAGTTTATTAGGTGATCTGACACAATCCTCCTTAGAAAATTCGATTCTTCTATTTTTCTCTTTCTTTCTACTCATGTCTCCTTCATTACATTCAAATGCTTTATGTCCTTCTCCACCACACTTATAACAAGTCCCTCTGAATACTCTTTTCTCTTGTCCTCTATCATATTTTTTGTAACCCTCATTTCGGTAACCACCATATCCTCCTCTCTAGTAAGAGTTTCCATCATCTCTTCAATACGAATTATCATTCTACTAACTTCCTTATCTTTATTCTGATCTGCAAAAGATCATCTTCCTCCTCCAGTAAAAGTTCTTGCTCTTTGAAATCTTCCACCTCTTCCTCTCTATCTTTGCTCATGTCTTTTATTTAGCTTCACTTCTACTTTATGGCACATTGATATGCCTCCTCCACACTCAGCAGCTTTATCAAACTTATCTCATCCTATTTAGACGACCTCAAACCATTCAAATATTTGGATACCTGTTTGGTGTGA
This sequence comes from Sequoiadendron giganteum, assembly GCA_007115665.2. Classification (NCBI taxonomy): domain Eukaryota; kingdom Viridiplantae; phylum Streptophyta; class Pinopsida; order Cupressales; family Cupressaceae; genus Sequoiadendron; species Sequoiadendron giganteum. The sequence goes on along the minus strand of CM021101.1, from coordinate 68,619,425 downwards.
TCCTCTGAATGCTTGGATCTGATATTCAACTTGTAGAAATCCTCAGTATACTCTATTACACTTGAATCTTATTTCAAATACTACAATTTTCAGAACAAACTGATATGATAGTCTGTAGGAATAAATTTTGTCTTTAACTTATTCACCATCTGATCTTCTCTTTTCCTCTTCTTTTTATATCAATCTAAAATTATTCCCACCAAAGGGATGCATGTCATTTCAACTTTGTACAAGCTAATTTCACCTTCTTGTCATTGGTGATAACTTCAAAATCAAAATACTTCTCCATCTTTATTATCCAATCAAGCAATTCATCTGAATCTAGCTGACCACTATAGTCTAGTGGATTTGAATGTGGTTTAGAACTCACTTTGGTTAGGGATCTTATGAACCTCTCTTCTCCATGATCAAGGCCAAGTTTATCTTCTCTTTTCCTTTCTTCCTGTTCTTCTAATTCTTAATCACTCACATCTTCAACTATTTGACCTCTCCTCTGGGCCATTTTGACTGCTTCCAATCTAGTAGCAATTCCTCTCAACATCTCCATTATAGTAGGGTCTACATTTCCAAGCACTCCATTTCCTCTACCAGTTTTTCTTCCTTCCATCTTTACACAAGTCCTCTATAGCTACAAGTCAGATCCTCTATCCACCACCCCACAACAAATTTTAAATAGTACTTTGCAAACTCTGATGATCTCTCAAGGAATGAATCTCTCTCTAATAGCACTTGGTGCAGCCACGGTAGGAGGGTCCTCCAAGATAATAGTCTATACCATGTAGAAAGAGTTACACAATGGAAGAAACATAGAATATCAAGGAAAATGCAGATGCAAGCATTCTCATTAACAATATTTTTTACTGCAATCGACTGACAACATTTGGGCTTATAGATTCGGTTCATAGGCTTGATACAACATGCTCAAAAATACATTATTCCTACATGCTCCTTAATGAGAAAAAATATTATCTATCAAATATGCATTCATCTTCCTGCCATCGTAATGATCTATTACAATGATATATATCACATCCAAGATATGAAAACATCTGTTTCGTCCAAATATCATTGAAACCTCTGATTAAGGTGATGTAACATGTACATGAATAGGTCAGTCTCAAATTTGAAATTATTTTCAACAAGTGCATAAGATAGAGTGTGGACCTAAATTAAGGTTAGGGAACACCCCATGAAAAAATTCAAAACACACCATAAGGATCTACAAGCTATGGGAAGGATTCATGAGATAGAACTAGCCATTAGGTTTTGAAATTATTCCAGTGCCAGTTCAAGAAACTGTCATTCAATCTGAAAGTAATAATTTGTCATAAAAAGATCCCATCACACTCAAATCTTGGAATGAGGAAAATGAACATGTCCATGATATAAACTTAGATCCACATGGTTTTGTGAGAAAATAAGATGAATCCACCAACTTAAACTAACAAGAACTGAACAAGAACATAAATTGAAAGAAAGTATTTTTTTGGTTGATGCAACATTGCCAAGAACCAAGGATGCTCCTACATCACATCATATTATTCAACAATAAAGCAATACAAGAGTTAAAATGAATGCTTTTGAAGCATCAAGTCCTCTAATTCATTCTCTTGTGTCTAAGCATGAATCCACACATCTCATGCCATGTTTCACAAATTCACTCCTCAAAAAGACTCAATAATGATAGCCAACCCACTCAACCAACCTAAACCACTACACATGTGTTTGCTTTTATAGAAACAAGCTCACAAAAAATATAACTCGCGATAAGGAAAAACCATGTACCACAAAACCATGTGAATAAAAAACCACTAACCCCTTATTTAATATTGGGTACTAAGATATCGCATTATTTAACATTTCCCTATATTATTATCACATGTCTCCTAGACATTAAATAATAATAAAATGTTGCAATACAACATCAAGTGGTCCCCAAATAATTACCTAGCATGATTATCCACACCACCAAGGTACATAACAACTAAATAATTTTTTAATTACAATATTATGATAAATCAATTATGCAATGGTGTACAACACCATATCTCAATAATCTCTAGATGTTCTTTTTTTCTTAGAGTTTGGAGTAATCCAAGTAGGGACTCAACAAGTAGTATCTTTTGAGCCTAGGTGGTAAATGATTGTGAGCGAGTTTAATACTTTGCTTGGTTCTAATGAATCTATCCTTAGATACTTCTAAGTATTTTGGTTTATATCTAAATCAATACTTTCCAATGTTAATGTAGGTGACTATACCCCTAACTTCATGATGTTTACATAATGAACTTTGTGAAATGGAGGATTTTTTGAAATAGACATTTTAGTTTGAAATTTAAGCAAGACATTGTATGTGGTAAAAATAAACATCATTAATCCAATATTAAATCAAGTGAACACCCCGCATTTATGTATTTTCAAATCGTTGATTCCCTAAACACAAGAAACATTGAGACAAGGAAACTATTGAAAAACATTGATTCCAACTTCCATTTTACCAAAATAATCGAGTTCCATGGTGCAAATAATTGAGTTATGTTATCAAAATTATTGGGTTCTATTTCCAAAATAATTGAGATCATTGAGTCCTTAGGATTTGACCACTTTATAGGTATATAAGCATGTTTCTCACTACCTTGGTCTTGCAAAATAAAGGTTCACTTCAGGTTAAAATTTTGGATCAAACACTTTATCCACCCTTCATCATATTTCACCTTTCACATCACCAAACTTTAGAAACTCTTGGACATACCAATACTATTTAGACCTAGACAAATCATCAAACCAATCCCCTAACTTAGACATGTTGCATGTGACATGGATCCTTTTCCATGCACTTAGTTGAGTTAGCTATCAAATTTTGTGGACAAGTTTATCTCAAAGGTCACACATTAACACCTTTCATCAAAATATTAAACCTCTTTGTCTAAAAGTGTTGTCCCAAAATATTACAAATATCACTCTCCCCATTTCATTCACCTTTTCATCTCCCATTCACACCATTGGTCCAAAAAACCTTAAGGTTCACTTTTGAAACAAGTTAAAAACACAAGAAAAACATGGAATATAAACATGATTCATATATCATGAGTGATCTAAATCACCAAACAATCAAAACCTTAAAATACCAATTACCTATCAAAACTCACATTTATACAATTCACACATGGGATCATTATATCCTATAAAACTCAATGATAAAACAAATGTGAGTATACCTAATATAAATTTTGGAACACCTTTCCCTGTGGTATATTTAAAGCAAAGTCAAAACCTACAAATATATCAACCAACTGATCAATAGATTAATATTCAACAAAACAACATTATTCCATCAAATAAATACATGCCAAATGTGAGTATACCAAATACAAACTTACCAAAAATGAACATATCAAATCCACACTAGGTAAAATATGGGATAGATACGTTTTCAAATCATACCATTTTTTCTCAAAATTCAAATCAAAAAATGTGTTTCCCAACCACAGAAGTGTTCAAATGCCAACCTATAATGCAAAATCTAAACATCATCCCAAATCATAACATTGTCCAAAATTAATTTGTGCATAATACTATACAAATACCACAAGTGTATATTCCAAATATGGTTGACCAACAACCAAATCAACTATAGCAAGGGTATCAATATCAAAATCAAGATTAAATTTGTGAAATAAAATTTCTACACTAGATGTCATATCACCAAGAGACATCTCCACCTCCAAATCAATACACTCTATGTCAAAATCATCAAAGAATGGATTTGTATCCACAACATCAACAACCACATTTCCAACATCAAGATATTGGATATTGTGAACCCCTAAACCAGCAAATGCACAAGGTCAACAAACATGGTTAGATGTTAGATCAAATGCATGTACAAAAGCATGAGAGATTCCCCATGAAATCCATCTATTCAAACTAAATTAGGAAATCAAGAACACGAGATTTAAATGACATAGCATAAATCCTAATTAAGCTAATAGCATGATGATCCCATGGGGGAATTCGTGCCAATGAAGTGTTGCAATTGGCCCTTTCCCAATTCCTAAGTTTCAATGTGGGTTGATTGAAAAATGGTCAAATCTCCAAAGAGATTTGAGCATAACCTTGTTATAATTTATGAAAATGGTGGATGATTGAGTGAAATGGGAAAAATTGGCTCTCAATGTGAAGAGAGTAACTTTGCATATGATTGTGGATGATGATGGATGTGAGTATAGTAATTTTACTCAAATTGTGGATGTTTGAATGAGAGGAAGCATCTCTCATTTATAGGTTCCAATCTTGGAAGAATGAGTGAAAATAAGCAATGTGAGATCATTCAACATCCAATGGACAAGTGTCACTTGTCAAGATGTGAATGGTTGAGGAATGAGCACATTTTGGTCAATGTGCATGATAAATGTCATTGGATTCAAATTTTAATTTTGAATGTGGAATGTGAGAGGGAAAGAGAAATGGAGTTAATGTCACTTGGCTCAAGGTCAAGGACATGTAAGAGGCATTGAATGCCTTGTTGGAAGGACAAAGCCCACTTGGCCTTTTTGAATTCAAATGAGGGAATATTCCATTTTGATGCTTTGTGAGGGAAAATAGAGAATTAAATAAATCAAAGTAATTGATTTATTGTCCAAGTTGCATTCTCTAGAGGATTTTAGTGAGAGAGATTAGCTTAATCAAGGTTTTGATTAATTTAGTGAAGAGTTAGATGGTGTGACAATTTAGACTTAGATTTATGAATTTATTTAAGTCAAGAATTGAGAGGAAATGATTTATCAAATAAATGGTTTGATTTATTTAACTAAGGAGGAATATGTTAGATTAAATTAAATAATGTTTTAATTTATTCAATTTAATAAGAAGACTTTAGAGATTTAATTTAAATAAAATGAATTATTTAAATGAACACAGAAAGATGATTAATTATATTAATTGATTAATTTAATCATTGGAGGAGGAAGACCTAATTAAATAAATAATAATTTATTTAATTAAGGGATGAAAGGTGTTGATAAGCCAAGAGTATGATTCAAGATCAAATGATGTTAGTACGATCAAAATCAGGTGCATGTATATTTTACGTGTCTACATTTTACCCCTCATTGAAGCAATGTACTTGTTGCATTGGTTCAAAGAATAAAACTATTGTGATCAAAGTTTAAAAATTTCTTGATTTTCAGATGCCCTGCTATTGCCCCAGTGGAAGGATTACACTGGTATACTGCCCCCTCAAGAGATCGAGTAGAAATGTATGATTTTTTGATCGAGATCACGATAAAATGCGAGAGGAGTGGTTCTATTGATCAGAGGATGAAAGATAATTCTTTGATGTAGACAATTCTGATGATGTATAGACAGTCATCGGCCATGGGTAGCCTCATGTATATTTTGATATAACACACTGATTTTAGATAGAAATGTTAGTAAAGATAGAAGAATCAGATGGATGGAAGGAGGATCCACACAAGTTCACATTATTACCGATGATGATGATGATTTGCATTGCTAGGAGTTGGGATTTTCAAAGGGCCAATTGCTTTATGTTTGATAACACACATAGGTACGATGCATCAAGGTATAAAGGACCAAGATGGAATTGTACCTAGTGTGATGGACCTTGACTTGACAATTAGATAGGAGTATTCTTGTTCATACTTAACATACATACTTTATTCAGGATGTAGTTTAGACATTCTAAACATCTTAGACCAAAACACTGGAAAGCAAGCTTTCCTGTGTGCTCAACAAGATATCTAAAACATCCTCTCTACAAACCAAACCAAATATATATAACTAAGTTATTTTACAAGTGTATCCCACAAGAAAAATAGATAAAAAAGATAATGATCCTTGCCCCATTCCTTTCTTTCTAAACTTGTTTTGTTTAGGCATCATCAAGAGGTCCTTGGAATGAGCACAAAATACGACAAGTCAACAAGACCAAGATAAAGTAAAAAACCAGGCTAATGTTCTTCATCCCGCTAGCCAAGACTAACTGCTGTGAGGGGTACCTGATGCTTATGTCCATCGTAGGAAAGCTTCATCCTAGGACATGTAGTGATGAGGGTTTTCATGGGACTGGTTGGGTGATAAGCTATTGATAATCTGAGTTGACCAACTTGCTTACTTACTGACTTAGACTTCCAAGACTTTTGATGATTAGAGTGTTCACTTTGCTTACTGACTTAGACTTCCATTGCTTCTGACTGACTCACCAAAGGGTGAAAGTGATGATTGCTTTCATTATGAGAGACGATCACGGGTGAAAGCGAGATGAAATGGATGCACCATTTCAGGTTTTTAGATATTTTGAGGCCATTTTTTGGTATTTTCAGATTTTATGATGAAAGGAATAACCTAAAGACCTATCCTAGGGGTCTTAGGAGCTGATCCATAGATTAGCCTTGTCTGTTTTATACACGCAGAGACCATGTAGTTTGACTAACCACAAACTATCTTGATGATAATATGGACAAACAGATTGCCATTTTATTGTTTGATGGCCTGACACAGGATGAAAACTAGATGGGCAAACGGATTGCCAATGCGATAGACGCCCAAAGGATTGACCTTACTATAAAAATAGATGGGAAAACAAATTGCCAATGCGATGAATTCCTAAAGGACTGACCCTAATTGTCTCGGGGATGATCAAATATCAACCTTGCCTATTTTCAAGCTCAGAGATGACGTAGTTCGACAAGGTGAAAGACTGACAAGACTAAATAATGAATTTTTTGAATATTTTATGATATTTATACATGTTTTTGGATTTTTGATGATTTGGATGTTTTTGGATTTTTGCATGATCTTGAAAATTTGGATATGGACATGCATGATGATATCAGTGCTCTGTTTTGACATTTTGTTGAAAAAAAAGCTTAAGGTTGATTGATCAGATGAATGGATTGATAGTTTGACTAAGCGTGTTAAGTCAAACAAAAGTGATAATGCACTCATAATTTTTAGGAAGTTGTGTTATCCTAGAGTAACTCATACATGAGGGGGGAGTTTGACTAAGTGTGTTAAGACAAACAAGTTGATGGTGGATTGGATAATTTGACTAAGTGTGTTAAGCCAAACAAAGATGATAATGAAATTGTAAACCCAAGGAAGTTGTATTATCCTAGAGTAAACTCATGCAAAAGATGACAGTTTGACTAAGTGTGTTAAGTCAAACAAGTTGATGAAGGATTGGATAACTTGACTAAGTGTGTTAAGTCAAGTAAGATGATAGTGCACTTGTAAATTCCAAGAAGTTGTGTTATCCTAGAGTAAACTTGTGCACAATATGATAGTTTGACTAAGTGTCTTAAGTCAAAAAAGGTGATAATTGATTGGATTCGATTGATCAAGATTGATGAAGCTTGATTTGGAACAAAATTGTTTTGATGATTTGATGTGACGCTGATGTGTGCATTAGATGTGACTGATACATGAATATTTTGGATTGATGTTCGATGAAAGATAAAGCTTAATGAGGAACGTCTTCCTATCAAAATATGTCATGGGCTAGTAATTTGTCTTTTTTGAAAAAGCTTGTATTTCAAGTTTTCGAATGTTAGGATCACCACATAAGCTGGAGGGTTAGATCAAGATTTATTCTCAAAGCAAGATGCAAATATCTACCCCCAGTGTCTAGCAATGTTTGAACGACCATGGGTGGATTCTTGGATTCTTGGATATGAATTATCTTGCGATAAGATAAGTTGTTTGAATAGAGGATGCTCATTTGGATAATGCTTCAAGGCTCAGATAACATTTGGATTGGATAGGATCAGTGAAAATGACCCATGTCAAGATGTTTACCATAAACACATGTGAAGTCTATACCAAACTTGGTCAATATCAAGATAAGGTAGATAGATAGCAGTGGGTTAGATAAATGGTTCATGGATGAAAGGATGATATGGCTAGAATGTTGGCTTTATTATGGATGTGATAAGATGCTTTCCATTGAAATAATGCACGCAAATGTTCGATTCTGCACATGATGCCCATTTTCCAGGTTTTCATCATGGTATCTGTCCAAAGCGCCACCGAAGTAGTTTTTGTTGGAGGACAATTTTTCTCTTTACTGTTTTCAATCCTTTTTTTGATTTTTGATTTTTTGAATTTTTTTTGTATTTGTTGGGAGATTTTAAGCTGATGTTGAACCACCTGGTGATCCTGATGTTGATGTTTCTGTCATAATATTCCATCAATGTCCTTCTTGAAGAAGTTGCTTTTCCAAGATCCGTGCTCTTGAAAGAAAATTTTGAGATTCTTGATCTACTTTGTTGATACCAGAGTTGACTCTATCTTTGTGTGCACATCACGATAGAGTGCCTTCTGAAACCTTATGATGAAAGGTCTTTGCCAATACATGGTCAATGCGAGAACTAGATATCATGCGTGGAGGCAGTGATGGAGTGTGTTTAGGAATAACAAATGGATTGGTCGATAGTTTGGAACCTTTGACTCTCCAAACATGGGAAGATGAGCAATGATGGGTGGATATTGAAGTGTGCATGGAATTAGGACCAACTTCTTGATACACTTTGTATGTTGCTTGAGAAGCCTACTTTTGTCTTTTTGGACATCTTTGATGGATACTTTTCCCTTTTCTATTTTTCCCCATAGTTTCTTTGACTAATGGAGTTTGATAAGGATAATTTTTCTTTGTATTCTTTGGTATCCATATGTATTTGACTTGTCCATTATGCTTCTCATCTTCTTTCTCTTTGATAACATTCTTCATGCTTTGATTCAAATCTTTCTTTTGATGTTGGTCCCAATTCATGGATGGGGTGATGGGTAGATGCAGATTCGTCACATGGCGGGTTGTAGTATTGACATTGGTTTCATCATAAGGATTCATTGTGATCCCTATGTTGACGTTTGCTCGAGATGAAGTTGCCCCCAATTTTGTGGAAGTATCCCTGATACTTTTATATTCCTTGATTGTCGAATAACCAAGGCCTTGATGCTTATGATTGCCAATAATTTGCATTGGTTCTAGGATACCCTATTCATGCAGACCTAATCCTTTACCTTGATAATTCATTTGCTGAAAAAAATTATCTGCAATAGGATTTTATTTACCTTGGAAACAAGGCTCTAATCCTTTTCTTTTTTGTCATAGATCTTCAAAGGTGCTAAATTCTTCATTGATAAGATATCTTTCTCTAAGAAAGGTAAGTGATCCAACTTTATAAGTGATAGGATCCTCCACATGTTGGATGAATGCTTGATTGATATCTTTGTCTTAATCTTGTGAGATATCAGATTGTATTGCTTCTTCAAGAAGTGTTGATGCTTCACTATCCCTATAAAATCCTTCCTCATGATTCATTTCACAAGATGTTTCTAATTCATGACTTCTGTAGGATCCCTCTTTATGACCCATTTCTGATATGTCTCTGCATTTTTCTATATCTGGACCATGTGTATAAATGTTAAGAGTAGGAGATTCTTGTTCCTTGGTAATGATATCAAGAGTATGAGACTCTTGTTTTGAATGACGATCATCTACATGTCCATCCAAAGAAATCATCTTATGGGTAGATGAAAGGGTATGTGCTATATGGATATGATCATTATTTGTGACATCTTATAGGAGAGTGACCATCACCTCCTTGTAGTATCTTGCATATAAAAATTCTTGATCTTGATTAATGTTAGAATTTCTTTTAACATGCTTTGGATCAAGTTCTTGACATGGGTCAGTTTCAAAGGATGGATTACTTTCAAAGGGTTCTTGGACATCATCATAAGGAATTGGAAGTGGCTCAATATACTCTTGATCTTTGAGTGGACTTGGATCAAATGGCGAGTTGAGAATTTATTCAATATCTGTAACCATGAGGTCAAAGGACGTCAATGTCTTGAAAAGGCCCATTGCTAGAATTTGGTGAAAGATGTTGATCATGATTTGGAATGAATTCTTGAGATATGTCCTCTAACTCATTAGGTGATGTAGAGACATTTTCAATACGATCATTGGTGGATGGATCTTGGTTTATGTCAATAGGATCAAATAACATCAACACTCCTTGAAATAGATCTTTGTAGGAGGGGTCTTGATCATGACTAAAAAATTGCTCTTGATGTATGTTGATTTGATCATCAGATGAGGTGGATGTATCTTCAAGGCATTCCTCGATGGATAGATCTTGATTATTATTTTCAACAATTGTGATGGGATTTTTTTGCAAGCTTTGCTGAGTGAGTAAGGTTTTCTGATATGCCTGCATTTGTTGTTCCAACAATGCTTGTTGTTGGTCTTGTTTTTGTTGTTCCAACGAAGCTTATTGTTGGTATTGTTGTTGTTGTGCCAACAAAGATTTTTGTTGGGCTCCTTGTTGTGTTACTTGTTCTTGGATTGCTTGCAATAGTGCCTGGAATTGTGCTTGCGCTTGTCGAACTTGGTGTTGGGCTTGAGCTTGAGCCTATGCTTGTTGGGCTACTTGAGCCACTTGCGCAACTTGTGCGGCTTGTTGGGCTTGGAGTGCCTTTTTGTGGGAAGCTTCTTGAGATGCTTGCAACATGATGGAGAATGAATTGTTCATGTTGTGTTTTGGCGGTGGTGGAGGTGGTGGTGGAGGTGGTGATGGTGGTGGGTTGGGGATGGTGTTGATTGTTGGGATTGCTTGGATGGTTGCCACCTACTATTGCGATTTCGATGGAAAAAAGGGGGGATTTGGTATGATGTTTTTATTTGGCATGATATATTTAAATTGAACATTTTTGTGGTTGGGTATCAGATTTCCTTGATTTAAGTAACTTTGATTTTGCATGGTGTTACCTTGAATTTGATCAATATCTGAAGTTGCCAATGTACTGCTTGGATTTTGAACAACATTGGTTTGAGTTGCAAGCATATCTATCCCAGAGTTTACCAAATGTGGATTCGAAATGGTCATTTTTGGTAAATTTGTACTTGGCATGTATGGATTTAGTGGGATAATGTTGTTTGGAATAAGACTTATGCATTGATTTTTCGGTTGATAGATTTGCAGATTTAGACTTGGATTTAAATCTATCATTGGGAAAGGTGTTCCAAACATTAGATTGGGCATACTCACATTCGTATCATTGAAATTTGGAGGAGATAATGATTTCATGCTTGAATTGCATAAATGTGAGTTTCAATAATTAATTGGCATTGTGAGAATTGGATAGTTTGGTTGACTTGGATTACTCATGATTGATGAATCAAGTTTATATTCCATGTTCTTCTTGTGTTTTGACCTTGTTGCGAGAGTGAACCTCTAAGGGGTTTAGGACCAATGATGAGATGAAAGATGAAAGGGTGAGTGATATGGGTGTTTGAACTTCTAGGAACTTTGGATCAATGCTAGACTTTAGGAATTGATTTGATTTGATAGTTTGGCTAGGTGTGTTAAGCCAAACAAGATGATGGTGAATTTGTAAACCCTAGGAAGTCTTATCCTAGGGAAAACTCGCATAAGAGAATGAATTGGCTAAGTGTGTTAAGCCAATAAAAGCGATCATGAAATAGTAGACCTTAGGAAGTTGCATTATCCTAGAGGTAAATTTTTTCAAGAAGATTGATAATTTGACTAGGTGCATTAAGTCAAATAAGGTGATTTTGATTTTCCAAAAGTCTAGCATAAGTGGTGTTTTAAAAGTTCCAAAATTTGCTAGTGAGATGGAAATTTGATTGATGTTTGGATGGATGAAGTTTGATTTTGATCCTAGATGACCCTATGAGGACTTATTTACAAGACCAAGGTGATGAAGAACATGTTTTTCCCTAGAAGTAATTCAAACCAAAAGACCAATGTCTGCATGGAAACCAAATGACTCAAAAGGGACCAAGAACAAGTGTGGTTCAATTGTCTTTTATCTTGCTTAGGTTTGATTATTTTACCACAAATACTCTTTTGATTATGCTTTTCAAACTGAATGTCCGATACCCTAATTTTCTTTCATCCCACAAAGTGCATTATATGTGGAAATCAAGGAAATCAAGGCAAAGGTTTCCTAATGTTTAACCTTATTGAAAAAAAATGATGATAGAATCAAAGCACTTAGAAACCTCTAATGATAGAATCCCTAGGGAAATCAAGAGTGCTTAGATTCGTCAAAGGTATTTGTCTCCTCAAAGGGGTTTGAAATTTTAAGGTCTTGTGAATGTTTGTTTTGCAAAAGTTTTGAGGACCAAGAAATGTGTTCTTTTCTTTCAATAACTTTTACAATCCTAGGATGATGAGGCATTATCTTGTTGGGTTCCCACTTGGATAAATCCAGCTGCGCATATCTTGTGTGAATGGCTAAATTCTTGACCAAACTAGCTCCCCTCCATGGCACACACTTCTCGGGTCAGCCAAGCATTAGTATCCATGAATCTCCCATAGCATACATTCTATTTCTACAACAAAACCACATTTATAACGTGGCGCAGCTTCAAAGGACATGAACTTTTGCACCAACAAGATAGACAAGGTTTTGGTTTTTTTCTAAACAAAAGGTTCTAATGTGGGCATTTCATTCGTGGGGAATTATCCAACATTGGCGAGAGTCCATTGTTGTCCATCTCGTCGGAATAATCCTCATGATTCTTGAACTTTCCTAAAAAAATCCACACTTATATACCGGTTGGAAGTCACTTGGCTTTAGCATGTTCCTAGTTGGGTCATTCCCTTGGGTGAGTACTTTTTCTGACAAGGCAAGCCCTCTAAGATAAACAATAGTGAACAAACATTATTTGTAGTTCGATCAACCTTTGTTTAAAAACAAAAGGAGAACACTCACAATAAGTCTATTCACACTCACATGTTTTGTTCATTTTAAATGCCCAAATTGAAATGTGGAGGCAATATTTTTAGCAACCTAATATCACCAAAATGTTTTTGATTCTCAAGATCGCAATGAAGCTCGAGAGAAGCACATACACATTTTAAATGATATTAACTTGTAAAAATGATTGCAAAACATTGCAAACACTTGTTCATTTTTAGACCTCAAAGAAATTATGACTTATTTTTAAGCACCAAATGAAGTGTGAATTTGCCTTGTTCAATTGTAAAATTTTAAACAAAATCTAGTATGTTTTTCTAAGGTTCTTTTTAGCCCCAAAAGAAATTTAGTGTCCTAAGAGCATGGAAGTAAAAAAATTCCTTAGAAAGGGATTATAATTTCTCCCAAAGTGTTTAAAAACACTTGATACAATGATATGATAAATTCATGATGAACCTTGGCCTTCGTTTTCCTTCACTTTTGATCAAAAAAATTCCTTTTTAGTCAAATTTCAACAATTTTTAGATTTTGTCATTTTTAGTAATTTTGCATCTACGACTTTGAGAGTCCTATTTTTTTCCAAAAAATTTCTAGAACTAAAGTAGGATAAATTTCCAACTAACATTTGAAATTGGAAACATGGAATTTGAGTTATTAATAGAAAAAACTTTCAAAAAAACTAGGAAAAAACTTTAAAATGTCATTTTGAGGGCCAATATCAAAGTTTGAAGCCCCTAGTTAGATGGATCCAAGGCCAAGAGAAAATGAAAAAGGTCAAAAAACATGGCTAGATGTTAGATCAAATACATGTACACAAGCATGAGATATTCCCCATGAAATCCATCTATTCAAACTAAATTAGGAAATCAAGAACACAAGATTTAAATGAAATAGCATAAATCCTAATTAAGCTAATAGCATGATGATCCCATGGGGGAATTGGTTCCAATGAACTATTGCAATTGGACATTTCCCAATTCCTAAGTTGCAATGTGCGTTGATTGAACAATGGTCAAATCTCCAAAGAGATTTGAGCATAACCTTGTTATAATTTATGAAAATGGTGGATGATTGAGTGCAATGGGAAAAATTGGCTCTCAATGTGAAGAGAGTAACTTTGCATATGATTGTGGATGATGATGGATTTGAGGATAGTAAGTTTACTCAAATTTTGGATGTTTGAATGAGAAGAAGAGTCTCTCATTTATAGGTTCCAATCTTGGAAGAATGAGTGAAAACAAGCAATGTGGAATCATTCAACATCCAATGGCCAAGTGCCACTTGTCAAGATGTGAATGGTTGAGGACTGAGCACATTTTGGTCAATGTGCATGATAAATTTCATTGGATTCAAATTTTAATTTTGAATGTGACATGTGAGAGGGAAAGAGAAATGGATTTAGTGTCACTTGGCTCAAGGTCAAGGACATGTAAGAGGCATTGAATGCCTTGTTGGAAGGATGAAGCCCACTTGGCCTTTTTGAATTCAAATGAGGGAATATTCCCTTTTGATTCTTTGTGAGGGAAAATAGAGAATTAAATAAATCAAAGTAATTGATTTATCGTGCAAGTTGCATTCTCTAGAGGATTTTAGTGAGAGAGATTAGCTTAATCAAGGTTTTGATTAATTTAATGAAGAATTAGATGATGTGACAATTTATACTCAGATCTATGAATTGATTTAAGCCAAGAATTGAGAGGAAATGATTTATCAAATAAATGATTTGATTTATTTAACTAAGGAGGAATATGTTAGATTAAATTAAATAATTTTTTAATTTATTCAATTTAATAAGAAGACTTTAGAGATTTAATTTAAATAAAATGAATTATTTAAATGAAAAGAAAAAGATGATTAATTTAATTAATTGATTAATTTAATCACTAGAGGAGGAAGACCTAATTAAATAAATAATAATTTATTTAATTAAGGGATGAAAGGTGTTGATAATCTAAGAGTATGATTCAAGAGGAAATGATGTTAGCACGATCAGAATTAGGTGCATGTATATTTTACGTGTCTACAAATATCAAGAACCACATCTCCAGCATCAAGACATTAGATATCAAGAAGAAAAAAATTAGCAACATGATCTATCCCTACAACCTCAACAAGATAAATCACCACATCTCCAGGATGAATCACAACTAGATCAAAAAACAAAAACACAAGCTTCACAAGATAACAACACCATCACCAAACATGAATACACTCCTTTATGGGAGCCAATCGAATCATCATTAAACATGTTGTTGAATGCTAAACTTATCAATATTCCAAAATCATTAAATGGGGATAGACCTAGAATCAAGTTACCATGGGATGATGATAATTCTTA
The DNA here is from genome assembly GCA_007115665.2 of Sequoiadendron giganteum. Taxonomy (NCBI): domain Eukaryota; kingdom Viridiplantae; phylum Streptophyta; class Pinopsida; order Cupressales; family Cupressaceae; genus Sequoiadendron; species Sequoiadendron giganteum. Next base: position 68,604,334 of record CM021101.1, on the reverse strand, counting down.
TTGTGAATACCATAGCAAAAAAATTCATGATATGTTAGATTTATTCAACTCAAAGATCTCACCAACACCTTCTTGACCAAGGAAAAATAACTATTTAGGACAATGATCAAGATTCAACCACTAGTGATAGTAGTGACAATGTCTCCACCATAATTGTTGAAAACAATGATCAAGATCTATCCATCAATGAGAACCTTGAATATGTTTCTACCAAATCAAATGATCAAATCAACATACATGTGGACTCACTTTTTAATCATGATAAAAAACTATCAACAATATCCAACAATGATCCATTTCAAGAAATATTAACATTATTTTATCTCATGGTTAAAGACATTGATAAGGTTTCTACCATAATTGTTGAGGATAAAATTCAAGATTCATCCATTAATCATCATGTTAACAATATCTTTACATCACCTAATGAGTTAGAAGACATATCTAAATTATTTATTCCCCAAAGAATGATCAACATCTTTCACCAAAGTGTAGCAGTGGTCCTTTCCAAGATATCTTGACATCCTTTGAACTTATGGTTGCAAATATTAAAGTAATCCTCAAATCAACACTTGATCCAAATACACTCAAAGATCAAGATGATATTGAGCCACTTCCCATGCCTAATGAAGATATCCAAGAACCCTTTGCAAATAATCCACCCTTTGAAATTGATCCATGCCAAGAACATGAACTCAAGCATATTAAAGATAACACCACATGGAGTCAAGATCAAGGATCCATATCTCCAAGATACTACCATGATCTAACTGGTAATTTCCAGTCCATTCTATATGTCACAAATACTGATCATATCCATATATCACATACTCCTCCATCTACCCATGAGATGCTTACTCATACTTTACATGTAGATGATCTTCATCCAAAACAAGAGTCTCATACTCTTGATAAGATTACCAAGGAACAAGAGTCTCCTACTCTTAATATCTTTACACATTATCAAGAAATAGTAGAGTCTATAGACATATCAAAAGTTAATTATGAAGAAGACCTCTACATGGATGGTGAATCAGACACATCCTTTGAAGAGTAATCATAAATGGACCATAAGGAAGGCTCCTATAAGGATTGTAAAGCAACAACACATTTTGAAGAAGCTTCAAAATCAAACACATCCTCCATAAAAATTGAAGAAATTGAGTATGAGGATATCGATCACTATTAAAAATCAACAAAGCTAAACCATCTTGAACAACAAGAAAATGGTTTTTCCGTAGTAGAATAAAAGAATATTAGTAATACTCCCATAATACTAGGGATAACTTTATCTAGTGCAAACACCAACATGGCGAGCACAAAGAGTCCTTATAATGAAATGGCTACCAACACTACAACCATTCATATCATGAATCATTTTCCATGCATCTTTCCACCCACTAATTGGGACCAACCACAAGAAGGAGGTCTATATCAAAGAAAATAGAAAATTATTGAAGAAAAACAATCTATAAAGAAAGATGGAAAAGAAAAATTCAAATGGCTACCAAAAAAAAAGAAGAAAATCATCCTTATCAAACTCCATTAGTCAAAGAAACTATGGGGAAAAATAAAAAAGGGAAGTTCTTCCATCAAAAATTTCCATTTCTGCAAAAGAAAGCTTCAAGAGTGACCTACAAAGTATATGAATAAATTTGTCTCAATCTCATGTAGACCTTCATATCCATCCATCATTTCTCATCTACCCATGTTTGGAGAGTCAAAGGTTCCAAACCATCGACCAATCCATTTGCATCTCGTATCCCTCAATGCATTCCACCATCCACTTCAATATCCATGGTATCTTGCTCTTTTATTTCCCATGTGTTGATAGCAAATCTTTATCATAAGGATTATGAAGGCACTCTATAGTGATGTGTGCACATAGATGAGGTTAATTTTAGTATTAATAAGGTAGATCAACATTCTCAAAATTCGCATTCTAGTACTTGTATCTTAACAGAGAAACTTCTTCAAGTAGGATATCATTGGAACATCATGATAGAAAAAACATATACATCAGCACTAGTGGCCTCTACATAAGCACTAGCTAGTGGTTGAACATGAGAATAAACTTCAAAAAATCAAAATATCAAAAAATAAAAAAAAATGTCAAGAGAAAAACCATCATCTAGTGAAAACCACTTCAGTGGCACTTTGGAAAAGTACCATGATGAAAACCTAGAAAAAAGGTGTTATGAGTAGAATCAAGCATCTATGTGCACCATTTTAGGTGGAAGTATCTCATCCCATTCATAATAAATCCAAAACTCCATCCATTTTATCCATAATAAATCCATGAACCATTTACCCAATCCATTTTTATCCATCTACATCCATCTTCCAGATTAGCTTGATCTTGACAAACGTTTGTTACAATTTACACTTGCTTATGGTAACCATGTTGACATGGGTCATTATCATTGATCATATCCTACCTATAATTATTTGAGCCATGACACATTATCCAAATGAATATTTTTTATTCAAACACCTTATACTATCACAAGATAATCCTTAGAATCCTTCACATACACATCCATCCATCCATACATCTATCCAAGCATCCATCGATGGTATTACATGCATTGCTAGACATTGGCGGCATACATTTACATCTTTCTTTGAGAATAAATCTTGGGCTATATCTTCTAACTGCTGCAGTGATTCAAACATTGGCTAACATAAAATCAAATTGGCTAATTTTTTTAAAGAAAAAATCCAAATCACTAGCCCATGGCACATTTTGATGAGAATATGTTCCTTATCAAGCTTTATCCTTTATCAAACACCAATCTAAACAATCAGTATCAGTTGCATCTACCTTGCACTTCAACATCACATCAAATAATTCCAATAGATTTTGTTCCAAGCCTAGCTTCAAAGGCTTGATCAATCAAATCCAATCAATATATCATCATCTCAGGATATCCTTCCCAATCCTTGTGTTTCTTAACACTATCCTTGCATTGTTGTGTATCCTCAACAATTTTATCATCATCAATCCATCAATAAAATCAATCAACCATAGCTTGGTTTTCAACAAAACCCCAAAATAGATCACTTAAATCGTCACATATCCATACACTCATCATCATCATGCAAAATCCCAAAAACATCCAAATCTCATCAAAAATCCCAAAACATTCATAAAACCTCATCAAAATACCTAAACATGTCAAAACATCAAAAATAGTACCTTGTTAAACTACGAGTCTCTAAGCTTGAATGTAGGTAAGTCCATCATTGGTGTGCCCCCAAGACACCCTAGGTTAGTCCTTTAGGAGTCCATCAACTATTCATATCACATCATCAATAGTTCAAGTCAGTCAAACTACGAGTCCTTTGTATGTATAACATAGGAAAGGCTAACCTTTGATCAGCCTTCAAGGCCCCTAGAATAGTCTTTTAGGTTAGGCTCTTGGTCAAAAACTCAAAAAATCCCTAAACATTTTAAAATCTCAAAAAAAAACCCCAAACATTTGAAAACCTGAAAAAAACCCTAAACATTTTAAAACTTAGAAAACCCCTAAACAGTCAAAAAACTTAGAAAAACCCTAAACCACCTCAAATAATCTAAAAACATAAACATTTACATAAACTCTCAATAGACTAAAAATATTGAAATATTCCAAAAAAATCCGAAACCATTTATCCCATTTTTATTTCACTAGCAATAAATATTCACCCATAATAAATCACTCATCATGTCAACCTTTAGCAAAAAATAATTGAAAACATGTGTCACAAGTTGTAAAGTGAAAACATAAGTGTCAAAATCTAAAGTCTAGATCATAGGTAAATGAGTTAGTGGAGTTTGTATCAACACATTATCACACTTAGTCTTCATCAAAACACCTGATCAACATGTCCTAGGATGAATCCTTCCTACAATGGACATCAACATCAAAAATCAGCTTAACTATGTTAAATTGGTAGGAGATATAGATAATACTGACTATTTTTCTTTGATTATTTTCTTATGATTTATCTTATTGACCCATTCTGAGGACCTCTCAATTATTTCTCAATGATTTAGAGAGAAAGGAATGGGGCATAAATCATTATCTTTCATTTGTTGTTCTTGTGGGTATTCTTGTAAAATAATCTCGACGCATACTTTCTTAGTTGTATGTAGGGAGCTTTCTTGGAATAGATTGTTGACTATTGTGTATTCTTTGGTTCGATGTATTCTAAGCTTCTAACCTATATTCCAACAAGGTTTTCATATGTCAAGGTGTGAACAAGAACTATCTTCTCTATTTGTATAGTCAAATTCCATTACACTACAACACCGTCTTGGTTATCAACCATGATGCATCATGTCTATGTGTTATATCAAACATAAGGAATGATGGAAAATCCCAAATCCCAAGATATGATAAATCATCCATCTCATCACCATATCTAATAAAGTATCTATGGATCATGGAATTTTTAGACATTTTGAATCAATCCTGAAAATCAATGATCAAATCATATTTTTATTCTTCTATCTTCTTTCCATGCTAACCTGGTATCATAATAGTTAAGCAAAACCATAATCAATTCACCCATTATAGATCCAAAAAATCATCAACATACATACATCTTGCATCATCACAACATATCATAACAAGGGAAAACATAATCCACTACATCATCATCATCATTTATGTTGCTGCGAACAATATAGATTTGTTATTCTAAGAATCTTAATCAATTGCATTATCATCCATAAACATCCATATCATGAACATTCATAATATCCATACTATAAGCATCATCCATATATACATCTTTCTACATCCATATCCATACATGCATCATCATGACATCACAAATAACATTGGAAAAGTACACAAAAATAAATTCATCCATCCATACATCATGCATAAACATATCATGTCAACTACATAAGTATATCATAGCATAACATCCATCCCATAACATATCATATAAATATACTAAAAAAGAAGATACCAAATCCATTACATTGCATCCATACATCCATAAACCATGAAATAAAAGCATGCATCACACCATACGTTTTAATCATCTCATATATATATATATCAAAAAATGACTATCATGATACAATTTTTGAATCAGTGAATTAATATCAATCAAAAATACAATATACACAAGGCTATTAAAAATAACTTGATGGAAGTGTATTGGTATAAATAACTAGGTAAGTAATCAAAAAGTGTCTACAAAATGGCTAGTCCTAAAGGCTGTCCAACTCCCCTCTAATAGATGGTTGATCCTCAACCCTTGGAGGTGCCCCACTCCTCTTTGAAAACTCAAGTTGTCATAGCTGCTAGGGAACATCACAATGATAATGCATCTTATAATACATAGCCTCAGTGATAGACTTTCTATCAAAGTGAGCTGAAAATTTCCATCCCTATGATACTACTATCACCACCTCGAGCGACTACCTCTGCCCAATATCCTAGGCTAAATATAGGTTCAATTGTTGCCGCAAATGAACCTCATGATCCCTTTGTGTAGTAATATCTTGTAGTTGTTGTTGCAACCAATCCCTCTCTACCTACAACTAGTCTCTCTCTCGACTGTAAGAGATTTTATCTGAGCCTATACCTACTAATTTAGTTATACAGGGAAAGGAGATGGTGGTGCCCATAAACCTATCCATCTTGGTGCCCTAGGTCTTAGTGACCCTAATCTTTCTACTAATGCCCATCCCCAAGAGCCTATTCCATGTCCTACTCTAGCTACTGCCCTCAACCTTGGCCCCCATCTTTGCCTCCATCTTGGCTGCCATCTCATCCTCTGTCTTGGCCTTTGCCTCTACCTCTACCTATGCCTTTGGGATATCCCCCGATTGGGTCTGTTAGGTGCACGATTGGCCTGAACCATGCATCATAGCCTTAGATAGTCTCCAAATCTAGTATGCCCTGATCATAAGCCCATGGATGTGCAATGAGCTATTTGAAGTCATTGAATGCCACTGTGAGGTCAATCTGTGCTCCTCACTAGACCTCCCTCTGAGATCTCATGGATACTACCATGTAATCCTAAGGAGGTACATCTTGCACCTCCTCAAAATATCTTGTGACATGGTCTAGGAGATACCACTCTATCATTGTGTGCTCTCTCCCCTGGATATGGTGAGTCTATTGAGAAAAATATAGTTGTCACCTGTCAATGTATCATGTAGGAACCTAAAACCATGACTTGTATCAAAATACAATCTTTTCATCAATGACCCTACACCAATACGGTAGATCAGTTTTCCCTTTGTGTTGCAATGTCATTGAAACCCTATATATGAAGGTTATGTGCTCATCCTTGTGAATGTCTTCCAAAACATCCAAGGGCCTCAAAATGGAAATGTGCTCGAATTCCTAAATGTGGAGCATTGTAACACTTTCTTTGATGCTCTTTACCTTATAGTAAATGGCTTGATGCATCTCATGATATAACAAAGCAAGTAGTACTAGACCCCATGCAAACATAATAGTCCTCTTGATCATCACCTCCCATGCCACCCCCCAACCCAAACTAAATTTTTTGCCTTGTCAATCGGGTGAAATAACACAAGAAATGAGTTTCGCAATGAATAATTTGAAAATGGGCACCTACCCACAATATAGATCCAGGTCTATCTGCAAGCTCACCAAAATAATTTGATCTCTATGTAAAAGAGAGAAACATGCATCTCTCTCAGTATCTATGTCATAGATGACACACTCTCCATGTATCAAAAATCACAAGATCCACCACACATCCTCAAGTGAGATGTTGGCCTAGTTGGTGGGAAAGTAGAAAGAGGAGGTCTCATTGTGCCACATCTCAATGAGTGCAGTCATCATAGTCAAGTGGGTCTAAACCTCTAGAAAGAAAGAAATAAAACCTAAACCTAGCATCCCCAACCGCTCTATCTCCAGGTCATAAAATTCTTGAGCTGCTACCAAAATATTAGAATGGTGCTCTTGTGACATCAAAGGTGGAAAATCCTCCTACACGTATCGCACACATAGTATCAATTTGCCAAAAAATAAAAAAATAGATAAAAAACCGAGACTCTGCATCCTAAAAAATCAATAGCATCACTGAAGTCAATAGTGTCACTATTTAAGGGGTGCGTCACTATATCAATCTAGGGGGTATGTCACCAATTTAGCGACATGTGTCACGTTACTTAATAGTGAATCAACATTTTCATGCATTGCTATAGCTAAAACTTTGGGTGTGCCACCATTTTCTGTGTGTATCGCCCACCTCTTTTGAGCATTGCTCAACCTTAAAATCCTTTGTGTCGCTATATTAAAATCATGTCACCCTAATGAAAAGTGTCACTAGAAAAAAAATGGTGGTGTGCTGCTAAACAAAAATAATGTTGCTAGACGATCAATTGTGATGCTCCTAACACATTTGTGCGTTGCTATATAGTGACGCTCCTAAAAAATTCAATTTTTATGTGTTATTAAATGCACCTAAATATGAAAATCGAGACCATTTTCGAGTCACATACCCGCAATCCTACATTTTCTTAGTGTTGGTACTCTCAAACCCACTTGGAAAGGTGAAGAGGAAGCGCACAGTGAGCCATCTTGCCAAGGTGTCATAGGTCCAAATTCACTAAACCTCTAAAGATTGAATGCACAAATGAATTGGAAGTGCACACCTTTTCACCTATTTAAGCCTAAAAATTAAGGTTTTTGGTCCTAATTTGAGCCAAAAGCTAGGGTTTTGGCCTTTTTTACCTATTTCCACCATGCGTAACCTATTTTGAGCCATCTTTTACATTTCTAAGGCTATTTTTGGCATCCCAAGGCATGTTTTGGCACGTGGGCCTATATTTTACCTTTGACGAGAGATCAACCCAAAATTCAAAATTTATGCCCGATCTCTTGAGGGGGTAGGGAACTAGCTTATTCCTTCCATTGGGGCAATAGTGGGGCATCCAAAATCATTTTTTTTAATTATTTTTTGATCTGAGCAGTAAATTTAATCTGAAAAGTGTCAATCTTTGAACCAACATAATAGGTACCTCACTTCAAAGAGGGGAAAAAATGTACACTTAAAAATGTCTTGAATGATATCGCACACTTGAATCTAATATACTAATGTGGTTTCATCCTAAAACCCATCATATTTTCTCTTTATTGATTAAATTAGCCTAGCTATTTAATTAATTACACCATTTTCATCTATTAACCTGATCAAACTTATTAGGTTAATTCCCCCCCCTTTCATGCTAACTTTTCATCTCATTAAATTGAATAGATCAAAATATTTAAATTTAACACTCTAAGTCCTCTCATTTAATTAAATAATCTTAATTATTTAATTAAATGTCACTTTTCCCCCTTTTCATTAAATAAGTTAATTATTTAATGAATACTCTAAATTCCCCTAATTTGCATAATTGAAACTTGGTTTTAATTATCAAATTACTAATTAATTCTAATTCTCCCACTTGCAAGGTAATATTCCTTGAGAATATTCCTGCTTTGCACATTCCTCTAAAAGGAAATATTCTCATGGAATATTCCTTCCCCTTCGCACATTATAATTTAGTTTTAATTAGCTAAATGACTAATTTTCCTCCAAAAGGGGAATATTCTCATGGAATATTCTTTCCCTCTTCGCTCATTTGAAGAAAGGAATATTATTCCTTACAACAAAATTTCAACAAACTTATTGTGCATTTTTTGAAAGTGTGTTTCTTTGTATGAAAGTAAGCCCTTGATTAAATATCATCTTGCATCCTCAACCCTTGATGGGAATCCATGATCCATGCCTCCATATTCTTTTGATCTTGACCATCAATTTCATTTTACCTATTCTATAATAGATCTTGCATCTATTGAATAGGGATCCATCTTTTAATATTAAACTTATTTTGTTAAAAGCACTGCCACTTGCATCCATATTTAGCATTTTTAGTTTAAATATTGAACATAGTAGCCTAAGAATCCATTAATGGCTTCCATGGTAACTTATTTTTCATCCATTTAGTATATTTTTGGAATCTAGGGCTTGCATCTTTAAATATTGCATACATTTAGCATAATTTACATCCATTTCATCAATCATCTTAGCATTTAGAATGCATTTAAATTATGTTAATCTAGCTTTTATCATGTTTTTGTTCATCTTTTCTCATTGATTTCCATTTATTTTAATCAATAAAATTGACTGGGAAGGCTCATATTATCCAAGGGATTGGGAAAGGGTCACCATTCCACATCAATGTGACACCCCTCCCCCAGTATTATAAGATTCAATATTTTAGAATAGATGTTTGTCAAGATTTCATGTTTTAGTATGTTAGTTTTAATGGCTTCTTTATTTTGTTGATATTGAATATCTTATTGGGATCAATACTTAGGTAATTAAATAGGCTTTAAATTCATTTGGATCTAGCATATTTAGTTAACACTATTTCATTCGTCACAATATGCAAATGCATGTGTTATATTTAAATATACATGTATGTGTGCATTTATGTTTGTATATTTTATATATCTATGTACATGTATGTATGTACTACATACATATATATGTATGTAGGACAATAAAATTGTTTTTAGGGAGGGTTCTAAGAAAGGGGTGGCTCTGTAGAGATAGTGGTGTCCACTAAAGTAATAGGTTTTAGACTAATATCATTTTTGGGTTCCTAAGAATTTATAACTAAAATTTAATTTTGGTTAAACATATACTCTAGCTATATTCATTCTAGTTAAAGAAGATAAGGGACCTAAATTTTCCAATTAATCATATCCACTAAAAAAATATTTATCATAATTTTGGGGCTAATTTACCAAAAAAAATAGTGGATATTTTCACAACCCCTACTCATGTAAATAATATTTTTAAAAACATAGAAAAATATTATTTTGTAGATATATAAGTGTAGTTTTCAATAATGTAATATTTTTATAGTTTAATTATTATATTATATTTTTAATTTTTATTAAAAGTATGTCATCAACACCAAAATATAAGTTTGATTGAATTTTCAATAAAAATACTAAAGCTTATTAGAAAATTATATATGATGCACTTGACAAGAGATTCCTTGTCAAGGTGATATATTTTGTTTCTATTTTGAAAAAATGAAGAAAAAAGTGACTATTAAAATAATTGTGTTTTTAGTACACAAGTTTTAATATTTATTTAAGAATATATTTATCAAATCGGAAAAAAAATCCATGTAACAAAGTTTTAAGTTATAAATACACACACAAAAATGAAGGGAAAGAACTAGAAGATGTTTGAAAGTGATGACCAGATTGCCATATTCCTCTAGCAGTCATTCAAGTTCACAAAGAAGTTGCAACCAAAGATAGAGGAGACCTACAAAGATCAAATCATACAAAGTAAGTTCAAAAAAATTCAAAAATGACTAATCACCTTGGAGAATCTATTTGAAAATACAAGTGATTACTTGAAACTCGATCTAGGAGGTGGAAAAAATTTGAAAGTTGGGAAAGAGGTTTCCTAGAAATACAAGTATTGGTTGATATCCTTTTGCAATGACTATGAAGGGGTTGTGGCTTGTACCTACCATGACCTCAATGGGTATTATTTCAAGGTGATCCAACATACAATAGAACTGTTTGAGAAAGCTAAATTAGTATGCCAAAGGTAGAGGCTAGTGAATCTAAATTTTGAGTCTCTCATTACTGAACGACTATATGAATCAATCGATTCAAGAATCATATACCCATTGATAATTTGATGTGGTTGTCTAATATAGTTCATATAAGGAAGAATAATGGTGAAATGATGGGCTGATGCAAGAAGTTGGGTCCACAAAAAGCTCAAAAAGTGGAAGTGTTTTTGTTGTTTTTCATAATTTGTCACACTTGGACTGAAAATTTGAGGCACTTACACAATGAATTTTTAAAAAAATCAGTAATATGAAAGTTTGAATTTTGAATCTAGTTTCTAAATATGTAAATTATTCAAATACCCAAATTGTAGAAATTAAATTTTGATAGGGATCTATAAAAACCACTTTTTAAAAGTCCCTGTTTTTTTACCATACCATGCACGTGTACGGACACCACTTTTTGACCCAAATAAAAGTACTTTGCTAATTCCTTTTGAGGAAAGAGAGCTAACAACATGAAGATTGATGAGGATTTTTTTTTGTAATTTTTTGTTGAATATTTTTTTTTTTATTAAATTTTTATTGGCCTTAATTGTTGTTTTTAAAAATCAACGTGTACGGACAACATAATTTGACCTAAACTAAACATTTTTTTTTCATTCTGTAAAGAATTGTCTAAAGATTGATGTCATATAATTTTTTTTACAAGAAACTTCACCAAAAAAAAGTTATTAAAAAACAAAAAAAGTCTGATATTTCATGTTTAAGGACTATTTTGCTTTGAAATTAATTTAAAAATATCAGATATAATCCAATATTAATAAAAAATATATATTTGGAAACTAGAAATCGTGTTCTGTAATGGGTTTTAATTTTATAGATTGATTCAGAAAAAAAGTCCATCAACCATATTGTCAAAGATGGACATTCTTCTTCAATCTGCCTTAGTTTTTTAGTTGCAGGTCAAAGGCTAAGGCTCGGATTGCCAAGCCTTTCCCGAGCCTAAAACCAAGGCTGCAAGTGGGTTGGAGATTCAAGTTTTTAATAACGCGTATGCGTTTTTTAAAACGCGTACTCGTTACAAAATGCATATGCGCTCTTTATTTGTTTGATTATTTTTAAAAAAAAATGCTTTTTAGAAATGTGTACGCATTTTAAAACACGTATGCGTTTCTAAAAAGAAAAACGCGTACGTGTTTCTAAAAAGCAAAACGCGTACGCATTTCTAAAAAGTATTTTTTAAAAATAAATTATTTGTATGCACTCAAAAACGCGTATGCATTTTATAACACGTAATAAATTATTTGTATGCACTCAAAAACGCGTATGCATTTTATAACGCGTACGCATTTTATAACGCATACACATTTTTTTAGGCTCGGGTACGCAATGCATAATGCATACGTGTTTTTTAATAACGCGTACACATATTTTAATAACGCATACGCGTTTTCTGCGAGATTTTTTTTTTTTGGCCGAAACTTCCCCTCTTTGTGGACCCAACTTCTTGCACTTACCCTGATACTCTACATAGAATTCAAGGATTTGAATAAAGCATCATTGAAGGACCTCCATCCACTTCCCTCTATGGAGAAAATCCTCCAAATAATTGTGATCCTAGAGATGTTCTCTTTACTCAACGACTTCTATGTCTATAATCAAGTATGGGTTAAGGAAGAAGACCAACACAAAACCACTTCCACAAAAAAATGGGAAACCTTTGCATATGCAAAAATGCCTTTCGACCTCTCCAATGAAGGAGATACATTATAGTAGGCCATGGATATATCCTTTCAAGGCTTAATAAATTTAATAATCCTCATCTACTTGGATGATCTCACAGTCTTCTCCAAGAAGAAGGAAGACCATTTTGACCACCTAGAAAGGAATTTTCAAAAATACCAAAAATTTAAGAAATCCTTGAACCCTAAGAAATGAATCTTCAAAGATCACCAAGGAACACTAATAGGATACATAGTATCCAAAGAAGGCATCTCCATTGGCCTTTGGAGATTGCAAGACATTAGATATTTATGCCTACCCATCAATAAAAAGGGAGTTCAATCTTTCCTTGTAAATGTTAACTTCATCAATGGCTCATATTGGACTTCGTAGGGCTAGTAAGCCATCACACTGATGTTGAAGAAATATCAAGCCTTCAGCTGCATCACCGAAGGAATGATAGAATTCAACAAAATCAATGATGAAATTTCCACTACTCCTATGCTATTCAATCCCAAATTCTCTAAGGATTTTGTCATGTATGTTTACATAAGTGAACATAGCTTGGAAGTTGTTATAACTCAAAAGGAAGATGAAGAAAAAGGTGAACACTCCATCATTTTCTACTCAATAACTCTGTAGGCATATGAAACTAAGTATAAATTCATCAAGAAGAATTCCTTTTACATCATCAAAGGTCTTAATAAGTTCAAGTATCTAGTGTCAAGAAATAAGATAATGGTATATGTATCATACCCTAGTTTTAGAGAGTATATCATGGAAGGGGAAATTATAGATAAGAGGGACAATTAGATCACTAAGATCCTAGAATATGAAATCAGATTCAAACCAACCAAGGTAATCTAGGGGGGACTTTGTGAATACCTAGCACAATGCACAAATATCCCAATAGAGGAGCATGATGTACTAGAGACAGTTATGAAAAGCAATATGAGATCAATGGTCATGGGTTGCTGATAGGATCCACTTTATGGAGATCGATCAATATCCAAATAATATCCTTGCACAAAAAAGAAGGTTTCACAAACTACAAGGAGCTAGTTACATGCTAGTTCAAGGGCTCCTATTCAAAATAAATTTTAATGGTATCTTCCTCAAATGTGTCAATAACCACCAAGCCAACAAAATCTTGCAAGATATGCATTTCAACTTATCCAATGGCCATTTATCAACAAAAAAAATCACCATTAAGATTACATGCATCAAATACTACTAGCCAGCCTTAAATTTAAATTACTTCTAGGTAGTCAAAAGGTGCCAAACAATGCTAATTTTTCATTGGAAACTAAAATAATTCAGCTATGACATTGAAATCAATAGTGACTAATGAGTCCTTTGCACAATGGGGCTTATATTTCATTGGTATGATCAATCCTATGTCCAACATAGGTCATAAATGGATACTCATGGCTATAGATTACTTCATAAGGTTGATATAAGTTTTTCCTTTAAAAGAAGCAACCAAAGAGGTGATCCTTGATTTCCTAGAGGAATTGGTTGCAAGTTTCGGCTCCCTATAAACAATCATATTTAATAATGCAAAGGAATTCCTTGGTCCAAAAATCTCATAATTTGTGCCTAAAAAATGAATTTTTCCTCAAGACATCATTCAACTACTACCCACAAGGGAACACGTTAGCATAATCAAAAAATAAAAACTTCCTTAGATTAATTAAGAGAATGGGATCTAATAAAAAAAGAGAATGTAACAAAAATTTGTGGACAAACCTATGGCCTAATTGAGTTACTCCCAAGAAATTTTTAAACACATCCACATATGAATGTATATGGGAAGGAAACAATGATGGTCATTTCAATAGAAGTCCCTACCTTGTAGCTATTAAAAGCTCTCAAAATAGAAGACAACGAAGCTATGGATGTTAGGTTAGCAAAATTGTTCAACCTCCAAGAAGAAAGGGAGTAGGTCATTAATGCTATGGTTGACCACTAGTAGGTGGTGAAGAGGTGGTTAGGTAAAACAATCCTCTCACCTAGGATTCAAGCCTTGAGACTTGGTTTTAAAGCACGAGCAAAGGGTAGTGATGCCAAGTCATCTTGCAAATTTTGAGTCATTATTGAGAGGACCTTTCCATATTATCAACAATCACCAAGGTAATGTGTTTGAATTGGCAGATAAAGAAGGAAATGCCTTAGAGATTCTAGTTAATGGGATCTAATTAAATCACTTTAACTAGGTTATTAGCTTACCTTGTATATAATTAGGTAGTTTCCCTTTCTTATTGTTTTATTCCTTTTTTTTTCTAAAAAGTGTTGTCGACACATTCCACAACCATCCCTTTGGTAATTTCCAAGTTTTCACACCTTCGGTACCCTTATTTTGAAAGCCTCCATGATAGAGTTATTTTCCCCCACTCTCTTTGTAATTAATGATCAAGGTGCCATTACTACACAAATTATCATAAAAATATTGCCAAATATCTCAGGAGTGGCTCCTCAAGCATGTGCACCATCTTTTTCATTAATAGGCAACATATCCCAAAAGGATATGCAGTCATTACATTAAAAATGAATAATCAATAAATACCTTACTCCTCCTTAAGTACAACACTTTAATATCCTGAATTTTTGTGAACACAAACTCAAGTAGACAAACCTTTAATAGAGAATTGAGTGTATATTTTATTGTATAATTACAGATAAAATCCAATAATATACTACTTTAGAAGAGAAAGGAAGCCAATTTTGGAGAAGGAGAAGATATGGAGCCTTCTAGTTCCTCATCCAAGTGCAAGCATTTGAAGAAAATAAAATCCTATGGAACACTAGTTTATGAAGATCTTCCTCTCCAATTCATTGGAAGCAAGTCATATGCTTTTGTGACTATGCTACCAAAGCCCCCCTTACCATTTTTGAAGAATTTTTCAAAAGGACCGTATAGGGATAGTGTGTTGGTTTGTGATTGCATGGATAAGATTTTGATCCTAAATTATCTACAAATCCAAAAGGACTAAGAGAGGTTCCTCAATCTTGCATGCTTGTGAAGGCCCAAAAATGAGACTTTGATTCTTTCAACTATAGGTGATGGACCTCCATCCTGGAACAATACATGGCTCCCCTTGTACAACTATTTTTTGAACTTGTTTCTCTCTATACCTAGATGTATAACATTAAAGAAGGAATTATCCAAGGTGACCAAGTGAACATGGTGAATAGAACACAAAATATTAGGGAGATGATATCCATCCCCTATAATCCCATTGAAAAATTTTGTGATGAAGAAAAAATGTGAAAATTATGGAACACCCATGGGCTAAAATTGGATTTTATGAGCTCATCTCTTTGTGCCAAAAACAATTGGTGCCACCCTTTCCTATCATTATCTCAAGCTTTATGACATAAGATATGTGGGAGATCTTGTCCATCTTGGCTTCCATTTTTGGGCTAGATTATGTTTCTCGAGTCTATGATTTCCAATGAGGTGTCACTTTCTACTCAAAGATGGTACCTATAGATAAATATTATTTGATGGAATTTTCCAACACCATCATCAACTACATTCATTACCAATTGGTGAATTTTTCAACATCAAATAACTTTAGGTATTCTTCCTTTCTCTTGTATTTTATTCTTTCTTAGAACACTTAGTTCTTGTCTCCCTACTTTCCCACCAACTCTACTCAGAAAAATGTTTTCCAACACATAGTAATCCTTGTATCCACTTCTTGGACCCATATCATGTCAGTTATCTTGGACTACCATGCATTCTAGTTCTCTCTCTTATCCCCAATTGAAAAATAGGAAAAAAATTGAGAAGGGGGAATTAGGTGAAGAAAATAAGGAAACCAATGGTAGACTAACCATGATTTTCACACCATTGCACGGTATGGATGAATCCTTGAAGCAAAAACATACTTCAAGAGTGATCATTGCTGAGAAAACATGTTATGGATGTGGTGGTCTAGGATCACAAGGACAAAGCATGTAGAGGCTACTTTAGGTAACCTATAGAAAGTCCCACATCAAGTTTGGCCTTGGATCCAATAAAGGAACCATGAGATTCACAGGAGTAGGAGAGATAGTACAATTCATTACAACCTCAAACACCCTTATTCAGACACTACTCCTTTCTACAATGCAATTTCCTCCCATTGTTACACAAGCTCCCTTGACCATCTGACATGAGGAGCATCTCTCTTACCCTCCTCTCTTACATCTTATTTGTATTCCCCTTCAATTCGTCTTGTTGTTTCCTCTCCAATCACCACCCTACCATCCACCATGATTTTGTTTCTTTCCACCCCTCCACCTTCATCTTCCTTGCAAATATCCACCATGGTGCAATATCCATCCACTCCCCTCTACAATATTAAATCTTTCTCGTCATCCAAATTTCTCACCCTCTAGCTCATTCCTAGAGGAATAGCATCTGTTGCTTTATAGTATCAACTAACCATTCCTTTCAAGTTTTCACAAGGATTCCTCTTTGTAGTGGGAGATTGGCAAGAAATCCTAAGAAGCCTGGATAGAGAAAAGGATAAAAAAAAGTGGCGATGGTTCCAATAGTGTTGCACATGTAGACCATTTATGATCATGAGTAGAAAGATCTGATGATCACCCACAAGACACCCATGATGACAAAGCCCAAAGGAAAAATGTTTCCCACAGATTATTTAACCCATGTCATCAACCTAAACCTGAGCCAAGAGAGGATAGTGGAGAAAGTGGAACTCATGGAGGAAACAAAAAATATTATCATGAAAAATTATATTTTTCAACCATTAATTAGATAATAAGGATTAGAAGATTATGAAAATGAAGGCCACAGTCAACTACTACAAAGTACAAGTTAGGGAAAAATACATAGAACTCAAAAGAATGAGATTCAATTTGCAGAATCGTGTCACTGCAAAGAACCTCCAAGTAGAAAGTAATCAGAGGACTCGACTAAAAATACAAGTAGTTGAATTGAAGGCCAAGTAAGAGGGGCCAAAGAAAGAAAAGGACGCCGTAGAATGTCAACTATGATAAATAGAATATGAGCTAGAGTAGACCCAAAAGAGACTTTTGGACTCTATAAGCACACAGAAATTGTAGATGCAACAACAAATGTATCAAGTTTCCCAAGCCAAATACCATGATATTCAACACTTGAAGCAAGAACTTGTTGACTGCTCTCAAACCCCTAGCATTCTCCTAATGGTCCAACATTGTATGAATAATATTGGGAAATGATCAAAAAAATGGATTCACACTTGAAGCTAGTACTTGGATTATTACTAAGTCACAATGATTGAATGCTCAAGTGAGTTATGCTTAAAGCATACCCTCACCTTCATCTCCCCAAAGGTCAATGATTCACAACTTCTAGTAGAGTATCTATATAGTGAAATAGATGAAGCACTCTAGGTATTAGGGGTTTTTAATCAAAGATAGGTGGTTGGAAAAGTTAATGAATTCTTGAGGTACAACAAAGGAACAATAAAATGTAAAGCGTATTTGGAGGTCTTGGAGCAAGGGGCTTGAGACAAGAAGGGACCAATTGAATATTTGTTCAAGTTAGGATTCCCCTCCCTATTTCTCCTAGAAAAAACAATCCTCTGTTAGAGTGAATTGAAGGGTCTACTAGTCACAAATCATAATGACTAGAGAGTATTTGCAAAACTTTGTGCAAAATGAAGATAGTTGTGAAAATCTTAAACAACGTCTCCTTTAAGGAGAGTATAGAATTGGTTAGTTTTCAATGCTCTAAAGAAGAAAAAATAGCCTTATGAGGAGGAATAGGTACCTTTGAAGGCTACCCTCCAAAATTTGTGATTCTCATGACCCTCCCCTTTTTTGTAACTTTTCTTCTTTTTGTGTATACTAGATATTTTTGGTTGTTCATCCACAGGTGGATTTCCCCTTATAGTCACTAGAAATATGGACTAAATCCATGCTTTGAGATATGTTCCTTAGCACCTTACTAGACACAATTGTATAAGCTAGATGTCCACCTCTGGCCTCCTCTCTTACTTTGAGGCCTTGGTAGTTTTTGACCTTTTTATGGACGTTCCTTGCTTACAACACATGGCTCCCCCTCTCTCACCCATTATGAGCAGTGCTTGGCTATCTTTTTAGAAAAGATCCAAGATGAAACATAGTGGAACTAATTTTCTTAGTTCATTAGAAGTAGACAAAATCAATGGGATGGAAACAAGCCTTCACATGGTGTCGCTAAACACTTTGAAGAGTGGAAGTGTCCACTTTGTGGGAAAAGGATACATCATTGGTTGAGTTGTCACAATAGTCCAAGTGGTTCACATGTCAGCTTCATGAGATCATTGAGAATTAATGTTGCACCATTCTTGGGATTTTCAAATCATATGTGAACACATATTGAAATGTCTATAGGATCAAATTTTGTTATTATAACTTCATTAAGGAAGTGGGTGGAAGGGGCACATCAACAGGCTAGGTGGAAGTCATGGAGGAATAAGATATTACAACTTGAGTTGTTCTTCAATCAGTTTTTAACAACTAGGTATAATTTCTACATGGGATTTTTAAGCAAAGAATGTTAGAAAGGTCCTATCACTTGAAAAATAAATTTTAACAAAATCACCTCCCATACGCTAGCTTTAATGTTATAAATATTTCTAACTAATTTTTAACACATTTAAAATTTTGTAATAACTTTATTGCTTTTTTTTTAATTTTCTAGTAGGGGGCTCTAGGTGTCTTCAAGTCTCCAGGCATTGTATTTTCTTGGCCTCAAAAATCCCAACCATGTAGACCAAGGGAACCTATATATTCAACAACCAATTTCTCAGAAGGTAGCTCCTAGAAGTTTCTTATTAACTATTCTTTGAGAGAAAAAAATATAATCTTTATTTCAGGAATATAGATAGCACTAGTTTTTGTTTTCATTTCAAATACCTTAGTAGGTTCTCCTCGTGGAAAGGCTTGAATATTTTTTGTTATGTTTTTGGGCCTTTGTAATTTTTTCTCCACCTAACAATATATAGACAACATGGTGTTCTATGTCAAACTATGTGAAAATGATAATTGTTTATTATTTCTTACTCTTTTCTTTTCTAGTATAAGATTTTATGAATATCATAGATTTTAAATCATGCAAAATTATCTTTTAACTATGTGTGATTTTTTCAAGGTTTATTTAGATTATCCAAATTAGTAGTGAATACCAAAGGTTTTTTTGGTGTATCAGCTTAGTTAGTCTTATTTCAATTTGTCTTGCTTTCCTTCTCCCCTTTTTCTCCCAAAACATTTGAAGAAGTGGCTTCTAAAATCTTGGTGGTTGTTTCACAAACAAAAAAATTAAGAACCACATTTTTGAAAATTTCCATAGGATGTTGTTTTCCTAGAGTGGAGGTTTTAAGCATCAACACTTTAATTTCCCAAAACTTAATTCTTGATAGCTAACAAATAGTTTTAGATTTTTAAGTAATAAAATGTTAGCATTGATACATTTAAAAATTAGCTAAAATGTGGTGGTCAAGGGCATTGGGTACCCTTTCCCAAGCCTATCCTTTTGAGGCCTTAATTAATATAAAATTATTATTAAATAATTATTTATGTTTCCACTTCTAATTTTTTGATAATTATTATTAAATGAGCAAATTAAATGCATAATTAAGTCTAAGAAGATATGGGGGAGCTAAACCTAGTGTGAAACTATCAAGGGTTACAATTTTTGATGCTACATTTAGCCCCCACTTTTGTGAGAGTATAAATTTACACTCAAAATCATACTAATTAAGGATATTCAAAGAAAGGTTCATTTATCCAAACATTGAAGGTTTCATTTAGCTTGCACAAGGTTGATCCTTCTCTTGGGTGATTCCTCTCTATAAGGGTGAATCCACCTACAAAGGGTTGATCACTCTCTTGGGGGATCCTAATATGAAAGGGTGATTGCACTCACACATATGTCATTCTACTCTTGGGTGGTTCTGTCTCCAAAAGGGAATTTTTTCTCTAGTTAGGAATTCATGCTTCGTTCTTAGGAGGATCTATAGGTAATCAAAGTATGCTTAAATTTTTGTTAGCTTTTCCATTTCTTGTGTGTTTGGTATTGATCCACTAATTCACTATCATGCTTGTGATCTTTCTAATATTTTTGTGCAACCTCATATAGTCTAAGATGAAGGGAAACTTGAAGGGGACAAATAGTGTGGAATATCTTCCATCAACACTAATACAACAAAGGAGAGGAGAAAGAATGAGTTCTATATCTTCTTAAAAACTACTAAGATGAATACATACAACATAAAAGAGATAACAAAATAATCAACATTCAGTGATTGACACAAGTATTTACGTGGGAAAACCTTTTTAGGTAAAAAAACCACCATACCAAGAAAAGATAATTTGTATTACAGTAATAAACAAATTAAATACAAAGTTCAGTCTTCACTCTCTAAAAATTAGCATACAATAGCACTCAACTTCACTCACTATTTCAATGCTCATGGCATACAATGAATAATCTCAACTTTAAGAGTTCGACTTAATTCTTACCATTGAGACTTGACTTTCTTAGAAACTATATATCTTAACTGTATTATATGGGGCCACCTAGGCAATAAATTAATGCCTTAATCAATTCATGCCTTAATTAGGTATGTCTCCAACTAGAAGTCGACCTACAATAACTGCATTTTATAATATTGGATTTTTCCAATTAGATCACTGACACTGAGCAACATTTCAGCCTTTCATTCGCCTATCACTCTGACTTTCCAGTCTAGCTCGGTCAAGCTCGGTGGATCGAGCTCCGAGATCATTTTTACTTCCATCGCACCATTGTTGAGCTTTCTAAGCCAACCTGTGTTGTGGCGGTAACCACCGAGTAAACCGCTAGTGGTCATACCGTGCTACCCTGGAGGCCACCAGGCCATCCCATGGTAGGATGGTGAATACTTGGTAGACCGCCAGCGGTCTCATCGTGGCCACCATGGTGAGCCAACTCATCACCCATGGTGGAGCGGTGAACACTAGGTAGACTGCAGGCAGTCTCACCACAACCATTGCGGTGAGTGAGCTCACCACCAATGATGGGGCGGTAACTGCCAGACTCACTGCTGGTATCTTACCGTGGCCACTGTGGTTGGCCAAACCACCACTCGCAGTGTGGAGGTAAGTAGTCACTTTGTACTGCAAACCATCTACCATGGCTATCGTGGTGAGGTAGAACACTATGCATAGTAAGGCGGTAATTTTCAAGCCTTCATCGTGGTACCATCAATGAAATAAATACACAACCATAGTAAAGAAATTAAGGGCTGAAATGTAAATTTTTTGCCAAGTCCAAATAATGTTAGAGGAACAAATTGGAAATTGAGGCACCTGATCTCAACAAGCTCCCACTTAATGAAGATTTCCAGCTTCCTCTTAACTTCAAAAAAATTACTAACGGTCATAGGCCCCAAGGCCCATCGATTTTGTGCACCATATGAACTTGTCTATCCTCACTAGATTTGTCAATGCATTTACAACATTCTTCAAAGTGTCAACCTTTTCAAGATAGACTTTTCCATCTTCAACCATGTCCCTCACAAAGTGATACTACACATCAATGTGCTTTGGCCTAGCATGGAAAGTTAGGTTCTTTGCCAAATAAATTGCACTTTGACTATCAAAACAAATAGTAATCTACCCTACATTAAAACCAATATTTGAACATAGATGACTCAGCCAAACAACTTCCTTCCAGGCATGAGTTGCTGCCATGTACTTGGCCTCTATAGTGGATAAAGAAACTACAGCTTGTTGCTTTTTCATCTAGCTAACTGCTCCACCATTTAACATGAAAGTGTATCCACTCGTGGATCTCTTGTTGTCTATGTCCCCTACCCAATAAGAATCAACATATCCCTGAATATTGAGTGTTCTCTGTGATGCAACCAAACTACCATGGTAACATAGAGCATATTTTGAAGTCCCCTTCAAATATCTGAAGACTCTCTTCACAACATCCCAATGTGATCTTCCCAGATTTTCCATAGATTGGTTGACTACTCCCACTGCTTGGGAAATTTCTAGTCTTGTACACACCAATGCATGCATTAAACTACCAACAACACTTGAATATGACACTGTGGTCATGTCCTCCTTCTTAGTAGCATATTTTGGATAGTCTTCAATAGATAGTTTCGTTCCCTGCATTATTGGAACAACTAGGTACTTGTAGTCATTCATACCAAATCTCTCCAGAACTATATTGACATACTTAATTTGACTTACCCAAAGCTTTCTAATTTTGTCCCTGGTTATCTCCATTCCTAGAATATACCTTGTTGCACCAAGATCTTTCATTTCAAACTTTATAGTCAACTGAGATTTAAGATCAAAAAATCATGGACCTGTTATTTCCTATGAATAATATATCATCCACGTACAGGGTAATAAAAAGTACATGATCATTTTCAAATTTATAATAAAAACAATGATCAGATTTTGATCTTACAAATCCCATAGACAACACAAACATTTCAATTTTTTTGTACCACATTCTAGGGGACTGCTTCAAACCATATAGAGATTTCTTTGATTTTTAGACCAAATTTTATTTACCTTTTTCAACAAAGTGCTTAGGCTAGGAAATATAAATTTCTTCTTCTTCTTCTAGATCACCATGGAGAAACGTTGTCTTCACATCCATTTTCTCAATTTCAAAGTCATACGCAACTGCCAATGACAAAAAAAATCTAATGGATGTCAACTTTGCTATAGGGGAAAAAATCTCTCCATAATCAATTCCCTCAATCTAGGAAAATCCCTTTGCAACCAATCTTTCCTTATACTTCTCAACACTACCATCAAGAACAATCTTCTTTTTGAATACACACTTACAACCAATGAGATTTCTCCCTTTGGGAAAAGGTACAAAATCCTAGGTTTCATTCTTCTTCAATGAATCCATTTCTTCTTTCATGGCTTCCAACCAAGAATTCGAATCAAACATGTTGATTGCTTCTTTTATAGTCTTAGCCTCATCAATGCAAGTAATTAAGGCATAGGAACAGTTCAAATCTAACATTGAGAAACCATACCTTTCAGATTTCCTTTTTTCTCATGTAGACCTTCTTACTGGCTGAGGTTGTGTTTCTTTATCTTTAGAACTCTCAGAACTGCTTGAGCTCTCCTCAGTCTCGGGTCTATTATGCAGTTCTTCCTTTTCTAGAGTTTGAGGAAACTCAACTAAATCTTTCTTCTTTTCTTTCTGATTTGTCTCAAGTTTTTGATCACTTACGGAAGGTTTCAGCTCACAAAATATCACACTTCTACTATACAAAACCTTCTTAGTAGCAGGGTTCCAAATTTTGTATCCCTTCACACCAACACCATAGCCAATGAGGATACATTTGATAGCCTTGTTATCTATCTTTGATCTTTTCTCATTTAGCACATATGCATATGCCTCATAGCCAAAGACACAAACATGCCTAAGGGAGGGCTTCTTACCAAACCATGCTTCCAAAGGTGTCTCATCAACAAGAGTAGAGCAAGGAGAAAAAAATACCAGATAGCATGTTGTAGCCATAGCCTTAGCCCAGAAATTCTGCTCCAAACCAGCGCTGCTCAACATACTCCTTGCCTTTTCCATTAGTGTCTTGTTCAAACTTTCAAAAAATTCATTTTGTTGTGGAGTATAAGGTGTAGTCTTATGCCTTTTAATTCCATGATATGTGCAATACCTTTCGAAATCTGTAGAACAAAACTCACCGCCATTGTCTATCCTCAAGCATTGAATTTTTTTGCCAGTCTGATTCTTAACCAAAGTTTTGAATTTTTTAAACCAAGTGAACACTTCTGATTTTATTTTGAGAAAGTATACAAATTATCTTCTTGTACAGTCATCAATAAAAGAAACATAATATCTAGAATTTGATAATGAAGGAATATTAACTATTCACCAGACACATCAGAATGGAAATAATCCAGTATACCAGAATATTTATGAGGACTCGAATAAAATGAAACATGGTGTTGTTTTCCATAGATACAGTGTTCACAAAAATTGAATTCAAGGTTACATTCATCAAGCCCTTCTACAAGATTTTTATTCTTCAATTTTTTTAAACCTTTCTCACCTATGTGACCAAGTCTATGATGCCACAACATAGTCTTCTCTGTTGGGAGTTTTACCTCCAAAGCATTTGCAGCCAAAGAAGAGTCTTCATCTTTCTCTGCAGGGACTGATTTACATGACTCTATAGAGCCTTTTTTACATTGAATAGGACGTGAATTTAACTTATACAGAGTTCCAATATGAACACCCTTAGCCATCACCATTCCACCTATAGCCATTCTACATCCTTTACTCGAGAAAGAAACTTCTACACTAGCATCATTTAACTTACTAATAGAAAGAAGATTACAAGCCAGACCTGGTATGTGTAGTACACCACCAATACCTTTGACTCTACCTTCAAGAAACTGAATTCTGAATCTACCTCTGCCAGCAATCTCTAGCATTGAATTAATTTTTAGGTACACCTTTCCACCATCATACTTCTCGTACTTAGAGAACCATTCTCTATGAGACATCATGTTAAAGGATGCACCTAAGTCAACCATCCAGACATCATCTGATTTTTGAGTTGCCAAGGCTGCAATGAAGGCATTTGCATCACTCTAAAAAGAGTCATTGTCTAAAGCATTCTTCTTCTTCTTCTCCTTACAATCCTTTTGGATATGAATAGATTGCCCATAGTTCCAGCATTTCACCTTGTAATTTTTATGAGGAGACTTTGATCTCCTTGTAGATTTGGATTTTGACTTCTTGTCTTTCTTTTTGCCTTTCTCCTTTGGTCTACCTCAAACAAAAAGGGCCTCTTTGGCCATCTCAGAAGACTTCCTTCACATTTCTTCAAACAAATGTGAAGTAACCACGTCATCCATCTTGAATTTAGTTTTCATGCTTCCAATAGCCATCGCTAGATGATCCCAACTATTAGGTAATGAAAAAAACAAGAGCATGCAACAATGCTCCTCCTCAGTCTTTATACCTACA
Organism: Sequoiadendron giganteum; assembly: GCA_007115665.2. Taxonomy (NCBI): domain Eukaryota; kingdom Viridiplantae; phylum Streptophyta; class Pinopsida; order Cupressales; family Cupressaceae; genus Sequoiadendron; species Sequoiadendron giganteum. The sequence continues at coordinate 68,579,039 of CM021101.1, read as the reverse complement.
GATGCCAACTAAGTAACACTCATTTTAAACAAGTTTAGATGGTTTGCAACAGATGCAGCTTCTTCCATCTTCAAGGAGTAAAAATTATTCCTTAGGAAAATCTTATTTACAAGAGACTTTCCCTAATAAATATCACCAAGATTCTTCCATAATGAAGCTGCAGACTTCTCCTCCTGGATGTTCAAGAGTACAAAATCGGCTAGACTTAGTCTAACCAGTCCTCTTTCTTTTCTATCAGCAAGGTCCCAATCCTCTTGCTTCATACTTTGTGGCATAGTTCCAGAAACTCCTATCTAGATATCTCTATCCACAAGCAAGTCTTCCATTTTAAGTTTCCATAACTCAAAGTTGTTGTCATTGAATTTTTAAATCTCTACTCTACCTAATGTACTCGCCATCTCAAACATAAAAATGTTTTAACAATGCAAGACTCCCACTAGAGTTTAGTATTAGCACAAAAAACTGACCTTTCAATCAAGGATAACACAACTGGCCAAGCTCTAATACCACTTGAAGGGAAACTTGAAGGGGAAAAATAGTGTGGAATACCTTCCCTTAACACCAATACAACAGAGGAGAGGAGCAAGCATGAGTTTTATAGCTTCTTAAAAACTACTGAGATGAATACATACAACATAAAAGAGATAACAGAATAATCAACTTTCATTGATTGGCACAAGTATGTATGTGGGAAAACCTTTTCAGGTAAACAACCCACCACACCAAGCAAAGACAATTTGTATTACAGTAATAAACAAATTACATATAAAGTTTAGTCTTCACTCTCTAAAAATCAGCACATAGTAGCACTCAAGTTCACTCACTGTTTCAATGCTAATGGCATACAATGAATAATCTCAACTTTAAGAGTTTGAATTACTTCTTACCATTAAGACTTGACTTGCTTAGAAACTATATATATTAACTGTCACCTTATGATTGATATATATAAATAATATAATCCATTGTACAATTCTTACATCACATTTACACTTTCCAACCAATCCCATGACTCGATCCATGCTACGATGTTCATCCAAACAAGTAATCGATCTGCACAGATTGCATTGGGCCACCCAGGCAATAAATTTATGCCTTAATCAAGTTTTGTCTCCAACTAGAAGTCAACCTGCAATAACTGCATTTTTCAATTTTTTCTTGTATCCAATCAAATCGCTAACACCAAGCCACGTGTCAACCTTTCATTTGCCTATCACTTTTACTTTCTGGTCTAGCTTGGTCAAGCTTAGTGGACCGAGCTCTAAGATCATTCTTACTTCCATCACACCATTTTTGAGCTCTCTAAGCCACCTTGTGTTGTGGAAATAACCATCGAGTAGACCACTAGTGGTCATACCGTGCTACTATGGAGGCCACCAGGCCACCCTATGGTTGGGCGATGAGCACCTGGTAGACCGCCAGCGGTCTCATCGCAGCCACCACTGTGAGCCAACTCATGACCCATGGTGGAGTGGTGACCGCCAGGCCGACCGCAGGTGGTCTCACCGCAACCACCACAGTGAGCGAGCTCACCACCAACGGTAACCACCAGACTCACTGTTGGTAGCTTACCATGGTCACGATGGTCAGCCAGACCACTGGTGCGGTGGTAAGCTTTAACTATGGACTGCAAACCATCTACTGCGGCTACCGAGCTAGGGTAGAACACTGTGTGCAGTAAGGCAGTAACTATCAAGCCTTCACCGCGGTACAGTCAATGAAAGAAATACATAGCCGTAGTAAAGTGGTTAAGGGCTGAAATGTGAATTTTTTTGCCAAGTCAAAATAATGTTAGAGGCACAAACTAGAAATTGAGGCACCTGATCTCAACATAAGATTGGTGTGTAAGACTACTAGCACAATTTACTGCAAGATATCATTAAAGACTTGTTTTCATCACTAGCTTAGGAACAATTTGATTTTGCTAAAGGGTAAATTAATATTGTGTGATTTTTTTGGGATTATTTGTTGACTTATGCTCTACCTTGCACTGTTTGTTGAGCCTAGGGATTAGAAATTGCAAATTGACCTAAGTATTTTTCTATTAGCCTAGGAGTGCTAGTTTGTGCACGTATGCTCTCCTTGTGCACCTTTTATGAGCTTGGAGATTAGAAACACCTTGCATATACTTATCTTTAAGATAATTTCTTATGGATTTCATCCCCCTAATGCACAACCTCAACCATGCAAATCAATGAGGTATATAAAGGTTCAAGAATGAAACTTGTACCTATTCTAGTTGCATAGTGTTTAGTGAAGCTTTTATACTCAGGTGATATTGAGCTAGGAGTGCAAGGTTGGTCCGAATAGCTTAATTGATGTTCCTAATAAATGATTTTGATGGACTAGTGTTCACATATGTACCTCACAGACCCTCATGGTATTTAGATGATGCATTATATTTCCCATTTTAGCCTCGTTTAAGACCCTTTGAACATTACTTAATATAGTGTAGGATACAATATCATACGTGAAGCTACTTGCCATGTATCTCCTTGAGTAGAGATATTATCTCTTTGGGAAAGGTCTGAAAACCTCCAAAGAAAGGGAAAATGTAAGATCTTGTTCCAGTAGATCCCTATCTATTAAATCTTGAAAAAGAGGTTCTTTGCATAGATCTTGAGGTATTAGCCTTTAGGATGGTGATTCTACACTAGGTTAACACACCCACTTAACTAATCTAGGCTTGAGTAATATAGAATGTCCTCTAATGATAACTAGTGAAAGTTTATTAGTCCATCCTATCTATGTGAGTCAATCTTTTTCTTTTGTCCTTTGCTATTATGTTTTCACCATTATTCAAGAAATTCCACCCTATTCTTTTGTGATTCAATGTCTACTTAATAAGATCTACTCTTTTCTTGGGTGATTCTCCCTCAAGTGTATATGTGGCTCCATTTTAATAAGGAGAATACATGTGCCTCTAGTCAAATCTGTTGAAATTAACAAGACAACTAAGAGGGGGTGGGGGTGAATCAGTTGTAGAAAATTAAACCTTCAAAAACCTCAACAATAATCAAATCCACAAGCATTCATTAAACCCTTATTCTATTAGATCGATTAAAAATGAAATGTGAATAACATAAATTGAAATCGCAACACCATACACATCTGAAAACCAGATTTATGTGGAAAACCCGATGAGGAAAAAACCACGGCGAGGATTAGCTCAAAATATATGTAATAGAAAAACTGGTACAAAGGGACTCACTACCAAAATAGGACACACTATCTAAAAGTCTCACAACTAGGGATCACTACCATAGAAAGAATACAAGAAGATAGAAGAAGAAATTTACACAAAGAAATCACTTCTCAATGTAACAAGGAGTCCACCACAATTTCTCACACACTTTTTCTAGGGTGATCCCACAATAGTGATTTATAGTTTGTAGGAGATCCTAATTTTTGCTGAAATCACATATTTTTAGAAAATATAATGATTCAATCCTTGAAAATTTCCATTTAAAGGATTCCAATTGAAGAGGGATTGATCAAACCACCTTAGATCAAACCCCCTTGGATAGAACCTTGCTATTTTTAAACCATACCTGTAACAGAGTCTCCTTTACACCTATAAAAATGTTGATAAAAAGCCACTTTTGATTTACCTTTTGGGGGATCAAATCAATTCATTTAATTAATTTTTTTCTAAGTATGTAGTGCTTATTATAAGCTTCCCCAAAAATTATAATTTTAAATAGATTTAATTTGATTATTATATTTATTTTTAATTTCTTGTGAGTGTTGGTTTTTCACCAAAAATAAAGCTCTATATTCTTCACATGTGGAAAAATAGTAGATTATAAAAAAAATCCGAAAAATATATTTGCACTAGATATTGATGTCCTTGATCCAACAAAAAACATTTGAATTTTAATACATACAAAAAAAGTTATGTTTTAGCCAATAAATCTTACCTAAATTATAATTAGTTTGACTTTGAAACTTAACTAAGAAAAAAATATTCAATGAAATGTTATGAAACCAATTCCATGCACTAGATAACATAGTTACAAATCTAAATTTGAAAAAAAGTTGAATTTTATCCTTCACAATTTTTTTTTATGTGTTAGCCAGTAACATCACTCTTTAAAAATGGTGTTTACTGTTATATTCTAGTTTTTGAAGGAAATGGAAAACGAACTACAATCTAATTCAATTTTTTTTGAAAAAAATATATTTAAAATCTACAGAGATTTTTTCACAAATCACTAGTTTGCAACATCTTCAAATTCTTCATAGTTTAGTCACTATAGGCGCCCAAAAGTGAAGATTTAGTTAAAAAAATTCAGTTCAATCTCCAGTTTGGCCAAAAATTGTAAACCGGTATTGTGGGATCACCCGCTATCTCACATAAAATATTTTGGATGACTTCAGCTCACTACATTCTAGATCCCTAACATGAATTTTACACTTCTCAAGCTCAATTTTTCATCAAACAAATTACTCTCATCAATCTCACATCTATCTTTATTTTTACTCTTTCGTTCACACCTCTTACATCAACACCATACATATAAAGCTATAGCTCAAAAAAAAATTCCAATGTTGGCCACTAGCTGTTATACATTCAAATCCAAAATAGGTTGGCACCTAAACATTCCCATGATCTAAAGAAACAAAATTTGACCTACATAAATCCTTAATTGGGACCAAATATATCTCAACATCCTTTTATAAGACTTGCATGCAGTGTTAAACATTTAAGGTAAGTCAAAAATCATGCAAAACACCATGGAAATTAAGTACATTCTTCCTTAAACCAAGAAAAAAGTTCTGGACAGCATAATTCACTTGACGTCAATATAGAATAGTCCATGAACAACATAATATTCATAAAACACTTCATCCATGCTTGCATCACCAAATACTTTAATTCCGAACAACTGGTAACCTTTATTTGCATACATATAAATGAAACTCACACCATACTACACCAAATCAAGTAATATACTTAATACAAAAAGATAAAAACATTATAATCATATTTCCAAATCTGCACTACCTAAAGCCAAATAGTGGAGAAATATAGAGCAAACACATTTCTCCTAGACCATAGAAAACATCACTGAAAAACTGGTTCACACAATTGTGAAAATATCCCACTTTGTACAATGATCCAGAAACCTGAATTATGAATATAGAAACCTTTCTCAACCTTGAATAACTCTTAAGATCCACACAAGCATAGTACCAACACTGAAATAATGTATAACACAATACCATAGCAACTATGAACATTGCACAACATAGTTTACCCTTTTTATTAAATTTTATCAAAAGCACTTAGAAACCAAGTACTAGAGACATCATCTCAACTTATTACTTCATTCCAACTCATATTTTGACTCTACAATAAAATAATAGCTCCATGTACTCACAACACCTTCTCAAGGTCTCAAGTACACATGCAAAACTTGGTTTCCTCTTTTCCACAATTTTCTCAATATCCTCAACATACTCATCCCATAGTTGACATCAATGACAACACTATTTAGGAGAGTTCTTGTTGACATCAATGACAATACCATCATTCTTGCAACAATCTCCCTCTTTGTCATTGATGACAACAAAAGATTTGAAAATCCACCAAAGACCACACAATAGCTCTATATGCTCTTTCCCTTTTTTTTCGAATCAGATAGCCTACACAATATTCCTGAAACCTCTCCCCCTTACACAAGTCTCTTTCTCTCTGATAACAAATTTCTCTCTCTTTCACATGATTCTCTTTCCCTGAGTAAATAAGTTTTTTTTCACATGATTCTATCTCCCCCTTTTACATCAATGGAATAGGATAAAATATTTTGCATTGTTCTCCCTCTTTGACACTGAGCCAAAATTACTTGCTCTAAATACTCCCCCTTCGGAGTACACCCAACTAAATTAGAAACACAATGACAACACATAACACTACCTACTCCCCCTGAGAGGTAGCCACAAACATCATTCCAAAAAAGAGATAGATCCATAGATCCATTGGATTGATGTACCTTCATATGCATCTAGTTCAAGAAAAGAGGGACAATAAGCCCCAAATTCTCTTGAAGATACTCAAAAGTATCCTTAGGAAGAGCCTTACTAAATATATCAGCAATCTGATCCTTTTTAGGAACATACTCAAGCTTCACTTCATTCTCCATAACCTTCTCTCTCAAAAAGTGATACTTGATAGATATATGCCTTGTCCTTGAATGCATCATTGGATTCTTTGAAATGTCTATTGAACTTGTATTATCACAAAAGATAAATATAAGTTTGTCATATACAACTCTGATATCCTTCAATATTTTTCTCATCCATAATACCTATGTACAACATGATGCTATCAAAATATAATGAACCTTTGCAGTGGATAAAGAAACTAAATCTTGCTTCTTACTCAACCATGACACCAATCTACATCCAAGAAATAATGCACTACCACTCGTAACTTTCCTATCATCAACACAACTAGCCCAATCTACATTTGTATAAGCATTCAATGTGAAATCAATATCATTAGGATACCCCAAACCATAATCCAGTGTGCCTCTTAAATATTTGAATATTCTCTTCATTGTTGCAACATGTTTAGCTTTAGGTTCATCCTAAAATCTAGCCACAAGACAAACTGCATGCATGATATCTGGTCCAGTATCAGTCAAATACAACAATCCACCAATCATATATCTATACTTTCTCTGATCAGCCTTAGGTGAATCATCATAAAGGCTAAATTTACAATCCTTCACCATAGGAGTACATACCAGTTTGGATTCATCCATTCCAAACTTCTTCAAAATATATTTGACATACTTAGACTATGAAATGAAAATCCCTATATCTATTTGATTGATCTATAGCCCAAGAAAGAAATTCTTCTCCTCGAACATTGACATCTCAATTTTTTTCTGCATTTCTTCAACAAATTTCTTACACATAGCCTCATTTCCACCAAAGATAATAAATATCATCCACATATACAACTACTATCAAGATTTTATCTTCCTCAAATATGAAGTAAAGATTACTATCTACAGAGCCCTTGCTCAATCCTTGTTGTATCAAGTACTTGTCCAATCTTGCATACCAAGCTCTGGGGGCCTGCTTCAAACCATATAGAGCCTTCTTCAATTTTCATACCATATCTATGATCTAAAAATTGAAATCCTTCTAGTTCTTGTATGTAAACCTCTTCTTCCAAGTCTCCATTCAAAAAAGTAGACTTCATATCCATCTAATAGACTTTAAAATATTTATGTGTTGTAAATACCAGAAAAAATTGATAGCTTCCATTCTAGCCATAGGAGAAAATGTATCCTCAAAATGTATACCTTCTACTATTGAGTAACCCTTACACACAAGTCTTTCCTTGTTTCTTACTACTTCTCCATTCTCATTCAACTTGTTCCTAAATACCCATTTAGTTCCAATTATGTTTTTACTTGTCGGTCTAGGGACAAATTCCCATGTCTAGTTTTTTTCTATTTGCATAAGTTTTTCTTCCATTTCCTTCATTCAATTTTCATCCTTACATGCCTCACTTACTTATTTAGCTTCAACTTTAGAGAGTAAACAAAAATTTATCTCAACTTTAGCAACTTTTATTCTTGTTAATACACCTTTACTCTTATCTCCAATGATTTGATCTTCAGAATGATTCATTTGAACATACTTAGGGGTTTTATGGGTCTTCTCTAGAGCTTATTCCTCTTCATTATGCACTTCGTTTTGGATATTTCTGATATGTGGTTGTTATTTATGTCAACACTATTGGCATTAATGTCTTCATTTGAGGATATCGAGAAAATTATAATAAAATAAATTACAAGTTGTCGGTGATGTAGTGAAGTTCAGTATGATGGTTATTTTAGTATATTAATGGTGAGAAGTTATGGATTAAAGGGTGTGTTAAAAATTATATCTAGTTTATCCATGAGAAATTTTAGAGGTTTGCATGAAGATTTGATCAAGTTATGAGTATATGTGTTTTCACAGTTGTTTTGTTGCTTTAGTTGGTGTTCTTGAAAAGAGTTGATGTAATTATAGTAATCTAAGTTGTTGTGGATTCTTCTTTGGTGATTCATGATGCTTTTGGATGTTTCTAGATCATTCTCTATTCATGTTGTTGGTCTGTGTTGATCGTTGTGCTCACGATTGGTGATTTTATTCTGGGAGTTCATGTTTTTCATGTCCATGGTCGACAGGGTGATTGTAGCATGTTGTGGATCTTTGAGGCTAATTATTTAAGGTGTTTCATGTTTGAGACATGTTGTTTTGGGTCCTTGCTATGTTTTTTCTGACATTGGTTTATTCGCATTGATAATTGTCTATTGATTTGGGCCGACAGTTTGTACACATTTTATATTTTACTGGGCCCACATGTAGTGGATGTTATCCCTAGTTGTGGATATATATGTTTAGTTTTTTGTGTGATGTAAGTAGTGAGTGCCAAAGTGTGAAGTGCAAATAATTTTTTATTAATTTGAAGGAAGAAGTGAAGAGCGAAAAGGAGTGAGCAGTTGAAAATGTTATGTTCTTAACCAGAACTATAATTAGGCATTACTAGATGCTATTTTCTCAATTCAAAATCTATCAAATGGATTTTGAATGTGACTGTAAGATAGTGTGTCTTCCTTTGGGCAGTAAGACTTTTTGTATTTGAGCAGTGAGCTCTATGTAGTTGCCCTGAATGCATGCACATTCCCCATTTATTATTTTTTATACTTTTAACAGGGTATAATCTTGTGGACTCAACTCCACCGTGGTTTTCCCCTAATAGGGTTTCCACATAAAAAATCTTGGTCTTATGTGTATTTTTAATGTGGTGATGGTTTATGGTTTCATGTTTATTTATTAGATCTAAGAATAAGTTTAATTTGTATAATTTTTGGGACAATTGATTCACCTCCCCTCTTAGTTAGCTTCCCTTGTGTTGCCAACAATTGGTATCAGAGTAGGTTCCTCAAAATAATTTTAATAGCTTGAGTTGATCTCAAATGGCGACATAGAAGAAGGATAGCCCAAGATTTGATGGAACAAATTATTCTCTATGGAAGACTCAAATGGAGTGTCATCTAAGATGCATTGGTGAACCTTACTAGATAATTACAAAGAATAGATATATCATCCCATAGAATGGTCTTTCTACTCCTGATGAGATTAAAGAAGCTGAGTACATGATCAGGGCTAAGGAAGCATTGTTGAGTGCTCTGACTAATTCAGAGATGAAAAATGTAATGGAGCTGCAATCTTCTTATGAGATCTGGAAAAAGATGGAAAATTTGTATGAAGGCGATACCTATGTGAAGATTGCTAAGCTACAAATCTTGAAAGGGAAATATGAAACATTGAGAATGGGAAAAGATGAGAACATCACTGCCTTTATGCAGAGAGTGAATGAACTTGTGTGTAGTATCAGATGTGCTGGTGGAACACTGGAAGAATCATAAATCATTATTAAAGTGCTCAAATCCTTTCCTGCTGCATACAAACACAAAGTTGCTACTATTGAGGAGATCTAGATTGTAACAAATGTAACTAGAGATATGTTGATTGGTAAGCTTTCCTCTTTTTAGTTAAGTAAATTTGGTGAATCTCTTCCTAAGATAGAATCTGCATTCAAAGCTACTATCTCTAGAAAAGATAAGTAGAGATATGATTCGGGAGAAAGTTCTTCTAGAAAAATCTCCAAGTAATACCTAGAAATGAAAGAGATTGAACAAGGAGAGAGAAAAGTAGACGATCTTGAAACACTTATTGTTAAGAGGGTAGCCAAAGGAGAAGGTAAGTATAAGAGAAAAATTTCCTCTTAAAATGTTTTTCTTGCAATAAGATAAGTCATTTTACCTCAAGATGTCTAGAAAGAGTTCCTAAGTCAAGACCTAACAAGCCTAGATTCCAAAGAAAGTGTTATTATGTTGTTGATGAAGGTGTGACAAATGATAATCTCATAAATGGAATTTAAGTGAGGATTAATGGGTATTTATTGCTAACAAGGAAAATGATCCAATTCCTATTGAATCTTATGGTTGCAAAAACGTGGAGAAATTTCTAACGGTTAGAGTTGAAGAAAAACATGAATGGGTGATTGATAGTGGATTCTCTCATCACATGAAAAGTGATAAAAGTAAATTTGTGAGGTTGGAAAATTATGATGGTGTTGTTGTAAGATTTGGTGATGACAAAGCTAGTATAATCCATGGAAGAGGATCCATTTCTTTCGATGGTAAGCATAATACTAATGATGTCCTATATTTGGAAGGTTTGAAGCATAATATCTTAAGTGTCCTACAAATGGTTGAAAAGGGATATAATGTTCAATTCAAGGATGGAAATTGTAGAATATTGGGGAATTTTAGATATGTGATTACATTTGGTACAAAAAGAAAAGGTAATATATTTCACCTAAGTACTACTAGTAGAAGTTGTTTGATTGCTCAAGTTGATGAAAGTTGGTTGTGGCATAGGAGATTGTGTCATGTAAACTTTGAAAATATTATGAAGATAAATTCTACCTAGGTAGTGAGAGATCTTCTTAAGTTGATAAAACCTACTAATAATATATGCAAGGAATGTAAGTTAGGGAAGAAAACTAGAATTTAATTCTAAAGAAAATAGGACTTGTAAAAATAAATTATTGGAGCTTATGTATATTGAATTGTGTGGTCCTTCTAGAATCATAAGTTTACAAGCCGATACTAGTAAGGCTCCTTTTGAGCTATTGTTTTGTCATAAGCCTACTATTATATACTTCAAAATATTTGAGATTAAATTCTATATCAAAAGAGATGAAGATATAGGAAACTTTGATGCTAGAAGTCATGAAGGAATCTTTCTTGGTTATTCTACTAAAAGTAAAGCCCACCGGTGCTACAATAAGAGTGAGGAAATTAATTGAAAGTGCTAATATAAAGGTTGATGAAGACACATTTAGACCATCCATGACCTATGGATATAATTCAGATGATTAGAATGATAGTTCAAATAAAGGAAAGAAAGTCCAGAGTCCAAATCCAGTTCAGATTATTCTGGTGAATTAGGAAAATCAAGAGGGAGAAACTAGTGAAAATGTAGAAGTGAGATTACAAGAGCCCGAAGTTCAATAACACTCTAAGATTCCAAGGTATGTAAGGCTGAATCACTCAGAAGATCAAATTATAGGTGATAATAGCAAAGGTGTCCAGACTAGGAGAGGAATTGTAGAAGAATATTGTTTGATTTCGAAGACTGAGCCTAATAGTGTCAATGAAGCATAAAAAGATGAACACTGGATGGAAGCAATGAAAGAATAACTACTAAAAATTGAGAAGAATGATACATGGATTCTTGTTCCTAGACCTAAGGAAAAAAATGTAATTGGAACTAAATGGGTCTTTCGGAATAAACTAAATAAGAAAGGTCAATTTTTTAGAAACAAAGCAAGACTACTATGTAAGTATATTCTCATATGGAAGGAATTGAATTTGAATAAACTTTTTACCATGTTGCTAGGATTGAAGTTTTGACTATTTCTATCTAATGCAACTTAGAAAAGCTTCAAGGTTTATCAGATGGATGTCAAGTCATCATTTCTAAATGGTAAACTAAATGAAGAAGTGTATATTGAGCAACCTAATGAATTTCAATTGACTGATCAGGGAGATATGGTTTTTCGACTAAAGAAAGCATTGTATGGACTTAAGAAATCCCCAAGAGCATGGTATGCCAGATTGGAAAAGTATTTTTTGAAGCTTGTATTTAAGGATAATTTTGAGTATCTCAGAGGGAAGCTAGGGGTGATTACCCCTCCTAATCAGAATTCAAGATGCATTGACTTGCATCAATAAGTGTATTTCAGAGTCATATCTTGATCGAGTTTGATGTTGCGGTGGTTGCTACTCAAGGGGAGTAGTCACATGTTTAGTTCAAAGCTTGTGTGGAGAAATAAATTGTGTATCTTTGTCATTGATGTCAAAGTGGGAGAAGAGTCCTATGAAAAACTATGAAAGAGTTAAGGAGAAAAGAGACAAAATCTAAGGGGGAGAAAGTGCTAAGAGAGATTTTTGTTGATGGATTTTTCACATCATTTGTTTCCATCAATGCCAAAGGGAGAAATTGTTGGATTGTTGGTATGTGGTTTTCATTGATGTCAAAACTATTTGAATTAATGTCTTCAAGGCTGAATATGTCGACGATATTGAGAAAATTATAATTAAATAAGTTGCAGGTTGTTGGTGATAAAGTGAAGTTCAATATGATGGCTAGTTCATTAAATTTATGCTGAGAATTTGCAGATTAAAGGGTTTTTTGACAAGTATATCTAGTTTATCCACCAAAAATTTTAGAGGTTTGCAAGAAGATTTGATTAAGTTGAGTATTTGTGTTTCGATAGTTGTTCTGTTGCTTTAGCTGGTGTTCCTGAAAAGAGATGATTCGATTCTAGTAATCTGAGTTGTTGTGGATGCTTCTGTGGTGATTCATGATGCTTTTGGATGTTTCTAGATCATTCTCTATTCATGTTGTTGGTCGACGTTGATCATTGTGCTCGCGATTGGTGATTTTCTTCTAGGAGTTCATGTTTTTCATGTTCATGGATGACAAGGTGATTGTAGCATGTTGTGGATCTTCAAGGCTAATTGTTTAAGGTGTTTCATGTTTGAGACATGTTTTGGGTCCCTACTATGTTTTGGCCAACATTGGTTGATTCATATTGATAATTGTTTATTGATTTGGACTGACAATTTTTACACATTTTATATTCTACTAGGCCCACATGTAGTGTATGCTATCCCTAGTTGTGGATATATATGTTCGATTCTTTGTGTGATGTAAGTAGTGAGTGCCGAAGTGTGAAGTGTGAATAATTTTTTAATCATTCGAATGAAGAAGTGAAGTGCAAAAAGGAGTGAGCAGTTGAAAGTCTTATGTTCTGAACCAAAACTATAATCAGGCATTAGCAAATGTTAGTTTCTCAGTTCAAAATCTTTCAGATGTAATCTGAATGTGACTGTAAGACAGCGTGTCTTCCTTTGGGTAGTAAGCCCTTTTGCATTTGAGTACTGAGCTCTAGGTAGTGTTCCTGAATGCATGTACATTCCCCATTTATTATTTGTTATACTTTTAATAGGGTATAATCTTGTGGACTAACCTCCACCATGGTTTTTCCCCTAACAAGGTTTCCACGTAAACAATCTTGGTGTTATGTGTATTTCTAATGTGTTGATGGTTTACGGTTTCATTTTTATTTATTAGATTTGCAAAAAATTTTAATTTGTATAATTTTTGGGACAACTGATTCATCCCCCCTCTCAGTTGTATACCCTTGTGTTGCCAACACTTCTTGCTCATCAACTTTTTCTTCCACTTCTCTGCAATCACATTCATTTGACACATATCCATCTACTGTAATAGAATTCTACAAGTTTTTATCAACTTTAACATTTTCACTTTCAACTATCTTGCTTAGTATTTTTTTGTAACATCCATAAGCTTTTTTTATAATAGAATATCCAGGGAAGATACCTTCATTAGACCTTACATCAGACTTTCCTCAGTTTTCTTCTTATCCTTTTGATACAACATTTGCTTCCAAACGTCCTAAAGTATTTCACCATACTAATCCTTCCATACCATAGCTCATAAGCAGTCTTTGTGATTTTAGCTTTATCTTGAACTCTATTAAGTATGTAAACAATAGTATGGATAGTTTCTCTCTAGTAGACTTGTGGTGTATTTTCCTCTTTCATCATAGTCTTTGTAGCCTCTTGAATATTTATGTTTTTCCTTTCAACAAATCCATTCTACCAAGGATTTCTAGGGGCAAACAAGTGCCTATTTATTCCATGAACTTCACAAAAAATATTAAACTCATTAGAGGTGAATTCACCACCTCTTTCATACCACAAGAATTTTATTTTCAAATCCATTTCATTCTCAACCATAGCTTTAAATGCCATGAATTTATCTAATGCAACATATTTCTCTCTAAGAAAAGTAGCGCATGTCATTCTAGAATAATCATGAATAAAAAGCATAAAGTACATGTCACCTTGTGGAATTCTCACCCTTGAAGGACCACAAAGATATGTATGCACTAATTCCAGTAATCTGGTAGTAGATTGTTCCTTTCCCTTAAATCCACTCCTTATTTTTCTCAAATTTGATAACTCTCACAAACAACATTGATAGGTTTTATGATTTTAGGCAACTCTCTCACTGCATAAACCAAACTAATTCTTTCCAAATTATCAAAATTTATGCGACACATCATTTGGTGCCATAAACAACTATAATTAATATAAGACATAAAGAAATTACCATCAACACCCTTAACCTAATAGATGTTTCCATATGTTCTCTTACAAGAAACAATTACAATTTTAGACCCTTTTTAGATCTCACATGCTTTATCCTTAAACACAAGATTATACCCTTTGCTACACATTTTCTTAACACTCAAGAGATTATTTCTTAAGCCCTTAACATATTAAACATTTTCAAAGTTATTCTTTCCATCAAAACTAATTGAACCTATTCCATAAATATTTGCTCTTGAATCATCTCCAAATTTAACTGATACTCCATCATAATTTTGAAGTTTAACAAACTCACTTGTGTCTTTGGTCATATGATTAGAGCAACCATTATCAACAGCCCAATAATTATTATCTTCTTTGGCACAAAAAGATGTTACCAAAGTACCTTCAACCTTATCCTTCATCTTTAGAATACTTTCGTTCACATAACTTTCAAGGTTAACAAAACCAAATTCTTCTTTTATAGCCAAAAATAGAAATTAATTATCATCAAAATCTCCATACTTAAATTCATCATAAAAAATACCAACATCTTCTTCCACATAGTAAAATTTCCTAATTATCTTTCATTTTCCTTGTTCTTATTGTTTAAAGCTCCTTTGGACATCGAGAAGCATAATGACCTATATCACCATAGCTAAAGCATCTGAAAGGTAATTTACCTTTGTACTTACTAATGCGCTTTTTCATTTTCTTCATGAAGTTAGCTTCCAAATCATCAATAATTTCATCATGTGAATCTTCAACCCTCTTTGATTTACCAACGTTGAACGTAGTCTCTACTTTTGTACATTTCTTCATTTTTATCATTTCAAATGCTGTCAGAGTACCAATCATTTGATCTCTAGAATATTGATCATAATCAACTATTTCCTCAATAGAAAATACCTTTTCATTGTATTAGTCTAGAATATATCTGATAAATTTCTTCACCAATTCAGATTCTTTAACTGTTGCACAAAGGCCTCTCATATTACTTACCAATTCATCAAATCTCTAAATGTAGCCTTTTATTGTTTCATCTTTAGATATATAAATCATTTCAAACTATGCCTTCAATTTCTACAACTTTTATTTTTTGACCTTCAAATCTCCTTCATAAATTCTTTCTAGCTTATCCCAAACTTCTTTAGTAGTCTTCAAACTCATAACTTTAACTAATTCAATATTTAAAAGACTATTCACAATAATGTACCTTGCCCTAGCATTGATCTCATGTGGTTTGATTTCTACATGTACTTGGACCATTCAGAGGTGGAGTGTATGTATTCTGATAAGCCTTCTCAACCTCATATCCATGAGCACTTAAATATCCTTCCATCTTTTTCTTCCAAAATTATGCATAATCTGAGCCATGAAATATAGGATATTCCAAAGGAATCTTGGTCACCACCCTAGATCTACCTCAAGCAGTTAAACTCTTCTTCAAGGAACCTTGATCTGATACCAATTTTTCAAATGAACAAGAAAACTAAGAGGGGGGATGAATAAGTTGTAGAAAATTAAACCTTCAAAACCCTCAATAGTATTCAAATCCACAAGCATTCATTAAAACCTTATTTTGTTAGATTGATTAAACATGAAATGCAAATAAAATAAAATAAAATCACAACACCATACATATGAGAACACAAGATTTACATGGAAAACCCAATGAGGGAAAAACCATGGCGAGGATTAGCTCACAATATAAGTAATAAAAAAACTAGTACAAAGGGGCTTGCCACCACAATAGGACACACTATCTAAAAGGCTCACCGCCATAAAAAGAATACAAGAAGATAGAAAAATAAAGTTACACAAAGAAAACACTTCTCAAAATAATAAGGAGTCCACCACAATTTCTCACACACTTTCATAGTCTCACATGAAAGATTTCAGATGCCTTCAACTCACTACCTTCAAGAACCTTCACATGAAGTTCGCACTTCTCTGCTCAATTTCACATCACACACATTACTCACATCTATCTTTCTTCTTATTCTTTCATTCAAATATCTTGCATCAACACCATACATATTTATATCAAGCTCTACCTTAAACATGTTCTCCAATGTTAGGCACTAGTCATTATACATTCAAATTAAAAATAGGTCAACACCTAAGCATTCACACGGTGGAAATGAACTAAAGGAAACCTACATAAATCCTCAATTATTTTCCAAATAGATCTCAACACACTTCAACACACTTCCAAAATCCTCGTATGTAGTGTTAAACACAAGGTCACCCAACACCCATGCAAAATACCATAGACATTATGTACATGCTTCCTTAAACCAAGATGAAAGTTCCAAAAAACATAATTCACTCAAACTTAATCTAGAATAATCCACAAACAAATTAAGATTCATCAAACACTTTATCCAATCTTGCATCACCAAATATTTGAATTCAAAACAACTGGTAACCCTTATTTACATATCAATAAATGAAACTCACACTGTACTACACCAAATCAAGTAAAAACTTGAATACAAAAAGATAAAAACATTATAATCATCTTCCCAAGTCTACACAACCTAAAGAAAAATAGTGAAGAAACACAGAGAGAACACATTTCTCCCAGACCACAAAAAACATCACTGAACAACTGGTTCACACATTGGTGAAAATATCTCACACTGTACAACAATCTAGAAACCCAAATTCAAAATATAGCAACCTCTTTCAACCTTCAATAAACTTAAAGATCCAAACAAGAATAGTATCAACATTGAAAGAATGTGGAGCATAATACAAGAGCACACTATAAACATTACATAGCACAATTTACCCTATTTATTAAATTTTCTCAAAAGCACTTTGAACCAAGTACTAGAGACATCATCTCATCTTATTACTTCATTCCAACTCATCTCCAGACTCTAAAATAAAAGAATAGCTCCATGTACTCGCAAAAATCCTCAAGATCTCAACTACACATGCACAACTTGTTTTCCTCTTTTCCACATTCATCTCATAGTTGACATCAATGACAACACCAGTTAATATATTTCCTGTTGACATCAATCCCAACACCATCATTCTCGCAAAATAATTCTTGTTAAGTGGAAGCACTATTTACTTTGGTGATCTTATCATATTTGTTTAGATCCACTCTATTAATGTGCAATTATGTTGATAGGAAATTATGTCTTTTTTATGAAATTTTTCTCTATTCATGGACCTGATTTTTCTAAGTCAAAACATCAAGTCAACCAAACATACCTAGACATGTGTGCATATGTGATTCTAGTATTGGGTGAATACATCTTATTCGTAGGCAGTCTTATTGTTAGGTGATCTTATTTTGTTGGATGGATCTGCTTTATCAATAGGCAATTTCATCCTTGGGTGGATACGTTTATAAACAAGTGGATCCACACAGTTCATGGGAAAATTTGTTCCCCATAGAAAATATACATTGAATCATATTAACCATAGGTAGTTTGAGTTGTACCTAAGACAAATCTGTGATTGAAATATTTTTCACACCCATACATAACTTGATTCTATCATTTTTTATCATACTACCCTTTTCAAAATCCATTGAATCACTCTATCAATACAAGGAAAGTCCCTAAATAAGAATCATTGATATCCTCACCATCCTTCTTCCATGTTGGAGGAATTTAGGCCTTCTTCTATGTTCACCCTATTTTTTATTTTAACTTTGTCTTCATGTTTTCCTTCCTCATGATCTAAAATAATTGGGGACATGTTGATGATTCAATGTTGTCTTGTGTCTATATGATCTTTGATGTCTAAATTTTTTCTTTTTATATAACATATTTGTCTACAACTAGCATGTTTGTGGTGATATACCTTAACAATTTTATGAAATATTGATTCAGATCTCTTTGCTATGCGCAACTCTGTGTGGATAGAATACACTACTTCCCCTTTGAATCTTGGGTAAAATACTCTTCTCATTTTATTTTACTTCACATTCTCTTGAACACATATGCTCACTAAAGTGGAGGAAAAATGTAATTTTATAAATTCCATCCTTTGTAATTTCACACTACATACACCTTCCTCTCTATATAAACTAAGATAATTATGATCTATTCCAATCCAGAACCGTCTTTCACCATATAGCATTCTTGATTCCTTGACCATTGATTTTGATTTTCCCATATTCTAATACATGTCCTAAAAATATCAATGAGTTGTGCTAGCATCTTGCAAAAACTCATGAGTAATTTGGTCATTAAGACATTACTTCTACCATGTTTTGGCATTGTAATGCCTCTTCCAACCTACAATTGCATCAAGAATCACTTGATGTGTCTATTTGAAACAAAAAATTCCCTCTCTCTTGTAGCTTCTAGATTCTTTATGCATCATTTTTTCTTCATTCTACAAGTCATTCAATCTAGCTACCCTAGAAAAACACACACAACTCTCTTATTTTCTCATTCTTCACCATTCTAAAACATTTTCTTGAGCATACACAACATTCGCCATCTCTCTACACATATATCTTTCAAAAATATTTTCTACAACTTCCAATTTAAACTCCACTATTCCAAACATGATCTTATATGTCAAGGAGGCCATTGTCATCTTGGAGGTTCTTATTGCTCCTTTTCTACACAACCAAACCTTAATTTTAATTCTTGAACATGGTAACTCTACAAAAATATTTATTGATCATTTTATTTCTATCTCTGATTAGCATATGGTTGTCTTTATCATTTCATATCTATTTTTATTATCTCATCTTTTTTTTTTTTGTGGAGGTGGAAACACAATGGTAGGGGGTTTGACTAGGTAAAACACCTATACAACCACCCAAATATTTCTCTTTGGTCTTGTGTGTGTAGGTGCAGGTATAATAACTATTTGAAGCAAGCTTGAACTTCATCAAATGCTTTTGCTGATATTTAAAACCTCTCCCTATCATTTTTTATCTCATTTCTATTTAGAATATTTATTTATATACCTTTAATTTAGTATGTTCATATTTTACACCCCTTTCACATATAGAAATATGTGCATGACATTTTTTTTCTTTTTGTGACAAATCCTATTTTCTATCCATACAGGATACCAATGTGGTGCACTATCATCCTGGATAGATAGCTTGTTGAGTTGTCTGGAAGAAATTTGTTCCCTACACTTTCCATTTTTGGTGTTTGAAAGGTCCATATAATTTATGCACTTTATTAAATTTGACACTCTTCTATTTCCAATTCACTTGAGTCGTTTCAACTAATGTAGTTGACATATCATTTTCTCCTTGAAATCTCGTCATCTTTAGGGTGTAGTGTCAAAAATTGTCACCCTTGAAAATTTCACACTATGTTTTCCCCCCTTTAATTACTGGATCTCATTGAGCACTTAATTCCTTAAATTATGCATTCTAAAGCACATTTTTATCATTTTTTAAGAAATTGCAAGCATTGAACAAATGCATCCAATTAATATTTTCCCCCAATACTTTGTAACCTATAAAATAGGGCTAGGACCCATACACCCTAGGTCATATGGGTCCCCCTATTTGGTCAAGGATCAAGTTTTGGTATGATGTGTAAGTATTTTAACATTTAAAAATTCAATTTGCAATGTCACATTTTTGAATTTAAATTTTTGGAAATTAGCATAATTGTGTATAAATACCTAGTTATCACATCATTTGAAATCTAAGAAGCACCAAGGAGAATTTATGAGAAAACATTATAATCAAGAGCAATTAAAAAGCAACATTTCAATGATTATTGTAGCAACTCAAGATCCAACATCATGTCAAATTTCATGTGTGTTCATGTTATCATTGTTTTTTTAAGGCTAACACTTGTGTAGATCTTCAAAGTATTCAAGAAACCAAGCATGAAAGATCCAATACGTTGAGGTAATGAGCATGGTGTCAGTCCTTCAAGGAATCTATTAAAGGGTGGTGAGTTGCAAACTTTGTGATTTCATCATTCCTTCCTATTCATTATCATTTTATCACTGCCATTGCCATTGTGGAAGTGGAAACACTTACTTGGGGTTTTACTTAGGAAAGCCCCTAAATGATACAACATTTTCCCTCTCTTTGAATGTGCAGGTCTTAGGTTTAAAGAGGATTGAGGAAAGTTTGAAGCCAAATTTCTCATTGTTGCATTTGAAGCCCTATAACTTGTCAACTCATGAAAACTCACCTATAAAATTATTTGACAACATTTTAAAAACTTTGCAAGTTTAAATGAAGGTTTCATATTTGTCATCAGAGGATTAAAAAGGAAGACCAAGACACCACTACAAGGACCCATATGCACTTAGGTGACTCTATTCCTCTACAATGATTGACACCATCTTTTATGGATAGGTACATAGTCTCCCACACTTTTGAGATCTACTTGCAAACTATTGTTTCAATAAATACATTATTAGAATATTTCATGTTTGATATTAGGAAACGTAGTCTAATTAGGTTAATTGTAAAAAATCAAATTATAACCCATTTCAAGACCCCATAATATTTAGATCTAGGTCTGATTGACTCACCTCCATGGTTGTAAGTCGATCTATACACCTTGTTCATTTGAATCCTAATGTAACCCTAGAAAGAGGAAGAAATTGATCCTAGGTTTCATGCAATAAACTGTAGGATCCTCCCTTTTTCCATATTACGAAGGGTAAAAAATTACCTACTCTACAACTATTTATCTAAAATAGAAAAAAAAATGCAATCTTGATATAGATTCTTTTATCTAGTGAATCATATTTTTTCCAATTATTTTAATAAGTTTTAGTAATTTTTCTTTACATGGTAATCAATCTAATATTTTTTGTTTTTATGGTACTTTTGGTAATAATTAAAATAATTTAATAAAAATAATAATTAAAATATATATATTTAAAAAAAATTACACTTATGGATCTAAAAAAGGGTATTTTCATATTTTTTCTAAATATTCTTTGCATGAGTAGGAGTTGTTGAAAAATCATGTTTTTCAAATAATTTTATTTTTTGGTAAATTGGCCTCAAAGTGGTGTTATATACGCATTTAGCCAATAATTTTAGTTGGAAAAGTTGTGGACATATCTAACTTAGCTATAATGAATCTTACTAGTTCATATGTTTCACCAAAATTTATTTTGAGTTAAAAATACTTAAATTCACTTGTGTCAATAAGTTGGTTGAAAGTGTGACACAACTTTGTACTTTTACCCATTAAGAACTTGTGATGAACTCTCTTGAACATAGAAAGCCATTCCATGAGAGAAATGGTCACTGTTGTCATCAAACTCTTTGCAAAACACTTCTTCTAGTGCATCCCAATTGTGGACTAAAGAATGTGGTAATCCTCTATAACATTCACCCATTTCTCCCCTATGAGAAGATCGTAAAAGCCTCACAAAAACATTATATTGAGTAATATGATGAAAAGAATAAAAATTAGCAACATATTGAATATTCTCTTAAGGTGTAGTTTCCTTATCACCAATAAAATATGGTAAAGCTTTCTAAAATGAAACTAGTATAACATCATGTTGGGTCAAAATAAGAGGGTTTCCTCCATCAAAAGTAGTAAAGTTTTGTTACCTAGCCATTTTAAGAATCTGATATTTTACTTGAGATTGAGGAAATATACCAAAAGGAGGAGCAGATTGGAATCTTGGAGTTTCTATAAATTTATTTTCTCTTATAGGAGATCTAAACAATCTTGATTTTCTATTTTTAGTAGAATTAGTTGATAGCTCAATAAATTGAAACGTTGTACCTTTGGTAGAAGCCCTTGTTTGCACTCTTGGCATATGATGAAAGCTTGATCTACAACCAGAAGTCAATGGAGTCACTTGGTACTTTTGTAAATGTGCCTCTTCAAGGTTACACTTGCTGAGAATAGCACCACTTTCTCAATTGAAAAATGTAGAAGTCTTCAGACTTGTCCCATCGAGCATGCCAAAAAAATTTATCATGTAGAACATGCGCCCTATTGAATCTTGAATCCAACTATCTTGTAAAACATAGGATGAGCTCTTGAGTTGTGGGACTAGTGAAAATCGAGGTCAACCTCTGATTATAGGGTGGCTTCCCCTTGGTAAATCACCTAAAAACTAACTCTAACTAAAGATCTTTACAAGGAAAAGGGATAAGAAAGAACTGATAATCTGAATCTAAAACAAAAAAATGAAGGCAATACACAAAATATAGTAGATTTCTTCCTTTCAAGAACACAACTTATGATTCTCAATCTAAATCTAGACACAATAATTTGTAGTATTAATTTAGAGGTAAACTTAGAACAACAACAATCAAAGAGTCATAGACCTCACAATAATACCTACTTTCTTTCATACACACAAAAAATTTAAAACAAGTAGAGGCAAAAATATTGATCTTTAATTCATTGAAGGTTGCTACAATAACTATTTTATGGAAAAAAAAAAAAATATTGCATCACACACATATAATCAACCCTTTTTTCAAAGTGAAACAAGGTTGAAGATGCAATTAATAAATAAAATTATAGAAAAAAGACCTAATCTTGACTAAAAATATCAATGACCGAATGCCACTTTGTCACAATAACATTTTCCAATGACTTATTTTTAAAAAATTAAGCAGCATTTACAGGGTGTTGTACCCTATACAATAAGCCACAATGGCCAAAAAGGATCAAGTCCATAAAACTAACAAGTCAAAAAAAATAGAAACGACACATTAATAGGACAATGACCACGAACAGGCAATAGAGACACAAAACACAGGCCCAGACAACAACTAATTGGCATTGTCTCATTTTTTTAACATGAGGTCCACAACGTCATCTCTGACCTAGTCTTGATTCTCCTGGGCACTATTGCCCTCTAGCTCCTCTTTTATTATAGTGGACAAGGTGCTAGTCACGAAATGATCCAACTTCATCATGAAGTGGGTTAGGCCTTTGAATCATTTATCAAGCATGTCCATCTTCTTTTCAAGTGCATAGAGCTCCTCACCATCATCCATGGTTCTCGGGACCTCACCATGCTCAACAACCAGGGGGTGCGAAGAGTGAGAAGCTGAAGTATCTTCAAGATTTCATTGTTGTTTGGGTAGAATGGGGCCCTTCCACATTTTCTCCTCTTCCTCCTCGATCTCCTCTTCCTTATAATCCTTGTTGTCCATTTGCTCCTCCTCCTAGTCCTCAATAATCTATCTTTTTCTGTTGTTTTTTGCCAATCTCCTAGATCTTCGGATGGTATTCTCCCCTCCATTCATGACCATGGTCCCCATGACCATATCACCTTTAGAATCTTTCCTTATAATATTCTTCCTTTTACCCTCCTTCACCATCGGCTTCGACACACCTTTTTTATCATCCTTTCCCTTTTTCATTGTGGTGGCTATATGAGAAGACTTGGTTAGGGTGGCCTTGAGTTCACAAAGGTTGGTCACGACACTAGTATGCACATTACTCGCACCGCCTTTAAGTTTCTTAGCAGCCTATTTGGTTTTTGGCTTTTCAGTAGTACCTAGGTGGGTTTTTCCAATGACTTGTTACAAAGTATAAACCTCTTAAATTTATAAATTTTGAGAACCTAAACTTAGTATGAGTTCTCAAATTCTTTTTTTGCTCTGATTTGTGCATGGAAACCATAACTCCCTTTAAAAAAATCTAAATGAAGAGTTAAACTAATGCATGGAATAAAAGTTCCCCTTTAGACTTCCTTGAAGTTAGTGAACTCTATTATTTTTGCATGCTTTGCTAGAAGGGCCCATGAAGTTATACTCGCTTTTGAAAAATTTGCATTAAGAGTTAAACTAATGCATGAAACAAAGTTTTGCTTTGATTTCCTTGAAGTTAGTGAGCTCATTTATTATTTTTGCACGCATTACTGACTTCCTAGAAAATACTTTTTGTTTTTTTCAAAACATTAAGTAACAAGAACATTTTAAGACCAATACTCTTTTGGGCGATATCAAATTCCAAATTCTATAACTTCATGAGTATAATATAGTGTTTTATAAGCAACTTTGAAGAATCTTTAAGTTCATACTGTAATCATGCTCTTAAACTATACCATTCTCGAAGTTCTTTCCTATCCATGCCTGAGAGCCATTAGTAGGGTAATTTTCACACAATATTTTGTAGTTTTTTCCATATCTAAGGTCTGACATTATTTTTTTCTCTAGTTTCCTTTTAGTTATGAGCTATTAATGCCTCTTTGTAAATGGTAGATTGATGCATTATATCTTTTCCTTTGCTAACCACATATTTACATTGTATCAATCATGTCAGGGAGTAACTTTTAAACATTAACCTTATGTCCCCATGCGGCTGCTTAGCTTACTTTGGCTAGCAGCCACTGCTCAACTTATTTAGGAGTTATTTGTGAAGCTGATGGCCCCATGAATGCTTTCTTTTTGTGCTTATTTTTTAGCAGCCAGCTTAAATTAGTATTAATAGTATTAATAATAATTTTTACAATAAAAAATTAGAAAAAAAATATTAAAAAAGAGGGAAAGAAATTTGTGGAGCCATGTGGATTTTTAGAAATATGCAGTTGCTGCTTATTTCCAGCCCCCCTCTTTTTCCACAGCTTATTTTCAATTCCTAAACAGTAGCTGCTCCATGAAAATAGGAAAAGATTCCAAATTATCCTTTCCCATAAATAAAATTTATGCATGGGAACACCCCTACTGCTTAAATTTAAGCAGAAAATAGAGTTAAGCAGCCGCATGGGGACATGAGGTAATTGTGTATTTTTCTTATACCGATCATTTTCTATTTTATACTAATAGTTTCCCTTATATTGATCATATTATTATGCTTTGCAGTTTGTTGACTACCCTCTTTCTCTTTTTTAACACTGTATCAATAAAAAATAATAATAATTTTAATTAAAATGTAATATAAAAAAACAAATTGGAAACATTTGTACCCTATAGATGGTGATAACATCTATAACACAAAAATGAACTGTCATGCATTATCATATATTTTATCATAGAAATAAATGCAAACAAAATCCTTGTGAGATGAAATAAAAAAGGAAAGACCAAAAGTTAGTGCAATTTAGAAACATCAAACCAAGAACTTTACTTTATTTAATTTTTTCAAAATAACGTCGCAGTTCACTGGTGGATTTTACAATTAGAATTGCCAAATTGCAGGTAAATAGTCATCGCTTTTGTCTATACTTGCGGCCTACCAGACTTGACAAATGTACTGCCTAAGCCATTCACCGGTCCACACATACCCACATTCTCATGTGTGTCTTCTGGAAGGACTTTATTGTCCACTTCTACAAACCGAATCACGTCGGAAGACAAATAACACACAATTTTTCCCATTTCCGCCGATAAACTATTGAATAAAGTAGAGTTAAATACACGTTAATTAATAATAAAACCAAATATAATTGTGGTCTCGGAGTTAGTAATCTGAAATGACCAAATAAGTGAGTGCATTGAGTCGGATGAGAAAGGGATAGAAAGCCAAGTGGCCATTAAAATAGAACGTGACGTAGATATTTTTAATTAAAAATAATAGACAAGCCGGAGTTATAATCAGCAAAGATCAGCCTTGCAGAGCTTGGTAGTAGCGGTAGACAAGCTGTTGAATATATCAATACATACCATCCTATTGAACGTCATATTCATTCAAAATTTACTAATTCAGTTGCTTTTTATTTTCGTCTCCCCCACGTCAGTTCTTGTCTCAAAATGCATACTTTACTTTTACATCTAATGTATGTTCATTTTTTTATATTTTCTATGTTTACATTTATAATATTTATTTTATTTTATTTGATATATAAATTGAATTAGATGATGTGATCTATTCTGTAATATTAGACTTTTTTAAAATTATTTTAGGTTTTTTATTTTAAATTTGTTTAAATTTTATTTTTTTCAATATCTTAATCAATTAATATCAAGGTTGTTATCTGTAAATTGATTTTTAGTATATTTTCAATCATTTATTATTATAAATTATTTTAGTTTTCATTATTATATATTTTATAATTTTTTGTACGAAGATTAAAATTTTATGGTAAGACTTAGTTTCTATGCAAGATTAGATGAGATAATGTAATCTAGTGTTCCAAATACATTATTCATCATTGAAATATTGGAAGGTATGATTCCCATTACCATTTGTCCAAGGTGGACAAGTAGAAAAATAATAATTTTTTTTACTCTTTTGTCAATGATAATTTTAAATTATATTGACAACTATTTATTTTCAATTAAAATAATAATGTATTTTGCTACAATGATAAGTCATTGAATGTTTAGTATTTTTATTGAAAATTTTACACTTATAATTTTAAAAATAAATATTTACTTTGACTAAAAAACTTCTAGAATATTATAGATTAATATATATACATAATAATAAGTAATTAAGTAATTTAATTATAATAATATTTTTTTAAACGTTAAAAATAAAAGTCAAATTTGAATCATTTGTGTTGTATTGCATATGCTAAAATCTATAACATAGAATTTAATGTATTATCATATATTTTATCGAAGAAATGGGATATGTGGAAATGAATGTGAACCAAACTCTTGTTGACTAAAATAACAAAACAACTAGGCTTTGTTGTTAGCTCATACATAAATCTGACAAGTATTTATAGTAACTCTTTCAGTCAACATGGGAACATGTCAAGAATTATATACTAAAAAGAAATTAACTTTTGGTGAATTGAAACACATTTAACTAATAATATTTAAAATCTAGCCGATTTCTCCATGTCATTGGTTCTAATATATTTGTCAATTTTGAATTGGTTGATATGAAGTTACAGTGTCATAAATTGTCACCCTTAACAATTTCACACTAGGTTTCTCTCCCCCTTTATATGATTGGACCTAATTATGTATCTAATTTCCTAAATTATACATTTCATGGACCATTTTAACATTCTTTGGAAAACTAAATGTGAAAGATCAAAGTATGCATTTAATATTTTTCCCTCACACTTTAGATCCTAAAAAATCTGCATGAAGAGTTAAACTAATGCATTTAAAAAATGTTCCCCTTTGCACTTCCTTGAAGTTAGTGAACTCCTTTATTGTTTTTGCACGCATTGCTGATTTCCTAGAAAATATTTTATGTTTTGTTCAAAAAAATCAAGTAACAAGAACATTTTAAGAGCAATACTCTTTTGGGCGATATCAAATTCCAAATTCTCTAACTTCATAAATATAATATAATGTTTTATAAAAAACATTGAAGAGTCTTTAAGTTCATACAATAATCATGCTTTTAAACTACCATTCTTGAAGTTCTTTCCTATCCATACCTGAGAGCTATTGGTAGGTTAATTTTTGCACATATTTTGTAGGTTTATTTCATATCTAAGATGTGACATTATTTTTTTCTCTAGTTTCCTTCCAGTTATGAGCTATTAATGCCTCTTTGTAAATGATAGGTTGATGCATTATATCTTTCCCTTTGCTAACCACATATTCACATTGTATCAATCATGTCAGGGAGTAACTTTTAACGTTAATTGTATATTTTTCTTATATCGATCATTTTCTATTTTATACTAATAGTTTCCCTTATATTGATCATATTATTATGCTTTGCAGTTTGTTGACTACTCTCTTTCTCTTTTTTAACATTGTATCAATAAAAAATAATAATAATTTTAATTAAAATGCAATATAAAAAACCAAATTAGAAACATTTGTACCCTATAGATGGTGATAACATCTATAACACAAAAATGAACTGTCATGCATTATCATATATTTTATCATAGAAATAAATACAAACCAAATCCTTGTGAGATGAAATAAAAAAAGAAAGACCAAAGGTCAGTGCAATTTAGAAACATCAAACCAAGAACTTTACTTTATTTAATTTTTTCAAAATAACGTCGCAGTTCACTGGTGGATTTTACAATTAGAATTGCCAAACTGCAGGTAAATAGTCATCACTTTTGTCTAAACTTGCGGCATACCAGACTTGACGAAGGGATGGCATGCCAACTGGTCATTAAAATCCAATGTCAATTTAACGCATTGCGAGCCAACAATCAGATAAAATGTTCGAGTTGAAAACCTTGGCATATAGACTTTGTTTATATCTGTAAATACTGTCGTTTAATAGCACTAAAATTGAAAGTTAACAGATTTTGACTCGTAATATTTCCCACTTCTTTTTATTTAATATTTATGCAGTTCATGAAAGAGGCAAAGATAAGTGTGTGTGAAATTGTGTAGAACGTGACGTAGATATTTTTAATTAAAATAAAAATAATAGAGAGGTCAAAGTTAGAATCAGCAAAGATCAGCTTTGCAGAGCTTGGTAGTAGCGATGGATAAGGTGTTGAATATATAAATACATACCATCCTGTTGAACGTCATATTCATTTGAAATTTATTAATTCGGTTGCTTTCTATTTTCGTCTTCCCCACGTAAGTTCTCGTTTCTTGCGTATGATAAGAAGGCTTCTTGTTTCAAAATGCATACTTTATTTTTATATCTAAATTTTATGTTTAGTTTTTAATATTTTCTATGTTTATATTTGTAACATTTAATTTATTGTATTTGATATATAAATTGAATTAGATGATATGATCTTTTCTTAATATTATACTTTAAAGATTATTTTAGGATTTTTGATTTAAATTTGTTTTAACTTTTTTGTTTCAATATCTTAATGGATTAATATCAAGGTTGTTATTTTTAAATTGACTTTTAGTATATTTTAGAGTCGTATGTAAATTGATTTTTAGTATATTTTGAATCATCTTAATCAAATAATATCAAGGTTGCTATCTGTAAGTTGATTTTTTGCATATTTTTAGTATATCTGTAAGTTATTTTAGTTTTCATTATTATATATTTCATAATTTTTCTATGAAGGTTACAATTTTATTGTATGACCTAGTTTCTATACAACATTAGATGACATAATGTGACCTAGTCTACCAAATACACAATTCTTCATTGAAATAGTGGAAGCTATTGAGTCCCATTATCATTTATTGAAGGTGAGCAAGTAGAGAAATAATAATAATTTGTATTTTTGTACCCTTTTGTCAAAAATAATTTTAAATTATATTGAGAGCTATTTATTTTCAATTAAAATAATAATGTATTTTGTTACAATGATAAGTAATTGAATGTTCAATATTTTTTATTAAATTTTTTACATGTGTACTTATAAAAATAAGTATTTACTTTGACTAAAAAAATTCAAACATATTACAAATTAATATATTTACATAATAATAATTTCAAAAGAAAATGTTAAAAATAAAACAAAAATTTGAATCATTAGTCTTGTATTGCATGTGATAAAGTTTATTACATGAAATTTCATGTATTATCATATATTTTTTTGAGGAAATTGAATATGTGGAAACACATGTGAGCCAAACTCTTGTTGACTAAAATAAGAAAACAACTAGGCTTTGTTGTTAGCTCATACGTAACTCTGACAAGTATTTGTAGTAACTCTCTCAATCAACATGCAAACATATGAGGAGTTAGATATTAACAAAAAAATAAACTGTTGTTGAACTCAAACACAATTAACTAATAATTTGTAAAATCTAGGTGATTTTTCCACCTCATTTGTTACAATATATTTTCCAATTCTGAATTGGCTAATATGAAATTGTAGCATCGTAAGTTATCACCCTTAACAATTTTAGTCTAGGTTTGCTCCCCCTCATGTGATTGGACCTAATTATGCATCTAATTTCCAAATTATGCATTACATGACCCATTTTAACATTCATCAGAAAATCAAATGTGAAAGATCAAATTATGCATTTAATATTTAACCCTTGAAACTTTAGATCCCAAAAGAAGAGGGATCTAGTCCAGAGAACCCTATGCCCTAGACCTCTTAAGTTGGCCCCAAATTCAAATATGTCAATGTTGGTGATATATTATTTGAAATTCAAATCCTAATTGTCATCTATCCAGATTTAATTTTTGGGAAATTATATTAATTGCATATAAATACATAGTAAAAAAATATTGAGGAGAATACTTTAAAAATTATTCCAAGAATAGTCAAGAGTAGAATCTTTATAATTATTGCAAAAAAAAATCATCCAAGCATCATGTCAACTTTTATGTGAGTTTGTCCATGTTTATGCATGTAGGCGTTCAAATCAAATAAAGCCAAACAAAAATTGATCCTTGAAGGTGATGAGCATGAATTTTGTCCATCAAGGAAATCAGATCCGAGTGACGAGTTGCAAGAAAGTGTCAATTCATCATTTATTTATCATTTAACCTCTATTCCTGAAAAGGACAAGCTCTCTTTATCATCATTTTTTCCATTGTGGAGGTAGAAATACCAACACAGGGTTTGAATAAGATAAGCTCCTATATGGAACAACCATTCCTCTCTCTTTATGTGTGCAGGTTATAGATCTAAAGAATATTGGAGGAATATTCAAGATAATTTTCTCGTTCAGGCATCAAAACCATACAACTTGACAATATACATAATATGAATTATCTCAATAATAGACAAAGATTTGACAATCGGATCCATAAGGAGGAGGGTATAGAGTAGGGACTTGAGGCCTGTGCAAGAAATTTCCAATTTTAATCCGCTAGTCTAGGGCATCCTTGTTGTCTAGACCACCCATAATCAACTCAAATTTAAATCACAATTCCATTAGTGGTTTCCTTCTATCTTTCTAGAACTTAAATTTTTATGCGTTTTTAGCCTATTAGAATTCATCTCAAAATGCCACATTTGTATACTTTGCTAAGTTTCATCAATGCATTAGCTTTTCAATCCATCAATCGTGCCACCTTCAACAAAGGGAATCTAAATCCATGCTTGGTTGATTCACCTTTTAGGTTGTAAGTCAATCCCACATCCTTGTGGGTCTAGATTCTTGCCATCATATTTTCTTGGAAAAGGTTAATTATAGTGATCTATCCATTAGAATTAAATGAAAGTATTTTTCAAGTCATGAAGATTTTCCACTAAAATAATCCCTTCAAATGAAATTTAAGAATGGTCTACACATTTGCACCTTCAATTTATTCAACATTATATTTGAGAAATACCAAGCAACCAAGGCAGAACATGAAATTTAAATTCCACAATTCCTCTTTAAGGACCAGTACATTACCCATACACACCAACATTGATCATAGAACATCAAATTCCACCATGGTGGAACTAAGAAGAGCCTCTCTCAAAATGGAACATGAAAAGTTAGTAGATTTATCTAGAAAAAAGATTAATAAAATTATAATTTGATGCAAAGGAAGGACCTTCTTTGGGCTTACAACTCAAAATGGTAGGGTGTTCTTGCATGTTCTCCATTGTTGCTCCTATGTGCACCTTCCTAGATGACTTCAAAGAAATAAGGAAAACGAACACGGGATGTTTTCAAAACCTCAATACAAACTTGGAGGCCTCTTTCAAACATTCTAAAGGTGATTCCAATAATTATTCAATGTCTAGACTCTTAAATAGACCCTACTTTCTTGGCTACCAACACTGGCCCTATGCCTATATAACCAGTCCTATTGGGACAGTCACAATAAGGCTTGTCTAAACATTCAAGAGTGCTCCAAAAACCTTGTGTATAGGTCTGCAAGACCTCTCACTACATTCCCTTACTATTACCAATGTAAAAACAATAAGTTTAAAACATTGGTTCATAAGTGCTCCCTTGTCTTTGTTGCTAAACAATCTGATGCATCTAAATATTAGACTTTCTATTGTTTCAAGGCATGTGCAAAATTATTCTTGGGCCCCTGCAAACTTGAAATGAGGTAAAATACATATAAACAAACCTTTCCACCCATGTTGGTGATTTTACACTGGTGGAAGGTCGAGTTACATTTTTAATTTGCTCATTGGTTACCCTAGGTAGGGTTTCGACTAGTTTTCAAACAAACTGCTATAACTTACAAAATATGTTTTGGAAATCAATGCCAAAAAAATAAAAATAAAGTAGATTCATGTGAAAACACATCCCACTCGATTTTAGATTAGCATATCAACTGTATAGGCCGTATAAAATGACAAAACCAGCTGCAACGTGAGAAAACACAAAAAAAAATCATTTCATTCACCCAAAATTGAAAAATCAATGTATCCAACCCTCAATCCAAATTTGGAGGATGTATTCACACATTTGCAACCAATACCAACTATTTTTCAATGGTTTCTTGATTTTCATGTAACTATTTCTTGCTTTTTGACACCTTTCCAAAGTTACATGACAACTTTTTACACTTTTTTAATCAAAGGCCCTATTAACACTCCAAAATGGATCAACATGATACCAAATGGTCATAAATTACCTTATTAGACTCCCAAACACATAAACAACCTAAAAATCAAAAATAAAAAGGATGCTTAATGAGGCTCCTAATGCCCCTACACCATACATCCAAGGGGAAGAAAACTCAAATCCCACTTGAGTGCAGGTCTACAATAGTGTATCCATGTTTGATAATATCAGATTCAGACATCGAAGTAGCATCTTCTATAGGAAGACCCATCCACTTGACCAAATATTGAAGATATGTTGTGTTTCTTATCTTCTTTAGCTCCTTAGTATCAAGGATGCACTCCAACTCTAGAGGTTTGTTGGGTGGGAGGTCTTGGATCCATTCATCATCTAAGAATGCTTGGGAACCTGATTTATTACCTACAACAACATCCCCTTTGAAAGGGTACAAGTTAGATACATTAAATATAGGTGAAATACCAATCCCACTTGGTAACTCAAGCTCATATGAATTAGGACCAAACTTGTGAACAACCCTGGAATGACCACTATTCTTCATATGTAATTTGGAGTATTGTCCCTTGGGAAATCTCTTCTTTTTGAGATGAGCTAGAAAAAAATATCCAACCTTGAAATTGACTTCTCTTTTGTGTGGATCATCCCTTTGCTTATAGTTGTCAACACTTCTTTGTAGGTAATCCTTAACCTATTGGTGAATCTCTTTCATAGACACAACAAATTGTTCACCCTCATAACTCATCCTCTCCATTCCAATTGTATCCCTCAATTCAAAGACTCCTCTAGGCTACAAGCCATAAACAACTTCAAAAGGAATCTTACCCACACTTCTATTCACCGAATTATTATATGTAAATTCTTCCTCAGGTAAGATCATATCCCATTGAGTAGAATTCTCTTTAGTGAGACATCTTAAGAGGTTACTAAGGATCCTATTAACCACCTTAGTTTACCCATCAGCTTAAGGGTGATAAGTAGAAATATAACTAAGGTTACTGCTAAGCTTCTTCCACAAAGTTCTCCAAAAATGCCCAACAAACTTACTATCTCAATTTGAAACAATACTAAAATAAAAACTATGAATCTGTTGAACAATCTAGATAAATACGAGGGGGGATGAATCAGTTATTATTGTGTGTAGTGAAAATCCGCTAGTCTAGAATGAAAAAAAAAAAGCAAGACAAAGAAAACACAACAACATCGCAATGATTAGACCTAGTTGAAACTAAACAAACAACAATAACCATTATACCTTTGATTGCTTAGCTTGCTGAAGTGGTCATCCCTTGAAGATTCTTTCGATGTATGCTCCTTGATGACAATGTGCTTGCAATAATGGAGGTATTTGAATGATGGAAGATGGTAGGTGAGATACTAAATGGCTGACATGGCTTTGATGGAAGAATTCAAAATGGCTTGAGTGACTTGAATGCAAGAAGGAAAGAATGAAAAAATGGCTTTGAATGCAATAATATCCAAACTCTAACCTCTTTAACTTGAGGCCAAGGTCCTCCATTTAAATAAAAATGGATGGTTAAAATCGAGGCACCATGGAGAAGATGAAGAGTTGTGATGAGTTGAGGATTCACAAGCCCTCACATCTTGCCATGTGGAGGGTGAGATGGAATAAGGACAAGTGACATGAAAAATTCCATGTAGTCTCAAGATACTTGCAAGTACCTTGGGATTGGAGAGGATTTCCTCAAAAATGAATTCCTTGTCCCCAAGTGGGGTTGAAAGTGACAAGTGAGGACTTTTAGAAAATCCTCTCTTGTCACCATGGGGAATGGAGAAGGTGTTGGAGAAATAAAAGTGAATTTTTAATTCACATGCTTTGGAGAATCTAATGGATAAGACAAGGTCATCCTAAAGGGGTTCCTTGTCCCTTGTACTTGTTGTGACCTATGAGAGGTAATAGGGAAGGGAAATTCATGGGAAGGACATGGGGAAAAGGTCAATACCTGATAAGGTAGGTACCTTTAAAGGTTGACTTAAGGACATGCTAGAAGAGGTAAGTGATTGGTATTATGGTTGTGAATATAGGTTATTAGGATAATTAATGAGGATTAGAGGCAAGTGGCTAAATATGGAGTAAATGACATTAATCTTGATTTGTGATCCCACAATAGTGGTTTACAAATTTTGGCCAAACTGGACACTGAAATTATTATTTTTAACTAAATCTTCACATTCAGGCACCTATAGTGGCTAAACCATGAGGAATTTGAAGATGATGAAAACTAGAGTCTCATCTAATTTTGTCTGTAGATTCTAAAAATATTTTTTTCAATTTTTTTGGAATAATATTGCAATTTTTTTTCCATCTCCCACGAAAACAGGTTTTTTTGAGAAAACAACTTTTTTAGAAAGTGACGCTCACTGTATACAACATAAAAAATTATGTATGAAGGATAAAATTCTATTTTTTTTGAATTTAGATTTGTAACTATTATATCTAGCACTTTCATTTGGTCTCATATCTTTTTATTGAATATTTTTTCCTTAATAGAGTTTGGAAGTCAAACCAATTGCAATTCAGACATAAGTAAACTGTATACAACATAACTTTTTTTGTATGTATCAAAATTAATTTTTATTTTTTTCAATAGACCAAGGACATCAATACCCAGAACAAAATATTTCAAAAAAATATATTTTGATAATTTTCTATTTTTTCACATGTGCAAAACAAAGAGCTTGATTTTTGGTGAAAAACTTATGTTTAATAAAACTAAAAAAACACATACATAATAAAACCAAAACATATTAAAATTATATTTGTGGGATAACTAATTTAGGGGAATACCATAATAATTTCAAATAAATTTTAAATGAATTCTTTTGATCCCCCAAAAGGTGAATCAAAAGGGATTTTTTATTAGCATTTTGATAGGTGTAAAGGAGACTCATTTATAGGTATGGTTTAAAACTAGCGAGGTTCTATCCAAGGGGTTTTGATCTAAGGTGGTTTGATCAAACCATATTCAATTGGAATCCTTAAAATGGAACTTTTAAAGACTTAAATTATTATATTTTCTAAAAATATGAGATTTCAGCGAAAATCAGTTCCTCTCATAAATTATAAACCAGCTTTGTGGGATCACCAAAGGATATGCACATCCTAATCAGGGATTAATTAGATTAACCCAGATTAGTGAAAAGGTTATGGAGGATTGAACAAGGAGAGAGAAAGAATTAAATTAAAATTGAAGATGATAATTGAATAAAATAAATAAATTGATGCATTTATCTAATTTAGAGGGGAAATGGTAAAGGATAAAGTATTTAATTAAATACTTTTGGAAACCTTAGAGAATGGGATAATATTAACTAAATATGTCATTTAATAAATATAGACAAATTAGACAAATAAATGATAAGATTTTGACCATATGGAAGTGGTCAAATGTGGGTGTCTACATTTTGCCCCTCTTCAAAATATTGTTAGAATAACAGTGTTTCGAAGAAAAATAAAATGTAGATGACTCTATAGAGGAAGCAACTAGAAAAAAGATGCCCTAGCATGGGAGAGGTTGTGTGGGCTGCCCAAATGGAGGTGAGTGAAGGGAGATACCCTAATCTCATGAGAAAATGACCAAGAAGGAGGTATGTATGAATATTGTAGGGTATGCCCCCTCGAGAGGGCAGTTGGGGAAGAAAAAGAGGCCTAGGAAACTTCTCAATAGAAATAAATGAAAGGTATTGTTGGAAAGACCTCAAAAAACCATGAATATTGATTTTTGAATGGAGTTGAATGGACACACGAGGTGAAAATGGCAACCCTGGGAAGTTAGAAGATTAGTTGAATTAATAGAGGGTTAAATAAAAGGAAAAAAATACCCTTTATTTAAAAAGAGGGGGGGAAGTTATAAATAGTAATTTTAGAATTACTATTCCTTCTTTGCACAACTGCCAGTTGAGAGAGAGAAGAGGAGAGGACAGGAAAGAGACAAGGAGGGAAGATGCTGGACGACTATGATGATGAAATTATTAACTGAGCGGACGAGGTGTAGAACTTCTATCATGAGCGCACAATCCCATGCCAAGTCAGGCCCAAAAACCTCTTTGTGATTTATAGCATTTTATGGTTTATTTTTAAGTTTTAATGCCAGTTGAAAACATGGGTTTTGGGATAGGAGTAGAGTAGAAAAATGGGTAGAGGGAAAAAATTAATTTTTCCCACCATTTAGGAAGAAAGTCCAACTAAAGGTTGGAGAGGAAAATGGGTGGGGAACTGAGAGGATGAGGTAGGAGGGCAGTGGAGGGTAGGTAGGAGGAGGAGGAAATGGAGGGCACGAGTGGAGCCTAAGGTGGAGAGACATGAGACAGAGGTGTGGACATGGGAGATGAGGGAGGGGAAGAGGAGATAGATATGGAATTACATGATATTTTCCCATTGGATATGATGTCGTTGATGGTAGAGGATCCAGCTATGTGGCTAAGAGGAGCTAAGGTGAGGTTACATATTGTTGAGCGAAGATTGAGAGACTCAAAAGCAGTGAGTAGATTGGAGGCATAGGTGATTAGGTTGTGAGCCTAGCTAGTAGAGAGTGAGAGAGAATATCAGGTGGTGGCCGATGCAGTGCCACATCATGAGACAGAGATTCAGAGGGAGGGAGAGAGGCTGGGAGATGAGATAGACAAGTTGTGAGAAGAGGTGAGTGGGTTACAAGAAGAGGTGACTCAGCTAGAGGGAGAGGTAGATAGGGAGCATGAGGCAGGGGAGGCAGTGAGATGGGAGAGAGTTAGCCTAGAGGCGATGGTGATGATACTACGGGCAAGGGATCAACAAGAGTCTAGAGGAGGGATAGGGTAGATATCGAAAGAGAGGGATATGGAGGATCTAAGGAGGTAGGTAGAGGGATTGCTGAGAGAGAGGAGGGAGCTGAGATAGGAGCAAGATGAGCTCCATGACAAACCCGAGGTGGCAGAGAAAATAGTGGGAGATATGGGATTGATGCAGGAGAGGGAGGAGACCATGAGGGCTTGGGTATAGGAGATGGATATAGAGAGAGATTCCTTACAAAGACAGAGGCACATCCTTTAGGACGAGAGGGATACCATAGTGGCATAGATACAAGCTATGGAGAGAGATGCAGCGTAGGGGTAGGCACAAGCAGCACACAGTGGTGAGATAAGGGAAAAGGGTCAAATATAAGACGTATAGGTATAGGCTATGTAGGAGGATAGGGACAAAGCCCTAGATCATGTGTCAGGGATGGGAGCGGAGATTGAGAAGCTATGGTTAGCACAAGCTACATGGGCATAGGATAGGAGGTCCATTTGTGGATTTTAAGATAGGTATAGGGCAAAGAAGGACCCAGCCAGGCGGTAGGTGGGAAATCAGGAGGACTATATGAGAGAGGTGAGCTATTATATGTGTTGTTATAACATAGCATTGCAAGATCTAGCATAGCTGGTACCTCTGTATTTTTGAGTCATGCCACAGATGCCAATGCCATCCCTGTCAATAGGGATGCATTCTCGAGGATATAGTAGCATGAGAGAGACACCTCCACACAGAGGACCAATGCTAGAGTCACCACAAAGGTCAGATGTAGGTAGCTCATGGTTCAGAGGATTAGAGGGACAAGATCCCATTTATTGATAGATATAGGATAGGAATCGATATAGAGTAACAGAGATTAGAGTTGAGCCATAGCTTTGTACTTGTATTTTATTTGATGGAAGATATGATGGATATATATGGTGATCTATATGATGGAACTTATTATGGATGATGTGATGGACATTGCATTTTTGTTATTTTTGATATGATATGCAAGAGCCCTTATTGACATTATGTGATGTGTATGTGGTGAATGATTTTATTTATGCATATATTAATGTTTATGGTTTTATTGTGGATGGTTATTGATGTGATGCATGGACATGCCTATAATGATTTATGTTTATGGTTATATGGATTTATGATTATGGTTATATGGATTTATGATAATGATATGTAGGAGGCCTCACTTTTATGATGCAGGGTATGATAGACAATTTATGAGTGTGTCTATATGGATGATATAATGTCTATCACCTATGATGTAGGATGCGATGGAGTATTTATGATTGTGCCTATGTGGATGATATTAGGGTGTCTAATTTTTATGATGCAGAATGTAATGGATGATTCATGATTTTATATGCTATGGATGTGGAAATGAACCTAATTATGTGTGATGAAAGTGATGATATATGAGAGATGTAAATGATATGCGCTAAGATAAACATGCTAATGAATGAATTAATAATAAAATGAATTTTAAGATGTATAGATAATTAAAATTAATCTAAACAACTTAAAACTGTATGATATGATAATGCACATGGAATAAAATGCAACTTAGCGAACCCAAAATATGAGATTAGAATGAAACTAAATGCAATGTGATCATGAATGTAAATAAGGGCATGCATAATGATGGAAGCAAAGAAGGTGATGGGTGTGCAATTGCACCTATCAAGAACCATAGGAATCTTGAGGAGAAAGGGGAAAGTAGAGGGAATCACCGTTTACATAGCCAAAATCCTAAGTCAAGGGGTGGAAGAAAAGGGGATGGAGGATACATGAATGTAATGGAGGAGAAAATGAAATGAAATCCTAATGCAATTTTCCATTAATGATTTATGTTTATCATCTCAAGTTTCATGGGATTGTGTTGTTTGTTCATTGTTTTGTTTCAAGGAAATACCTTGTACTCCTACAATAAAAGGTGATGGTTTCAGAACCCAAGCATCCTTGTTGAGAGAAGCTTGTCTCTATATGGAAAAAGGTGGAATGCAAGGTAGTGCATAATATTTCTACCTTTGACCTAGGTTATTATTGCAAAATATAGTGGTTTTATTGTGTAGAATGCTAATGTAGTGTTGTGTAGTGTTGTGGACCAAGGCGGATTAGTGTCTAATGTAGAAACAAACACAACAAACAAGAAGGCTATCCCAATACCCCAAAGTTGCGATGACCTTGGTCGTGCTAGGTATTGGGATAGCCACAAGCACAGAAGGATGTCCCAACCTAACACAAGACCTCGGGGGTCTTGGTCGATACTATGTGGGACAACCAAGAAAACAACAAACAAAAATAAGGATATGCACCTATGTAAACCCATCAAAACATACCATAATATGATAGATCATAGTGACCTTGACAAGTGATGATAGGGAGCTCTAATGATAAAAAAAAGCCATAGGCATCAAAATATTGTAATAAATTTAAAAATATCCTTTGCCATAAGATTGAGGTGATGGATGGGGTTGATGAGGTCTATTAGGAAGGATACATGTTGTTGAGACCAAAGATGGATGCTAAACTAAAAGATTGATTATAACCAAGGATATTCAAAAACCAATTAATTCTCGAGACATGAATGGATTCCATTGTGAAGAACCAAGGAGATAATGACATATTTGACAACACAACACAAGACATGAGACACACGACTGCCACAACCTAAAGACCTAGGGGCTCGAGGGTTGATCAAAGATCAACCTTGCCTATGTGAAAGTGTAGAGCCCTCATAGTTCAGGAAAATACCATTAATAAAAGCGGAAAGAGGGCCACGATGAAGATAGATGATGGAGGAAAATGAACAGATAGACAAAAATTCCCTGGGGGAAGATCAAAAGATTGGCCTTGCCTACGTGAAAGCGTAGGGGCAACATAGTTTAAAAGAGATGAAAGACAAACAGTGGATAAGAGCGAAAAAGGGACCATGAGGATAGGCGATGAATGGTTGAGACTAGATAGAAAAAATGCCCTAGGGGTAGATCAAAAGATTGACCTTGCCTACGTGTAAGCATAGGGGAAATGTAGTTTGATTAAAGACAATGGATAAAATTAGAAAGTAGACAAATGGGAACCATGATAAAGGACAAAGACAAATGAAAAATTCCTCGAGGGTGGATCAAAAGATCAACCTCGCCTACGTGAAATCAGAGGGGAAACCTAGTTCATGAAGGACAGGACAAACAAGACCAAAAACAGCCCTAGGGGCAGATCAAGTTATCAACCTTGCCTACATGAAAGCGTAGGGGCAACGTAGCTCGATAAAGACAAGATGGGATCTAGATGGAAGTGAATAGATGACAAGACAGACAAAAAAAGCTCAGATTAGGATAAAAGCTCAGGATGATGGATAGCGGATGAAGTTTGTCTAATGATCAACCAATATATACCAAGAAACCAAATGATGCAAGTAGGTGGAAGGATAGAATTGATAGGATGATGAGGATGTAAGAATGAGGATTGATCTAGATGGATGAAAGCATAAAGTAACTAGGATGCCAGGTTGATAATGATTAAGCCCTCTATGAATGGTGCCTATGGCTAGGTTTTCACCAAATGTACTTATCCAAGGCACCATGAAGAGTGGTTTTCACCATAGGACACATTATTTCTCTTTACTATTTTTGGATTTGGATTTTTTTTATTTTTCATATTTTGATAATTTTTTACTTTTTTTTGTGTATTTTTTGGATTTTAGCAGGAAGGATACCTCAACCGACCTAAGTATAGAACTTCTTCAAGTGCA
This sequence comes from Sequoiadendron giganteum, assembly GCA_007115665.2. NCBI lineage: Eukaryota > Viridiplantae > Streptophyta > Pinopsida > Cupressales > Cupressaceae > Sequoiadendron > Sequoiadendron giganteum. The sequence continues at coordinate 68,538,045 of CM021101.1, read as the reverse complement.
TGATATTGATGGGTTATTCTAGGGGATCTCCTTTAGGTGTAGAAAGATGGTATGCTCCTAAACCATATTTTTCTATGATGACATAAGGGACCAACCAATTTTCTTCGAACTTGCCCTTCTTCTCTTGATCTTGTTCTAGTGCATTGATTCTCTTTAAGAACTAGGTCACTACCATTGAATTGGTGAGGGTACACCTTCTTGTTGTAAATAATTTTCAGATGGTTCTGATATGCTTGAAGATGGTCATATGCTTTGATTCTTCTTTCATCAAGGAGTTCTAGCTGACTGAGTCTTGCAACCCAATTATCTTCATCGTCGATAAGGTTCTTCAAAGAGATTCTCAATGATGGGATCTCTACCTCAATCGGCAAGATGGCGTCGGCACCATAGAAGAGATAATATGGGGTGGTTTTGGTAGGAGTACAAATGGAAGTGCAGTAAGCCCAAATGGCAAGATGGATATGGAGGTGCCAATCACGACCAGTGTTGTTGATCACCTTTTTGAGTATCTTGATGAGAGTTCAATTGGTGGCCTCTTCCTATCCATTACCCTGGGGATAATAAGGAGTGAACCAATGATGTTGGATATGAAAGGTTTCGTAAAGGTGTTTCATGGATTGGTTTTTGAAAGGCTTGGCGTTGTTAGTAAGGATGGTAGATGTAATTCCATATCTGCATATAATATGGAATAGGATGAATTTGGAGATCTGAGTACCAATAATTTGCGTGAGTAGCATTGCTTCCACCCATTTAGTGAAGTAATCAGCTATGGTGATGATAAACGTGTGGCCATTAGAGGATGGGGGATAAATCTTTTCGATGAGGTCGAAGTCCCACTGAGAGAAGGGACATGGTGTTATTATAGGTTGAAGATCTTGTGTAGGGGCATGTATGAGATCTTCATGTTGTTGGTACGATAGGAATTTATTCACAAAATCACAAGAATCCTTTTCCAATGTAGCCCAATAGTAACTAGCCCTGAGAATTCTTTTAGCTAATGCCATACCATTTGAATGGGCCCCACATACACCACTATGAAATTCTATCAATGCAGTGTGAGCATCAGTCTTGTTTGAACATTGGAGGAGGGTTCCATCATACCCACATCAATAAAGTGTATCATTAACGATGGTGTAATGGGATGTCCATTGGATAAAGGATTTTCATTGGTTTTGTGTCAAGTCGGGAGGTAGGGTGTTGTCATGCAAGTAGGTATAGATTTCTTGGTACCAGGGTGATGTAGACCTACAATGTCACACACCATCTCACTTTCAAGGATGTCATATGCAAGGATTAAAATTTTCTCTATGAGGAACTCACATTCAATCTGATCTTTAGGCATGTCTAGAAGAGAGCCAATGGTGGCCATGGCGTCAACTGCTTTGTTTTGTACTTTGGGGATTTGATCAAATTGGATGGAGGTGAAGTATTTTTTGAAGTCATCTACCTTCATTTGTATGGTATCAACTTATCATCCTTTGTTAGAAAATCATCATTGACCTATTTGATAACCAACTAGGTGTCACCAAAGACTTGTAGGTGAATGATACGCCATTAGACTGCAATTCTAAGGTTGGTGAGAAGAGCTTCATATTTAACTATGTTTTTGGTATAAGGAAAGTCCAATCTAAAGGACTTCAGTATGTAATCACCTTGGGGGGTAACGGCAAAGACTCCTGCCCCCGATCCATTGTTTGTGTGTGATCCATCAAATTATAGTGTCCATGTGGTAGCTTCTGATATTGCAAATATGTCTTCATCAAGAAATTATATTTCTAAAGGATACAAATCTACTAATGGAGCATCTGCCAATTGGTCTACAATTACTTGTCCTTTCTTTTCTTTATGATCCACATAATCTATGTTGAATTCACTTAGCAACATGACCCACTTAGTCATGTGAATAGTCAATGTTGTTTTGGATAATAGTACTTAAGTAGATCATCCCTAGATATTAGCTTAAATGGATGGCTAAGCATGTAATGGAAAATTTTTTGCAAGCTAAAAACCATGGTGAGGCAAGCCTTTTATATTATGGAATAATTCAATTCATAGCCTACTAAGGTCCAACTAATGTAGTAAATTTCTCTTTCCTTGCATGAATCATCATGTTGTGCTAGCAATGCCCCCAGTTCCATAGAAGTAGCTGAAATATAAAGTAGGAGTGGTTTACCTAGAATGGGTGGCATAAGGATGGGTAGTTGAGACAAATATTACTTGATCTGATCAAAGCCCAGTTGACATTGGTGATTCCATTTAAAGGTAGTATCCTTCTTCAAGAGATGTTGGAATGATTGACACTTGTTAGCTAGTTGAGCAATGAACCTTCGGATGGGCTGGAGCTTACCCTGCAGACTTCTTAACTATTTCAGATTGCACGGTGGAGGCAATTCCATGTTTGCCTTGAATTTTGCATTGTCAAAATCTATACCTCTGTGGGAGACAATGAAACCCAAAACAAATTTGGATGTGACCACAAAGACACATTTCTTTTTTTTAAGGCATAGCTTATACTATTCCACATGTTCAAAGATCTTCTTGATAATTATTGGGTGTTCTCTTGTCCTTGACTTTCCTAGCAGGTCATCAACATAATCTTCCATTATGATCTGGATGAGTTCATGGAAGATGACTATCATAGCACGCTGATATGTTGCCCTTGCATTCTTGAGGCTGAATGACATGACATTATAACAAAATGTACGCCAACGTGTAGTGAAGGCTATTTTATGTTGGTCCTCAAGTGCGATTTTGATTTGATTGTATCTAGAGAAGCCATCCATGAGGGAAGGAATCTCATGTCCTATGGTTAGGTCTACTAACATGTCGATATTTGTAAAGGAAAGTCATCCTTGGGACAAGCTTTGTTAATGTATCAGAAATTTGCATAGATCCTGATATCAGCATTGGGCTTGGGGACTAGGACTATGTTGGAGATCTAGTTGGAGTAGTCAATTGGTCTAATGAATCTTGCCTCCAACAACTTTTCTAATTCTTTCTTAACCAATAGATCCACTTGAGGGTGTATCTTTCAAAGTTTCTATTTAATAGGTCTAGCATCAAGATAGACATCTAGGTGATGTATTACTAAAGTAGTGTGAAGACCTAGCATGTCTAAATACATCCATGCCAAGTTGATGGTGGAGTATTCTTCTTTTGATAGTGCTTTGGCTACATAAGTGATTTTGGGATCCTCTGTAGTTCCCAAATGTACTGCTTGTGTTTCTTTGATCAAGATGGTTGATCATATGAATAGTTGAGCTCCTACAAGGGGAAGATAAATGTCCCCATCTTCTAGTGCCTTATCAAGGCTTTTACCATTAGATGCACCCTTTTCTTTTAATTTTTCAAAGTCACCAAGTGTCTTGGGGAGGTTTTCACTAGGTGATGCCTTTTTATTTTGTTTCTTTTTATGTTTGCAGTTGGGGCGTTCATCTACCCCAAATCTCATGAGATGCACACATTGATCCACTAAGGAGAATGTATTGATAGGTGCACTACCTTGTAGGTCATATTCAATGAGTTCAAGATGTTTGAGGGATAGGATAATGGTGCAAACAGATAGGCATTCGAACATGGCTGAGAGGTTAATGTGATCTAGATCGTTATACACACATATGATGGATTCCTCATCTGGTATGCCTTCAAGGGAACCTTCATCCATATTGAAATTTTTGGAGGTACTAGATGATGTCATGGGACCCTTTTGTTTGGTATCATAGCCCATGCCTATATTTTTTGGATGCATGGAAACTTCTACCAGTTGTCATCTATCTTTCTCTTCCACACCAAGACCTCTCCCCTTATAGTTGTGTTTTTCATCAATACTAGAAGGAAAAGGATAGAACTCTTGGAATTATTCTTTCAAAGGGGGAGAGGATTTAGGTTCCTCATGATATACCCACTAAATAATGTCATCTTTTGTTTTGTCTTGTTGTAACCCAAGAGAACAAAAAGTACTGGACCCCACATTTAAGAGGTGAGAGTGATGATCTTATCTTCCTCTTTTGGAATAGATTGTGAAGGTTTACCATATGTGTGTGGTGAGGGTGGCATGGTTTCCACATTTAATGATGTGCGCATTTCATACTCACCACACCCTTTGTTGACAATCTGGACCTTGGTAAGGGTGGAATTAGATGGGGATGATGGAGTAGAAGAAGTGGTGGTTAGAGTGTTAGTGGATGAAGGGGATGATGATGTTTGAGGTGCCCCCATTTCGACCCCAGGGAAATAATGAGAATGGGGAAAGTAAGCTTCTATTGCATGACAATATTCGAATGGTTTAGGATCAGCTTGTATGGTTACTTCCACTCCTTGAAAGGGGAATTTCAGACATTGATGGTAGGTTGATGGAATGGATTGCATAGAGTGAATCCATGGGCAGCCAAGAAGGATGTTATATGGAAGCTCAAGGTCTAGAACATGACACATAGTGTATTGCACAATGGAGCGCACCTGAATAGGAAGACAAATAGTTCCCTCACAATCTCTTTCTACATTATCATATGCTTTGATGGTGATAACCTGATTGTTTAGGTAAGCTTGGGTGTATCGCACTTGTTGTGTAAAACTTAATGTACAAAGATTTAGGGTCAAACGATTATCTACCAGTACTCTTTTTACTTTATGATAGTTCACACTAGCCTCATGGTGAAGGGGACGGTTATGACCTAAGTCTAAGTGTGGCATATCCTTTTGGTTGAAAGCTAATTGATAGCTCACTAAGAGATTTCCTACCAACACTTGGAATTATGTGGGATCTATGTCGGTGGGGACTTGGGTGCTCTATAGGGCCTTATTTAGGATGTCTTGGTGCACGGGGGAGGACTTGAGTAGGTCCAGGATAGAGATCTGGGCTGAGGTCTTTCCTGAGTGATCAAGGATGTTATACTACAAATGGATAGGTGATAACTGGGTAGATGTGAAAGCTCCTAGGACTATGATGCAGGTTCAACGGGTGGTAACAACACATTGTGGGTCTTCCCCTTTGACGCACATTATAGATACACGTGGCTCCACTTGTTATATGTATGTGAAAAGACCTTGGTAACTGTATGGCACATTTTTATAGCTCATGTTATTAGTGTTTTTATTCTTATTGTTATTGTTGCTAGGTCTAGGATCAGAGTTGGATGTACTAGGACCCTGATTATGCTTGGAAAAAGCATTTTGATATATTTGAAGTTGAGCATTAGATGATGTTTTTGCATTAGCATTTGCATGTCTTTCACCCTGATCTATAAGACCCTAGATTTAGGTTTTTAGACTTTGGCACTTATCCATCGCATGCCCCTTAATTTCATGAAATTCATAATACTTTTTGTCCTTGAACCAAGTTGGTTTGGGCTTGGTTATAGGATAATTTATGGAGTAGTTAGCTTGGAGGAGCTTGTGAAAAATGATAGTAAGGGGTTCTCCCAACTGAGTAAATTGATGCTTATTTCGCCCTTAGTTGTTTTGATTTGACTGTTGAAGACGTGCTCCTTTTGGAAAAGATACGATGTTAGGGATTGATGGCTACTGTTGAGGAGTATATTGCAGATTCTACAAAGCATTATCCACTTGGACATATTTAGTGTCAGTGATACCATCATTGACAACATTTGTATTCTTGTTCCAATAGCGAGGTTTATCTCCAGAGGACCTCTCTTTGTTAGAATTGAAAATTTTGACTTGCCCTTTAGCAACAAGAGCTCTTTCTAGGATGGGACCTTTCTCTACTAGTTCTACAAAGGTTGTGATACAGTGGATTCAAAAGTTGTGAGGCATTTATATATGGTAATTTTTAATAAAAAATGTCACCATGTATTTTTCTCTCAATGTGGATTTCATCTGAATGGCCAAGGCTCGCCATCTTTGTAGATAGCTTACAAATATTTCCCCATCACACTATTTTTCTTCCAGGAGATCAACCGTATCAATTTCCTTCTCAAAATTAAAGGAGAAGTGGGATACAAATTCTTCTGACAACTAGGCAAATGATTTGATGGATCCCTTCTCAAGACCCATGAACTAGTAAAGAGTGACTCCATGTACACTCTTAGGGAACAAATGCATGAGGTAGTTGTTGTTATGCATGACCTCCTGACAATGGGCATATAACTCTTGGAGATGAGCCTTAGGATCTTTGGTGACCTTGTACTTATTTAATCTTTCTATTTCAAAGTGTTTTAATGAAGGAAACCAAGGAAATGGAGTGATCAAATGGATAGGGACAAATGTCCTCAAACTTGAATGAATGTTTGCCCATCCCAACTTGTAAGTATTTCAATGCAACTTTGAATTCTTTGAGGTCTTTGTTCATAGGTGTTGCAAGGGTCAGAGTAGGCTGATGATACTATTGGTATGATGATAATGGTACAACAACATTTGTATCATAAGCGGGTTGATATGTATAAGGAGAGATCTGATGAATTTGATTGGTGTAAGTGGATTGCAAATAAAGGTATGGTAGATAGGAAGATGACAGATTGTGATGGTATGAAGTGGAAGCCACTTGTTGGTAGGATGGTTGTTGGTGAGGATGAGAAGTGGATGAGGAATCCTATTGATATGGCATAGGATTTTGATAATATGAAGAGGTAGGTACCCCTTTTTGATATGGAAAGCGTTGATGATGATATTTCTATTGTTGGAGATAAAATGGATAGGATTGATATTGATGCGCAATAGTGGGCTATTATGTGACATACGGGGGTGGTTGTGGATTTGATGGTTGTTGATAGGGATTAGAGTGTGGTATGTTTTATTTTGAGTGGCTTGATGAGGATTAGGATGGGTTGTGGCAGTGCACGTGCTAGATGGATGATAAAGATATTTCATAAGAGGATTATGTTGTGTTTGCATAGAAATGTGTATATGTTGTGATGGAGGTTGCTGCTATGGTGTTTATTGGTAGGATGGGTGAGATGGAATATGTAGTTGTTGTGGGACTATTACAGAAGTGCCATGCAGTGGTTGTGGTGGATAGGATGTGGTTTGTGTCACCTAGTGAGGTGGTTGTGTAGGAATTGAGATGTTTTCTTATGGGATTGGGGTGTTTTGTTGTGGGGTTTTTTGATGATTTTGTAGGGATGAAGCAACAATATTAGTAGTGTGTTGTGGCAGTGGTTACAATGTAGTGGATTGGTGTGGGTTAGTGAGGGGATGTTGGAATGCGGTGGATGGTAAGTTGCTCGTAGGTGCAGACCCTAGAGATGGAATTAATGCAAGGATAGGTGTGCCCCAATATTGACTGGTGGTTGACTAGAATGTTTAGATGGAAGTAGTGGAGTGGTTGGGATGTATGGTGACATGTCATAGAAATAAGGGTTGTTAGGATCAGGTTGGGTGGGAGAGGCTATAGTCAAGAGGTGAGGATAACAATAAACTTGATGTATCACAACATTTCCAAACTCAGGATGATACCAATTTTTATTGGGTGTGCCTTCAAGGACATATGAATTCCCTAAAATGTTTTGCGAAGTTTGTGCATTAGTGGGTGTTGGAAGACTATGGGTACTGGCATATTGTGACACATCAAAATAAGATGGTGGTTTAATTCCTCTCATGTTAGAGAGGCAGGAATTTTATCCCCACATTCATTGGAGAGATGATCCATCATCTAAACATTAATAGGATCACTATCGTATTCGTCAACAGTGACTTCAGGTTGATTAACCATGTTTTCCTCACTAGGTGGTGTGGTTTTTTGAAGGTCGGTATTGGATTGTGATGAAGCACCATTATGGGGATCTTGTGGAATATTTAGAACATTGTTAGGATCTTGTGGGATGTTTGAAATTTTCTTACGATCTTGTGGGATGTTTGGTTGGGAACCTTGGGCTTGTTGTTCTACCATTTGTTTCTTTTCTTGTGATTGGGTCTGAATAGGCATGAAAGTGCAAAACAACTAGGTGAACTAAGATGTTGTTAATGCTACCTGATGTAAAGATGATATAAATGAGGATTGGTTTGATTGATTGGATTGGATGTGGGATCGATTCATTGGATAGTTGGTGCAAACACCTAAATTTGACCACTCCTATATGGTAAAAATTCTATCATTTACTCGTCTAATTCATCTATATTTATTCAATGAAATATTTAATTAATATTATCCCCTTTCTCTAAGGTTCTTAAAAGTATTTAATTAAATAATTTATCCTTTACCATTTCCTCTCTAAATTAAATAAATCAATAAATCTATTTAATTTTGTCAATTATCCTCTTCAATTTTAAATTCATTCCTTCTCTCTCCTTGTCCCATCCTCCATAACCTTTTCACTAATCTAGGTGAATCTAATTAATCCTTCATTAGGATGTGCATATCCTTAATCAGGATTAATGTCACATCCTCCATATCTAGCCACTTGCCTCTAATCCTCATTAATTTTCCTAATCACCTGTTTGCACAACCTTAAACCTAATCACTTTCCTTTTTCATCCTTAAGTCAACCTTTCATGGTACTTACCTTATTTGGTTTGACCTCTTCCCCATGTGAATTAAAAATTCACACTTATTCCCCCCATGCATCTCTCTTCCCCATTACCTCTCAAATGTCACATCAAGCACATGGGACAAGTACAGCCTTTTGGAGGACCTTGTCTTATCCATGGGTTTATTCCAAGCTTGTGAATTTTAAATTCACTTTTATTCCTCCAATGCATTCTCCATTCCCCATTGTCACAAGGGTGGACTTTCTAAAAGTCCTCACTTGTAACTTTTAGCCTCATATGGGGCTAATAAATACGTTTTTGAGGAAATCCTCTCCCATCCCAAGGTACTTCCAAGTACCTTGGGAACACATGGTCTTTTCCATGTCACTTTGTACTTTTTTCGTCTCATCCTCCACATGGCAAGATGTGAGGGCTTCTGAGTCCTCAACTCACCATAACCCTTCATCTTGTCCATGGTGGATCAATCTCAGCCATCCATTTTTATTTAAATAGAGGGCCTTGGCCTCAATTTAAAGAGGTTAGAATTTGGAGATTTAGCAAAGAAGCCATTATTTCCTTCAAGCCATTCTAGCCATTATTGAATAGACATTATTCTTGTATTCAAGAATTTGCATTCAAAGCCATTTGAATTCTCACCTACCAACTTCCATCATTCACCTACCTCCATTATTGCAAGCTTTCCACCAAGGAGCACACATCAAGAGCATCATCAAGGGCCAACCACTTCCTCAAGCTAGACAAGCAAAGGTATAACACTCTTTGTTGGTTTTTTGTCATTGTTTGTTTAGTTTCAACTAGGCCTAATCTTTGAGGTGTTGTTGTGTTTCCTTTTTATTGCATTCATTGAGTTTTGCATTCTAGATGAAGGATTTTCAATACACATAGTTGGATGATAGGAAAAGGATGTGAATGGATTGGATTTGGATAAGATTGATCGATAAAATGATTGATAAGATTGAATGAGATCAGATTAAGGATCAATTGTTTGGATGATTGGAAGGGATTCTAAATTGAGTTTAGAGATCACCCTCGATGACTTAAGATACTGATTGATCGGATTAAAGGATAAAATGATGATCACGACATCGAATCCGCCTTTAGATTGGAAGGGGATTGATAGGGCCAAGGATGATGATTGAATTAGGTTAGATGGCTATCCTAAGTAGAGGTTGAAATATCACAATCAGTTTTAGGTGCCTAGGTCATTTAGGATAACAACTTCAAATGAAGTTTATAGGATTTGGATTAACAAAATAATAATGGATATGTAACCTGAGGATGACTAAGGATGCAACTATATGATTTTGATAGTGATTTGGATGCAAACAAACTGACGTGAGAATTATGTGTGGATAGGATGTGCAAATCAGCTAGGCAGACAACAAGCTTTTCAGAATCCTAGTAGGTTGGACTTTCGAATCAGGATCAGATTTAGTTTTGGGGCAGGGTTGCCCAAACTAGGGTAGGGTCACTCAAACTAGGGCAAGGTCACCCAAACTTGGGCAAGGCCACCCAAATAAGGGTAGAGTCACGCAAAATAGGTTTTAGTTCTGACTTAGTCTGAAAAGTGGTTAAGCACTATAAAAAATGGGGTAAACAGATTCTCAAGATGGGTGAACGGATTCATGGAATGAGCAAATGATTACTCAAAATAGGTGAATGGATGTACGCGAAGGGAAAAAGGCTACTCAGTTTGACAAAATGACACTCGAAACGGGTGAATGGATACCTGAAATGGGTGAATGACTACCCAGACTGGGAGAAAAAATACCTGGAATGGGTGGACATGTAGTCAAAATGAGGGAACAACACTCAGAATAGGTAAACAATTTTCTAGAACAAGTGAAAAGTTAGCAAACGAAGGCTGAAAATGGTTGTCGGGAGGGTAGGGTCACTTGTCCAAAGGGCAGGGTCACCTATTCAGAGTGTAGGGTCACCTATTCAAAGGGAAAGGTCACTTGTTCAGAGGGCAGGGTAACCTGTTCAGGGGACAGGGTCACCTGTTCATGGGGCAGGGTCACCTATTTTGCAAAATTGATCAAATCTGACTTGGTCTAGGCTGAAAACAACTGAAACAAGAAGGGTAAGGTTTCCCCTTTGAGGGTGAGGTTGTTTGTTCTAGGGAAAATGGTCAAATTTGAAAATAGTTGAGCATGAAGGGAAAGGTCACCCCTTTGAGTGTAGGTTCACCCCTTTGAGGGTAAGCTCACCTATTTTTGTTGGTTTGAACTTGACTTAGGAAAAAAAACTATGGAAAAGGACAAAAATAGTAAGCAAATGGCCAAGATTGACTAATAAAAATTGGTTTTTCACAATAAGATAGTTCAAGTAGCATAATTTTAGATTTAGTGTTTAAGGGTATGACCAGCACGGTCCTCTATCTAGGCTGAACAAGAAAACTAAGGGAATCTCATATATACACATGGTACATGGGGCACAACCGTGAACACCAAACCATATACAAGGATGAGTCAGGAGAAGCCAACAAGATACTAGGAGCGCATACCAACCCTCCACATCTTATCTAGGTATCACCCTAGCTTCAACACTCCACCATACATGATGTGACTAGATTTAAGGTATATATTTCACTTCCCCACTTTATATACCCCTCTAGTAACACGTGGTTGGGATCATCCCTTGGGATGATTAAATCCCCAAGCAGGTCTTGCTAAGAAATGAAAAATGGGTAAAACGAACTTAAGTGGACTATAATTTCTCTTCACCCAAGATCACCAAATGATGCAAGGGGATTAGATACGTCAATAGTCCACTTATGAAAATTGTCAAACAAGTTCTTTGACCCCTTCCTAATTAAATATGTGTGCTTAGTTAGGAATGAAAAAAATAAGTAACTTACTAAGAAAATTTTTTTTTCGCCCCTTGCAAAAATATCTTAGTAGTTTATTTTTTAGTTATCTTAAATGAACAAGCTACAAAAATGTTAGTAATAAAAACACTCACCAACAAACAACTATTAGCAAGTTAGAATCAATGAAAAATAAATTGTTTGTTTACCTATTTTTACCTCTATTTTGGGTACAACCACCTCTGTATTTTGGGCATATCCACCTCTTTGGGTGAGGTCGCTTGTTTATGGGTGGAGTGGCCCCTTTGTGCGAACGATCACCTATTCAATCTAGAACCTGCAAAAATAGTCAGAAACACAAAAATACAGAAATAGAAAATTAGGGTTTTGGGCAAGATCGCCCCTTTGGGAGGGGTCGCTTGTTTGTGGGTGGGGTTGCCCCTTTGTGGGTGGGGTCGCCTATTCAGACCAAAACCTACAAAAGAAACAGTCAGAAAACATAAACAAAAATAAAATTTGGGTAGGGTCGCCTATCCTTGGGCGAGGTCGTCACTTTGAGGGTGGGGTAGCCTATTTGTGGGCAAGGTCACCCCTTTTGAGGTAGAGTCACCTTCATGTGTTGGGCACAATCACCTCTATGTTACTGTAACTACAAAAATTAAAAACAAAAAGCTTGACAGAGTAGGCGCATGATGTGGGTCCCACTAGGCGTGATAGAAATGTGTGCAATGAAAATCCCCTAGTCTAGAATACAAAACAAAAAAAATGCAATGCAAAGAAAAATCAACACCTCAATGATTAAGCCTATTTGAAACTAAAAAAAACAATAAAACAACAAGAACCATTGTACCTTTGCTTGCTTATCTTGTTGAAGGGGTTGGCCCTTGAAGATACTTTTGATATATGCTCCTTGATGACAATGTCCTTGCAATAATGGATGTAGTTGAATGATGGAAGATGGTAGATGAGATACTAAGTGACTAACATGGCTTTGATGCAAGAATGTGAAATGGCTTGAGTGACTTGAATGCAAAGATGGCTTTGAATGCAAGGATCTCCAAACTCTAACCTCTTTAACTTGGGGCCAAGGCCCTCCATTTAAAGAAAAATGGACTGTTAAGATTGAACTAGCATGGACAAGATGAAGGGTTGTGGTGAGTTGAGGACTCATAAGCCCTCACATCTTTCCATTTGGAGGGTGAGATGGAAGAAGGACAAGTGACATGGAAAATTCCATGTGGTCCCAAGGTACTTGCAAGTACCTTAGGATTGGAGAGGATTTTCTCAAAAAATAATTCTTTATCCCCAAGTGGGGCTGAAAGTTACAAGAGATGACTTTTACAAAGTCCACTCCCGTCACCATGGGGAATGGAGAAGTTGTTGGAGAAATAAAAGTGAATTATTAATTCACATTCTTTGGAGAATTTAATGGATAATACAAGGTAGTCCTAAAGGGGGTCCTTGTCCCTTGTACTTGATGTGACCTATGAAAGGTCATGGAGAACGAAAATGCGAGAGAGGAATAAATGGAATTTAAAATTCCATTGGAAAAGACATGGGGAAAGGTCAATACCTAATAAGGTAAGTACCTTGAAAGGTTGACTTAAGGACATGCTAGAAAATGTAAGTGATTAGTATTATGGTTGTGCAAATAGATGATTAGGCTAATTAATGAGGATTATAGGCAAGTGGCTAAATATAAAGGATGTGACATTAATCCTGATTAAGGATATGCACATCTTAATCAGGGATTAATTAGATTAATCTAGATTAGTGAAAAGGTTACGGGGAATGATGAACCCATAATATGTTTATAATTTGGATATCATGTTATAGTTTTAAAAGTCCTTGCTCTCTTTTATGGATGTTTTAAACTCTGTGGTTATAAATTTTTCATGTTAATGGGTAGTATTCTATGACAATCATTCCTATATTCTCGCAACCTAAATATCTTAATATGTCTATGTTCATTACCCTGTTTTGACCTCTCAATTGACTGATACGATATATGTATTTTTTGGATAAGTAAGATGAATTTGATGCTTGTGATTAATGATGGGTATCATGCTATTATGAGTACATACCTTCTTTTGCCTTTGTTGCCATGTGTTCTATAGGTTGTTAAAAGCTGGTATGAACGGGTCAGTGCACAGTAAAACACGGCCTTGTGGAAAAATCCACCTCCAGCGCACCATTGAAGGAGTCGTTTCAAGCAAGATTCTTTGTTTGGGTCATTGGGAAGGAAACTAAATGGATCATCAATCTAGGAAGAGTGGAGTTCTAGATTCCCTCTGAATCTGTTGAGCAGATAAACTTGCACTTATAAAATTTGTTCCTCAGCCTCAAGTGGCATTTATATCCGCATCTTTCTTTGTTAGTTAGTTAGTTTTTTGTTTCTCTTTAAATAAATGTTCCTCCTACGAGAGTGAACGAGATGATTAAGAAGAGACTAGACAAGAGAATAGAGTTAGAACATACTATATATAGAAAACTGTTATAATTAAAAATAGAGCTTTGTGTTAAAGTTTTCTTACAAGCAGAACAACCATGTATGTGATTTTGAGTTCATGAATAAAACGCTGATGAAGTTTTGATTTCAACTATTGTTTAATTGGTTGATGCTTGCTAAGGGGGCCCACTTAGTAAGTATTTGTAGTTAGTTGTTTACTTCCTGTTGCTTATCTATTAGAATTTCATTCCAGTAAGTTTTAATGCAAACTTAGTCTTACATTGTTCCTGCAGCATAAGGAATCCATCCCTGTGTCTGTTCCTGCATCATAAGGCCATTTCATGGTTTGCTTCCCAATAATGGTTATTACAATTCCTGGGTATGTGCAGGATCATCATGGAAAAAACAGGTCCTTAGGTGGCAATAAAATTCAAAAAAATCAAAGCTAGGAAACTTGACGTAAATATTTGAATAAGTTATCTATATTATTTAAAAAATATGTAAGAATAAAATTTGTAGAAAATTGAATATAGTTTCTAAACTACTAGGTTTATTTAAAAAAACATAAAATCTATTTGGTGAAAATTTAAAATTTTAATGCAGTAGTACTTAAATTTTTGGGAAAAAATAAGAAGTAGGTGTCTATCAAACCACCCTAAGCATAATAAAATGATAATATTTTTTTATAATATTATAGATATAAGTAAAGGACTCATCTCCCAATGTGATGCATATTTTTTTGTAAATTTTTTTCCAAGTAAATAATTAATTATGAATTTTTTATTACAAATTTTTAAAACTATAAAAACTCTTATGTCTAACGACCTTAACATGGTCAAAACTTCATGAAACTCATTTTTTTTTTAATCCTATAGTGTGCAAAGAATAAAATGTGATATTGTTTGAAATTTATAGATTTTTTCAATCAGCCTATCAATCAAGGCTTTACTTGTAATTCAAATAGAAAATTAATAATAATTATTTATTAAATTCAAAATAAATCATAATTTATATGGTGGAAATATGAGAATCTCCTTTAAAAACCCTTTTCGTTTCATCAATTTTAGGTAAAAAAAAAGTCATCAGCCACATGGGCCATCATATCACTTACATATCGCCACTTTTTGGCCCATCATGATCCTGCACATACCCTCCTGCTTTAGTTAAGTGATACTTAAGTTAGTAAGACTTTGTCTCATGTTCCTGCATTAGAGTTACAATTCCTTTCTAGTATTTATTTCAAGAAGGTCGTGGCTAAAACCGGCTCTTAGTGCACATACAATGTCACTCCATTTCAAGTATACGTTCCCTGGTTTGACAAGTAAACGAATGACCATGAGAAGATGTTAGTCACTTACTGGAATGTCCAATTCCCAAGTTAGGATTTGTTGTGACTTTTATATCCTTTTCTGGGCGACAACCATTTTTGGCGTCATTGCAGAGGATGGTGTCAAGCTAAGAACCTATCATAGTCATTGTTAGTAGTAGCTTAGTGTGTTATTCTGGAATTTTCAAATCCTTCAAATTTTTAGTTAAGTCTGTTACATGCATAGAAGAAGAGATGCTCTAGGGAGATTCATACCAAACCCTTCCCTCACTGATAACGATTTTGAACCATCTTATAATCTATTTGAGGAAGAAGGAAACCAAGATATCAATCCATTTGTTGAAGACCCACTCGCTGAATTTCCCTTTGACCTTGCTGATGAAGAACCCCAGGAAAATCCATTTGCTCTGATACTTTATCAAGCAGATATGCAACAAAATCCACCTAATCGACCTCCTGCTTTTGAATTCCCTATTCTTTCCCAGCAAGATAATGATAACCTCAAAAATATTCCTTCTTCATTACTTCCCAAGTTCTATGGACTAGTTACTAAGGACCCATAAACTTTCTTGTTTGAGTTCGACATCCTTTGTTGAAGTTATGATTATACCACAAATGCTCACAAGCTGAAGTTGTTTCCTGCTACTTTGAAGGAGGGAACTCTAAGATGGTTCATGAGTTTGGGGAGGAATGTTGTTGATAGTTGGGCACTCATGCAAACAAAGTTTCTTGACAAATATAAGGAATATTGGAAGAGTGGTAGTAAGGGTGATGATATATTCCGAATTCAGCAAAAGGAGGATGAATGCTTGGAAGACTATGTCTCAAGGTTTTTATTTTCCTTGAAGAAGAATTCGAACCATACTCTCAATGAAGAATCTTAGAAATTAATTTTTCTGAGGGGAATCAATGATTCCTGTATTGATGGTCTGGATCTAATGGGAGGAGGAGATATAACCCAAGTGCCTTGGGATGATATTAAGAGCATATGCTGCAATTACTCTCAAGCAAGTGTTAAGAAGGGAAGAGGTCATCAGGCCACAATGGGAAAGACTTCTAATAATGGAGTTTCATGGATAGAGATTTCAAAATTTCTATCTGATTTCAAGAATGATATCATAAATAATATGGCTACACAGTTGGATACTATGTAAGCTTGAAAGAAACATGAGGAAGTTGAAGCAATCTTGGTCGAGTTTTGTCCCTATTGTCGACAAAAGAAGCGTGACTGTAGATGTAAGATGGTGGCCAATATGGAGGCTAAGCAATTACCTACTGACTTTAAGGCAATAAAAGGTGATGATGACCAAGTATTCTACGTTGCACAAAGGCGTCCATGGGCTCAAAGACAAGGTATGCCTCAAGACCCTCTAAATTTTTGTAATCCTTACTCTAATTACAGTAACCAATGGCAACCTACATATGGCCCATCACCACCATGGAATACCTCTCAACCAAAATGGCCTAACTATCCAAATCAACAATGGAAATCTCCTCAAGGAGGTTGGCAGCACTCACAAGGACAATGGGCTCCACCACAAGATAAATGGTAGCAGAATCCTCAGTGGAGAAGCTCTCAACAATGGCAGAGCCAATCCCCTGGATTCCTGCAGCCACAGTAGCCACAATTTTCGGCCCTCATGCCACCATCTGTAGCCCCTGTAACACCAGCTATAAATACTGACCCTCCAAAAACAAATGCCTATGCCTACTCAACCATTGCCAAATCTTAATAATAAGCAGCAACAACAACAACCTATGTATTTTGCAGAAGCTAATCATTATCCAACTTATGCTTTGCATATCAATGATATCCATCTAAGGTCTGGCACCACACTCCCTACTCCACAGCCTCCAGTAATTACAAATATTCTAGACTTTGTCTCTGAACAACCTGCTGATCCTGCAACCAATATACCTATGTCAGATACTGTTTCTAAGGAGACCGTCCTGCAACATCAAACCAAACAACCTTTTCCTCAGAGATTGCAAGTCACTACACCCAAGCCCATGGAAGAGCCTACCTTTGATATTTTGGATCAGCTAAAGAATGTACACATCCGAATTCCACTCTTCCAAGCCATAAAATATGTTCCAATTTATGGAAAATCCATTAAGGAGGCCTGTTTGAAGAAACCTGAAAGAAAGAAAAAGGATCCCCAAACTATCCATGTTCTTGGAAAATTGGTAGATATTATGTTAGGAAAGGTAGTTATGCAAAAATATGCCAACCCTGGAAGTCTTGTGGTACAAATAAATATTAATGGCTAGCTGGTAAAGAATGTTTTGATTGACCTAGGTCTAGCCATCAATGTAATGACCAAAAATACTATGGAGTATTTGAATATCCTAACCATTAGGTCTACAACCACCATCCTGTAGCTTGCTGATAGTTCCACTATAACACCTGGCGGCCTGGTGGAAGATATAATTTTCAATCTTGAATCATGGGAATAGCCCACAGATTTCACCATATTGTCCACTAAGGTAACTTTGGGGGATATCCTACCATCCTAGGTAGACCATGGTTAGCCACAACTGATGCCTTTATAAGATGTCATTCTGGAGACATGACAATCTCTGATGGTTAGTCAATGAAGAAATTGGCTCTATACCCGCTTGCCCAGCCTCAGCCAGACTTGTCTAAACTAGTTTGGCCAGACTTCATAGAAGAAAATGAAGATATCAACTCATTGGCCCAGTTAATGATGCTGAAAACTAATCTATTTTCCCAACTTCAGAGTGAGGATGACTTGATTTTCCAAATTTTGCAGTTCAATTCTAACATAAGTAGCCCATCTATTTTAAATAACTATCCTCAACAATCTTACCTACAGCAACTGAGCCATGAGATTTTTCCATTTAAAATCCCTGCAATCTATCAACATTTTCTCCCACAAGAAATACAGACACCACCTTTACCAGTAGATTCCATGAATGATCTTACCAAACAAATTGAGATGTCTCTAGGCCACTATCTGAATATCAACAATCAGCTTCCTAAAGCTCAACAAACTTCCCTAGTCACAATGCTCCAAGATCAACACAATGCTTTTGCATGGGAATATGGGGATATGAAGGGAATAGATCCTCAACTCTGTACTCATAGGATCTACATTAAGGAATATTGTTCTCCTGTTAGGCAACCTCAATGAAGGATAAACCCAACACTCAAGGAAATAGTTAAAAATGAACTTCAAAAATTGTTTGATGTTGGTTTCATCTACCCTATTTCAGATAGTCAATGGGTATCTTCATTGGTGATTATTCCTAAAAAAGGTGGGAAGTGGTGAGTTTGTGTAGATTACAAGGAGCTGAATACTGCAACTAAAAAGGATCACTGTCCACTGCCATTTGTTGATCAATTACTAGACTCATTGTCTGGAAAAATGTATTTCTCATTTTTAGATGGATATAGTGGGTATAATCAAATTAAAATTTCCCCTGGGGATCAGGATAAAACAACCCTTACTTGTCCATGGGGGACTTTTGCTTACTCTATCCTACCTTTTGGCCTGTGTAATGCTCCAGCCACATTTCAAAGAGTAGTAATTAGTATTTTTGCTGATATTTCTCATGATTCTATGGAGAATTACATGGATGACTTCACCACTTATGGAGTAACTTATGAAGAAGCATTATCAAATTTGAAGAAAGTTTTAAAAAGATGTAAGGAGCATAATTTGTCTTTGACTAGTGAGAAGTGTTTTATGATGATGCAAGAGGGAATTGTTTTAGGCCGTCATATCTCTCCAGCAGGAATTCAGGTTGACCCTACAAAAATAGAAGTTATTCTAACTTTGCAAACACCTATGAAACAAAAGGACATTAGAAGCTTCTTAGGACATGCTGGATATTATAGAAGATTCATTAAAGATTTCAGCAAAATAGCCAGTCCCTTGTATGCCTTATTGACTAAGGATTGTGAATTTACCTGGACTAAGGCCTATGACAAATCTTTCCTGCAACTTAAGGACTTACTTAGTAAAGCACCTGTTCTTCAAGGACCAAAGTGGAGTCTACCTTTTCATATACACACAGATGCTTCTGATTATGCCATAGGGGTAGTGTTAGGACAGAAGGATAATTCCATAGAGCATGCCATATATTTTTTATTGCTGCTCAAATACCATGGTATGTGGATATTGCAAATTATTTAGCAGCTAATAAAATACCAGCTCACTTCTCACAAAAGGATAGGAAGTTGTTGATTGTGAAAAGTTTTAACTTTTCATGGATTGTAGACCGTTTGTTTTATACAGGGCCTAACCAAGTCATGCGACGATGTGTTTGAGAAGATGAGACATATGAAATTCTTCATTGTCATGATGAGCCATGTGGTGGGCACTTTGCATCTAAAAGAACATCAATAAAAGTGCTTAATACGGGGTACTATTGGCCCACACTACACAAGGATGTCGTTGCCTACACCAGAAAATGTGATAGATGTCAATGAATGGGGAGACCAATGAAGTCTGATGAAATTCCCTTGTATCCACAAGTGATGGTTACTCCCTTTGATAAGTGGGGAATGGATTTTGCTAGGCCAATTGATCCTCCATCCAATGGAAAATCTTACATTTTAGTTTGCACTGGTTATGTGACAAAATGGTTGGAATTAAAAGCAATGACACATGCACGAGACAATAAGGTTGCTGAGTTCCTTTATGAACAAATTTTTACAAGATTTGGAGTCCCTAGAAAACTTTTTACTAATCAGGGAGCTCAATTTACTTCAAACCTGATCACAACATTGCTGAATGAATACAAAATCAGACATAGAAAATCAAGCCCTTATCACCCTCAAGCCAATGGTCAAGCAGAGGTAACTAGTAGAGAACTAGAGGCAATCCTTACAAAAATAGTCCAGTTACACAAGAAAGATTGGAGCAATCATCTTCCAAAAGCAGTCTGGGCCTATAGGACAACATGGAAAACAACTACAGGATTTATCCCTTTTGAGTTACTTTATGCTAAAATTGCCATGTTGCCAATTGAATTTGAGCATAAGACCTTACAAACTGCACTTCAGCTTCAAATTGATCTTTCAGAAGCACAAAAGGAATGCCTCCTACAGTTAAATGCATTGGATGAGATGAGGAAAGCTTCCCTCCAGCACACTGAAACAATACAACAGCAAAGGAAGAAATGGCATGACCACAATATCTAAACAAAGTATTTCTCCATTGGTGATTGGGCCCTACTCTAAAACTCCAGGTATAAAGAGAATCAAGGTAAGCTTACAACAAGATGGCTTGGTCTGAATGAAATTGAGAATGTATTTGATAATGGTTCGGTTCAGTTGGCAACAATTGATCCTGTCTACTTCAAACACTTGGTCAATGGACACTGTCTTCGGTTATACCATAAGCCTACATCAAAAGAAAAATTTATAAATTAGTTTGTTTCCCTTGCAGCCAGTGACCTTCATGCAGCAAAAGGCTTCGGTCTTCTTCCTGCAGCATCTCTTTGAACACTATGTTTGTACATCCATAATAAAGGTTTTCTTTTTATGAAAGCCACTTTCTCCATCACCATCATTCCCTCATTCCATTTTTCTTTTCTATGTCACCCATCCATGTCATCCACCTGT
The DNA here is from genome assembly GCA_007115665.2 of Sequoiadendron giganteum. NCBI lineage: Eukaryota > Viridiplantae > Streptophyta > Pinopsida > Cupressales > Cupressaceae > Sequoiadendron > Sequoiadendron giganteum. The sequence continues at coordinate 68,517,425 of CM021101.1, read as the reverse complement.
CATACCACCTTCATTTATGGTTTCTTTTCAAGCAGTCATTATCGGTTGTGCTGTGATATCTCCCAACATTCATGAGCATTAATTACAAGCTACGTGATATTAGTTTTATTAGTCACATCATTCATTCATTTTATTTATTCATTTATTACAATATGTCTATCAATCATTCCTGCCAGTTCCTCGCCTATCCTTTCGCACATGTGTGAACACATGCCAAATCTTAAGTAGGGGGTGGGGATAATCTATTTCAAATTCTTTCCTTTTGACATTGCCACATCTATTAAAGATAATTTTTATCGTACTTACCGCCAAATGAATGTGTGCTTTTCCTTGATCAACAATTTAACTGCTTAATTAAGTAGTTCCTAAAAATCATTGCATGCAATTGTCTTTTATATCATTTTTTTGGTAAGGTAAAAAGGTAAAGGAGCCAAAACAAAAGAAGCAGAGCAAAGAAAAGTGCTTTTCAAATATTCAAAAGAGGTTGAGATTCAGGTGTTTTAGCAGAAACGGTTGTGAATATGGGTGGACAGTTAGTATGACATGAACCAGCAGCTCATGAGGCCTTAACACAAGACCCTCAAATATTTCAGGCATTCAGTATGTGCGGATGGCTAGATTACTTTTTGAGTATCGATTCCTTTAATCAGGAAGTTGCTGGTGAATTTTTGAGAACTCTTTCTGAGGTAGAGGCTAGAGTATGGGGCTTAACAGTAGCCGTTACTGAGGAACATATTGCTAAGATAACCGGGCTTCTCCAGCTAGAGAAAAAATTCCTTTAGGAAGGGATGTCATCTCTGCCAGGGAAAAATTCACATTGCCAACTGATGGACCCTTGGAGGTTTCAAAGCAAGGATGCAAAAGGGTGTCACTGCCTTATCCATATTCAGAATATGCCTCCTTTATAATCAGGTATTTAACTTGTGAAGGACATTTTTCCTATTTGCTGAATTACTTTTTGAGTATCGATTCCTTTATTGAGGAAGTTGTTGGTGAATTTTTGAGACCTCTTTCTGAGGGAGAGGCTAGAGTATGGGGTTTAACAGTAGCCATTAATGAGGAACAAATTGCTGAATTACTTTTTGAGTATTGATTCCTTTAATGAGGAAGTTGTTGGTGAATTTTTGAGAACTATTTCTGAGGGAGAGGCTAGAGTATGGGGTTTAATAGTAGCCGTTACTAAGGAACAGATTGCTGAGATAACCGGGCTTCCTCCAGCTAGAGAAAAAATTCCTTTAGGAAGGGATGTCGTCTCTACCAAGGAAAAATTCACATTGCCAACTAATGGACCCTTGGAGGTTTCAAAGCAAGGATGCAAAAGGTGTCGCTGCCTTATCCATATTCAGAATATGCCTCCTTTATAATCAGGTATTTAACTTGTGAAGGATGTTTTTCTTATTTGCATTCCTATCACTTTAAATTATTGAGTCATATGAGGCATGGGTTAGCTATCAACGTCCCAAATTTCTTGTTAAAACTTTTGGATCAAAGAGCCCATGAAACCAAGAAGGGTAAAGACAATTCCATCTCCCATCATGCCCTTATTAAACTGCTAAGTAAGTGTTCCCTGAGGGACGCATCACCCCTTTCTTGGAAAGAATTTGTTGCCTAGAAAGGACTACAACCTCCAGAACCTCCTAGAACACTATCTGTGCAACCCAAGAAAAAGAGAAAGAGAGTAGAGTCTTTGAGTAGAGAAGCTGAGCAAGAATCACATACTTCTCTTGTAGCACCTATTCTTGCAGCCACTATAACTAAGCCCTCTATCCAAGTTTAAACTAGGTCAACATCAAGGAAAGAGAAAGGGAAAACAAAATTAGGAGAACCATCTAGCATTGGGCATACCCTAGAAGAAAACCCTCAAACGAAGAAGCAAAAATGAGCTACCTGGATTTTTCTTGCAGCAACACCTGATTTCACCACAGTTTCATCATCCTCTCCTACCGAGTCTCAAACCCCTAAGCAAGCTAGGAAGATGAAATCTACAAAAGAACCTCCTTCATCAGGTGCATTACCTAGAAGAGCTTCAGTAAGAAAATGAAATAAAACTACCCAAACCTCTTCTGACCAACCTGAAATAATAGTGATTTTAGAGGAATCCGAGGAGCTCATTAATGAAAATTCTCAGAGTATATCTAAGAATTTTCCACTCAGCTCCTCTGTTATTCCTAATGATATAAAAAATGAAATAGAGGAAGTTGGGGAAGTACAACAAGGTTCTGATAATAAAGGGAGAATACCGAGTCTTGATGACTTGGCTAATGCAGTTGAAATAATTTAAGAGGAAACACAGTCCCCTCTTGACCAACAACATGAGTTCGTCTTGTAGCAAGAACATGAGAAATTTGAGCAACCTGAGACATCGAATGCAATACCATTACCCTCTAAAACATGCTAGGAATTGGTTGTGTATAAGATAACATTGCTAAGTGAATACTTAGAATACCTTAAGATAACCTGGAGGCCTATGACACTTCAAACCTTGAGTTTTCGCCATCTGGCTAAAACTCAAATGCAACAAAGTCTGTGGGAGGAAGAGAAGAAGAAATTAAAGAGAGAGATTGAAAATAAAAAATTGGAAATCCAAGAGGTGAAAGAAAAGATGAATGAAATGATGAAGGTGGTAGGAAAAATCATGGAATGTAGGCCACCACCTAGAGTGTATGCAATGTGCCTTAAAGAGCAGTTTTTGTGGTTCTAGTTAATGAGGATTTATAAAAACCTTGACCCTGTTCCTAATTCTGCTAAAGAATTCTATGATGCCTATCAAAAAGCACTAATTGGCTAAGGAATTCTATGTGTGAATTATATTTACATGGTTTATTAATCCCTTGTGAAACTAAGTGGAATCCACTTCTTTTCATAGGTGACATTCATTTGAGATCACTTATGTCCTGGGTAGAAAATGAAATTAATTATGGGAAACAATTTGAGGATTATGAGGAAGCTGAGCAAAAAGAACCTATTCCCCTTAGATCAGAAAGCTCAGACCCTCAAACATTTCTGAGAACTTGGTTTTTTGTTGCATATGGATTTTATGATCTTGCAGCAAGGATACGGATATTTGATCTTAGGAAATAGGTTTATGATGAGTTTAAAGGCCAACCATATTCATTCTAGAAGCTTTCAGCTTCCAGAAGTAAAACAAGATGGGAAAAGCAGACAGTTGGTCTAAGAAGGTCTAAGCTCCATAGTCCCTTGAATTTAAGAGCAACCATCAAGAGATCAGAAAGATATATGCAGTTGGGTCTTCAGGAAAGATTTGAATTGTGGTTGCCATTGACATTTAGACCTCCTACTTTGATGTGGCCACTGTATCTTTATCTGGCCACATATATCAATGAAGAAACAGAAGCTCATAGATACGAAAAATAGTAGAATTGCAAGGGTTTCTACTACAGGTTTGGGTCTACACTTCAAGGCCATGTGACTCCTATAGATTTCAATGACACAACCAAGAAGATTAGTGTTGGAGGACCACCATTAGCTAAAGTAGAGGGCAAATGACGAGCCCAGAATATGTTTATAATTTGGATATCATGTTATAGTTTTAAAATCACTTGCTCTCTTTTATGGATGTTTTAAACTCTGTGGTTATAAAATTTTCATGTTAATGGGTAGTAGTCTATGACAATCATTCCTATACTCTTGCAACCTAAATATCTTAGTATGTCTATGTTCATTACCTTGTTTTGACCTCTCAATTGACTGATATGATATATGCAGTTTTTGGATAAGTAAGATGAATTTGATGCGTGTGATTAATGATGGGTATCATGCTATTATGAGTGCATGCCTTATTTTGCCTCTATTTCCATGTGTTCTACAAGTTGTTAAAAGATGGTATGAATGGGTCAATGCACAGAAAAACATGGCCTTGTAGAAAAATCCACCTCCAACACACCATTGATGGAGTCATTTCAAGCGAGGATTCTTTGTCTGGGTCATTGGGAAGGAAACCGAATGGATCATCAATCTAGGAAGAGTGGATTTCTAGATTCCCTCTAAATCTATTGAGCAGATAAACTTGCATTTATGAAATCTATTCCTCAGCCTCAGGAGGCATTTATATCCGCATCTTTCTCTATTAGTTAGTTAGTTAGTTGTTTCTCTTTAATTAAATGTTCTTGCTACGAGAGTGAACGAGATGATTAAGAAGAGACTAGACTAGAGAATGGAGTTAGAATAGAGTGTACTAAGAAAATTGTTATAATGAAAAACATAGCTTTGTGTTAAAGTTTTCTTACAAGCATAAGAACCATGTATGTGATTTCGAGTTCATGAATAAAAAGATGATGAAGTTTTGAGTTCAACTCTTGTTTAATTGGTTGATGCTTGCTAAGGGGGCCCACTTAGTAAGTATCTGTAGTTAGCTATTTACTTCCTATTGCTTATCTATTAGAATTTCATTCCAGTAAGTTTTAATGCAAACTCAGTCTTACATTGTTCCTACAGCATAAGGAATCCATCCCTGTGTCAGTTCTTGGGGCATAAGGCCAGTTCATGGTTCATCTCCCAATAATGGTTATTACGATTCCTGCTTTAGTTAAGTGATGCTTAAGTTAGTAAGACTTTGTCTCACATTCCTGCATTAGAGTTAGAATTCCTTTCTAGTATTTATTTCAAGTAGGTTGTGGCTAAAACCGCTTCTTAGTGCACATATAGTGCCGCTCCATTTCAAGTATACATTCCCTAGTTTGACAAGTAAATGAACGACCATGCAAAGATGTTAGTCACCTGCTAGAATGTCCAATTCCCAGGTTAGGATTTTCCGTGACTTTTATATCCTTTTGTGGGCAACAAATAGAGGATGGGACAAGGAGAGACAAAGAATGAATTTAAAATTGAAGATGATAATTGAATAAATTAAATAAATTGATGCATTTATTTAATTTAGAGAGGAAATGGTAAAGGATAAAGTATTTAATTAAATACTTTTGGAAACCTTAGAGAATGGGATAATATTAATCAAATATGTCATTTAGTTAATATAGACAAATTGGACAAATAAATGATAAGATTTTGACCATATAGAAGTGCTCAAATTTGGGTGTCTATAATTATAAAACAATTTTTTTGACTTTAATTAATCTAGAGAAAAAGTTAAATTAATTAGATAATAATCTAACAGATATGAACATGAAAGCACATAAAAACACCATGCACAATGAACACCAACATTTACGTGGAAAACTAAGAAGGGAAAAACCACATAGAATGTTAATTCTCAATTATAAAGCACGAATTAAGGTGAGACTGGTTAAGGTGGTTTTTACAAAGGCTTACTACAATTAAGGCTCACTACTGGTGGGCTCACTACCCGACTATTATAGAGAAATATAAAAAGGCTCACTACCAAAAGAGAAAGGCTGACTACCTACAAAAAAATGGCTCACTTCTAGAAGAATGATGAAAGGGAATCCACTGCTGAAATAAGTATCACCAACAATTACACCATATACAATTTCACTATATGTTATCTTTGAATTGTATACTTTCACATAATGTCTAGATTTTAGATTCACATTCACCACACTTTCTTTCATCAAACATAATCAACTTTTAATTATACCAATCCATGCCTTCATAATCTCCTAAGTTGGCCAAACACAATTGCATTCCATGGTTCCATAAAATCTTAATTCATCCAAACACAATTTGAATTAGGTCACCACAAAAAATTCCTGTCATGGAAAGGAATGAAATGTGGACCATATAGAACCTCCTTGCTCAAATCAACATGCTACATATTAACCATGATATCTAAAACCAAATAATAGAATATACATGTTATAATGTAAACAATGTTTTGGGGCACACTAACCAATTTCTAGATTGATCTGGACCCATAAGAGTGTATCTCATCATGTTACAAAATGAATGGGACTAGAATGAGCACAACCAAAGATAGATCATCACATCACAATATCTGAAGCATGCCAATTTGGATCACCAGAGCATCAAAACCAAACCTTAAAAAATTAATCAAGATATGTTGACATCGATGATAACCATTAATGACAACAACAATAAAAAATATCACATTCCAACAATCCCCCCTTTGCCATTGATGACAAAACTCATCAACGACAAACCAAACAACAACATCAATGATCCTCTTTTATTCTCCCCCTTTGACATCAAAGACAAAGCGAAAAAAATCCCCCTAAAAAACTTACTCCGCTCTCCCAATGAGGAAGCCGCCAAGAATTGATCCAGATAAGAGTGAGCATATAATATCGTGGTGCACATTATTGTAGACTTGAAGGGGGTAGAAGCCCTAACTTCTACTGGAGATACTCAAAAGTATCTTTGCTCAATGATTTTGTGAAAATGTTAAAAATCTAATCTTTTATAGAGCTATGTTTTTGGTATACTCATTCTCCAACACTTTCTCTCCCAATAAGTGATGTTTGATAGAGCTATGTTTCATTCTAGAGTGCTATACCAGATTATTGGAAATGTTTATTGCACTAGTATTATCACACATAATAGAGATCGGTTCATCCACAATACTTGAGTCCAACATGAGGATGCTACAATGCATTCAACTTCAATAGTAGATAAAGATACAAAATCTTGTTCCTTGCTTAACCAAGCAACCAACCGAGAGCAAAGGAATTAAGATCCACCACTTGTGCTCTACTTGTTATCAACACATCCATCCTAATCAACATCAATATAGGTTGTCAAGGTCAAATTTGAGTCCTTTTGAATACCATAACTTGATATATTTTGTACCCTTCAAATATCTACTACAACATGTGATTCCTTTGGTTCTTTTTGAAATCTAGATTCTACACAAAAAACATACATAATGTTTGGTCTAGTAGCAGTCAAATATAACAATCCTCCAATCATTGACATGTACATACTTGCATAAGATTTAGGTGAATCATCTTATTTTTTCAACTTACATCTGGTAACAATAGGTGTACAAACACTTTTAAAGTTCTCTAATCCAAACTTCTTCAATAATTATTTGGTATACTTGGATTGAGAAATGTAAATTCCTTTTATATTTTAATATACTTATAATCTAAGGAAGGAATTTAACTCACCTATCATAAACATTTCAAATTCCCTCTGCATTTCATTAGCAAATTTTTTGCACATGTCATCATTTCCTCCAAAAATTATGTCATCAACATAAACCACAACAATCAACATTTGATTTGAGTGAGTTTTGTACTATAAATTATTGTTAGTAGATCCCTTTTAAAATCCTTGTCCAATCAAGTACTTGTCTAATCTGCCATACCAGGCTCTAGGATCCTAGTTCAATCTGTATAAAGCTTTCTTCAACATGAAAACAAAATTTGGGTTACTTCCATACATAAATCCCTCCAATTTTTCAATGTAGGCTTCTTCCTTTAGTTCTCCATTCAAGAACACAGATTTTACATCCATTTTATAGACTTTGAAATCCTTAAAAGCTACAAAAGCTAGGAATATCCAGATCGCTTCCATCCATGCAACAATGGCATATGTATCTTCAAAATCAATACCTTTGATCTGAGCGTAACCTTTGAAAACCAATCTTGCCTTGTTTCTCATTACCTTTCCGGTCTTTTCCAACTTGTTTTGAAATACCCACTTTGTTTCAATTACATTTTTGTCTACCAGTTTGGGCACAAGTTCCCAAGTCTAATTTTTCTCTATCTAATCAAGCTCTTCTTTGATTTCCTTCACCTAATTCTGATCATTGCATGCTTCTTCCATAGTCTTTTTCTCTATAGGATGAAGCTCTTGAGATAGTGCATGAATAAGGTATCCATGTTGTTGCCATTGTAAACATTGTTTAACAAAGTTGTGTGCCTCTATTTCCATTATTGGCCAGTAGTACCCGGTTCTCAATAGCTTCTTAGCCAAGGTCATACCGCTCGAGTGTGAATTGCAAGTTCCATTAGTTAATTTAGTTAAAGCAACCATGGCCTCCTCAAGATTTAAGCAATGCAAAAGGGTTCCCTCAATGCTCCTATGATAGAGGGTTTCTCCTAGGATGACAAAACGCAAGGACCTTTTGACAAAGGCTTGTTTAAGGTTTGGGATAATGTCAGCTGGGAGGACTCCTATTCTCAGGTAGGTATAGATGTCATGATACCAGGGATCACCGGTACCAACAAGTTCACACACATATTCAAACTATGGTACCTTGAATGTGGGTACGAGAATCTGCTCTATCAAGAATTCATGTTTTGAGACATTGTGAGGGATATGTAGTAAGGATCCAATTGTTGCCATGGCGTTAGCTGCTCTATTATTAGCTCCCGATATCTGCTCAAAGGTGATATCAATGAATGATTCTTTGAGGCTTTCTACTAACTTCCTATATAGTGTGAGCTTGTCATCCTTGTTTTGGTACTCACCATTTACTTGGTTGATAATAAGCTATGAATCCCCATTAACCCTTAGTGCCATGATTTTGAGACCTATGGTTAAAGCCTCATATTCTGCAATGTTGTTAGTACAAGGGAATGCCAATTTGTAGGATCTAGGTATATAATCTCCTTGTGGGGTGATGAATAAAACACCGAATCTTGATCCATGTTGTGTGTATGAACCATTGAAGTAGAGTTTTCAATGATCGGCTATGCTAAGATTAAAGATGGATTCGTCAGGAAATTTTGATATGAGTGGATTCTCTGAATAGATGGGAGCCTCTATGAGTTCATTTGGAATCACCCACCCCTTGATAGCCTTGCCCTCTACATACTCAATATCATAACCCATTTTTTTGTTTGTCCTGTAAGAGTGGCTTTAGAGAGCAGATATTTTAGTGGATCAATCTTTGCAATCAACTTAATCTAATGAGCCAAAATATAGTGTCTAAAATTTTGGGCTGAAAACATGACTTCCAAAAGGCTTTTTATATTGGTGTGTAGTTGAGATCATGCCCTATCATTTTTTGTTTGATGTACTATATCTCTCACTCTCTTCCATTTTCATCATGTTGGGCTAACAAAGCACCAAGAGTTGCCATGGTTGCTAAAATATATAGAATCAAATGTTTTCCTAGGATAGGTGGCATCAAAACTAGTGGCATACGTAGATACTCTTTGATTTTACTAAATGCTTGATCACATTTTTCATCCCACTTGTATGCTACTCCCTTGTGTAGTAGATGTGAATATGAAATCTGTTTATCTGCCAGTTGCGCTATGAACCTTCGAATGGATTGGACTCTGCCTTGGAAGCCTTTGTGTTGCTTTAGTGTCTTGGCCAATACCATTTTGAGGATTTATTTGAACTTGGTGGGATCCACCTCTATTCCCCTCATCAATACAATGTATCACATAAGTGTATCTAATTTCACCCCAAAGACACATTTCTTGGGGTTGAGTATGACCTTGTATTTCTCCAGTCTATCGAAAATGGACCTTAGGGCTACTATGTGCTCTTATATTTTCTTTGATTTGGCCAATATATCATCCGCATAATCTTTGATAGTTTTATGTATCATTTCATGAAATATTAGTGTCATGGCCCTTTGATATGTTGCCCCTGCAATTTTTAGCCCAAATGGCATCAAGTTCCAATAGTAGGTACCCCATGGACATGTAAATGTTGTTTTATGCTAGTATTCCTTTGCAATCATTATCTGGTTGTACCCCAAGAAGCCATCCATCAGTGATAGAATCTCATGTTCAGTCGTTATGTCCACTATCATATCAATATTAGGTAGTGAAAAATCATTCTTGGGACACACATTGTTGAGGTCTCTAAATTGAGTGTAGATAGAGATGCCTCCATTTGGTTTTGAAAATAGTACAAGATTGGATATCCATTTTGGATAATCAATTGGGGGTATAAATCTGACATCCAAGATTTTATGTAATTCCACATTGACTAGCAACGCTATCTAAGGGTGCATTTTTCTTAGTTTTTGTTTTACTAGATTTGCTCCAGGGTAAATAGCCAAATGGTGAACCATGACTTCTGGATCAAGACCTGGCATGTCGGCATAGGTCCATGCAAATTTCACCTTTCTTTCTCTTAGAAATTCAACCAACAGTTCTTGTTCTTCTATCAGAAGTGATTCAACATAGAAGGTAATGTGCAGTGTTGCTTCTATTCCCAGATTGACACGATTACACTGTTCTACCAAGACTATTGATTTCTCCTGATGAAGTGTAGTAGGTGGAGATTGAATCCTTCATCCTCCAGCACCTAAGAGAGGTTTTCACCATTGGATGCATCCTTTATTTTTACTATTCTTTGGTTAGAGAGTGCCACAGTGTGGTTTTCACTCAATGACCCTGAGCTTGTTCTCATTATTTTTCTTTTGTTACTGAAGGACTCAATTGTCTCCCCATAATAGGTGTGGGTGTCTAGTTTGATTTCAAACCTAGAATTGTGGTCTCCACATGGATTTGTATCACTTAGTCCTATGAATTATGAAAGTGCCTCATCATTTTCCAATGTGTCTAGAACTGGTGGTCCTCATTGATCATAGTCGATGAGTTGCGGGTAAACTAAGTTTATTTTGTAAGCTTGGCGGTTCAACTCAGTGGGTGAGGCACTAATCATAAGTAAGGAGGAATTCCCAAAAAGTAGGGGAAGGCCAGTGGTGGTATCATTGTCATCACTACTAGTGCATAAATCAGTTACGTCAAAAGTGAAATTATCTAGGGGTAGACCTGTGGATATGGGTGGTTGAAGGGAGACTGTCGATACTTGAGGAGGAGACCTAACTTCTCTACTAGGATTACCTCTACCATGTACGATTATAATCAAAGGGGTACATCCGAGGCCAAGGTTTCTCATTCTTCTTTATACAATGATGGGCTCCACTTGTCCATCACTATTTCTTCTAAGGCTTTCATTCCTATTGTAGCCCATACTGAGCATTATTTGTAATCTTCTGTTTGCTTCATCCATGGGTAGAGTGGGTGTGGGTCTTTCATCATGGTATAGCATGCTTGAAATGTCTCCCTGCCCATTTTATTGAGTTAGATCCCCCCAATGGTGGAATCTAGAAGGATCTACCCTAATAGTGTGGACAGGTGTTTCAGCTGATTGAGGTTGTCCATGTGACCTAGCAAATTGTGGTGACTCTCCTACAATCAACACATTATTCTTCATTCTATAATCTCCACACCTATTATCCTAGATCATGAGCTTGATATCAGATATTTCAGGGATGAAGAGTGTCTCTATTGTAGAAGTGGAGGCAAGGTTAGATGGATCTATATAGGAAGTGGACGTGCCTTCATCATTTTCTGGTACTTGGGGAATTTTGCAAAACTTGGCTTCCAAGTTTTTGCAATAGGAAAATGGTTCTAGATCACCATGTATTGTGACCTCCTCATTTTGGTATAGGAATTTGATGCATTGATGGAATGTTGAGGAAACCACCTTCATTCCATGGATCCATGGGCGTCCTAAGAGGATGTTGTATGGTAGGTTGAGATCAAGTACTTGACAAATGGTTTCCATGGTTGTTGGCCCCAATTGGATTGGGATTTTAATAGTGCCTTGAGACACTCTTTCTTGATCATCATATGCTCTTATGGTGATGATTTTTTTATTGTCAATGGAGTCCTACGAGAATCCCAAGTTCTTTATGAGTTTGAGCAAACAAATATTGAGGCCTACGCCTCCATCTACCAGGACCCTTTTGAATCTCTTCTTGTGAACCAGCACTTGAACGTGAAGTGCGCGATTGTGAGATGGTTGGGCAGGAAAATATTGGTCGGAGAATGTGAGGAGATTTGGAGTAGCGATGTTACCAACCATATCCTAGAGTTGTTCCATATCAAGGGTAGTGGAGACAGTGGACACAACTAATGCTTCATCAAAGATCTTCCTATGGGCAATGAAAATTTTCAATAATTCCATGATGAAGATTTGGGCAGGAGTTTTTTTTAGCTGGTCAATGATGCTATAATCATAGGGAACAACTTTTGGATTTGAAATGGGGGTCTTAGATGGCTATGATTCCCCTACAATAGTAACCTTTTTGTCGTGTGTGGTGACTCAACAATTGGTGTTGGCTCCTTTGACATTAATGATGGTGACCATTTCATCTATGCATGCGACAATGTCTTCATATACAAGGTTTGCACTAGCATAATTTTGCTTTACTTTGTTGTTTCCTTTATTATTCCATTGATTATTCCCTTGATTGTGATTCGGCATTGGATTTGTGTATATCTTGAGGTCTTGATTTTCAGCTGGTTGTTCGACATTAATAATCTTGTCCTCAATAAGGTCCTGGATGATGTTCTTTTACCTCATGCAATCTACGGTTGTGTGCCCTTTGATTTTTCAAAAATCACAAAGGAGATTTTTATTGTACCATGACGATTTTGTCATGGGTTCCACATATTGCTCAGAGTTGGAGATTTTGATAAGGTTTTCCTTAACCAACTTCTTCATTATGGATTCAATTGATTCTCCAAGGGCTGTGAACTTCTACTTGGGAGGATATTTGTTTCAGGGAGGTGATCCTCCTTGATTTCTCAAGTTATTGATTTGGTTGTTGGGAAGTGGTTGTTGTTGTGCCACCGTATTAGTTTGCACATTATTGTGATTGTGATTCTGATGGGTCTGGATGTTCTACTTAGTGGTGATGATGACCACCTTAGCATCAACCACTCCATTATTTCTGTTATTTTTGTTCCCCGACCATGTTCGAGGTTTATCATTATAATTGGTGGACGAGCGATTATCCTATTGTGCGGGAAATGTTGATGTGCCTCCTCTTGCAGTAAGGGCTCTTTCGATATTGAGCACCTTTCAAATCAATTGATCATACATTGTGATGCATTTCATTTTTAGGTAGAACACCAAGTTTTCATCTAGATTGGATATGATTATGCAAACTTGTTGTTCTTCTAGCATGGTCCACTTGTTGTGATTGTCCTTGGATCACCATCTTTGTAGGAAAGATGTGAATAACTCTCCTTTTATTTGCTTGAGCATTGACAGTTCCTCCAAACTAATGTCTGCACCCATGTTGAATGCATAGTTTTTAAGGAATTCTTCCATGATTTCTTGGAATGTTTTGATGCCTATGGGTAGGTGAGAAAACCATTCCATGGAAGGACCAGTCAAAATTCAAGGGAAAAGTCACATTAGATATGTGTCATCATATGCAACCTCTATGCAATGCACTTGAAACTCCCTATCTTGATTTTTAGGGTTTCCCATCCCATTATATTTATCAAATTTGGGGATCTCAAATCCCTTTGGGAATAGTACCAATGTAATATTTTTTTCAAATGGATAGAGGCACAAGTTGCCCAATATTCTGGTTATTTTTCCTGACTAGAGGTCGAGCACTTGTTGCAAGAGTAGTTTGATTTGTGTTGGAACATCATTTTGTGGATCAGGAGGTGGGATGAATGTGTTTCGAGGTGTTTGCGGTGTTTCATTTATGAGAGGGGTATTCGTGGGGGTTTTCTGCAAGCTCTATTGTGTGTTTAAGGCCTATTGATATGTGTGCATTTGTGCCAACAATGCTTGTTGTTGATCTTTCTATTGTTGTTCCAACAAAGCTTGTTATTGGTCCTACTATTGTTGTTCCCATCAAGCTTTTTGTTGGTCTAGCTATTGTTGCGCCAACAAATCTTGTTGTTGGTCTAGCTGTTGTTGTGCCTAAAAATCTTGCAGGGCTTGTTGGTATGCTTGTTGATGAATTTCTTTCAGTTGTGCATGGTATTGTGCTTGTGCCTATTGAGCCTAGTGTTGGTCTTGAGCTTGAGCTTGTGCTTGTTGGGCTTCTTGCGCAACTTGTGCGGCTTATTGGGCTTGGGTAGCTTGTGCAACTTATTGGGCAGCTAGTTACGCTTGCGCTTGTTGAGTAGCCTATTGTGCAGCTTGCTGGTTTTTCTGAAGTACCCTTTGGTGGGTAGCCTTTTGGACTACCTGAATCATGGTGATGATTGTATTCGACATAGATTTTGGTGGGATTGGTCGTGGGTTGGGGACAGTGTTGACAGTTGTGGTAAACAGAGGGGTCATGTTGGTAGCCGAGACTTGGGTTGATGGTGGTGTGATTGAGATGTATAGTCCTTGAGAATCCATGCTTTGAGGGATTTGGGGAATGATTGATGTATTGATCGGGGTAGCTTGAATGGTTGCCACCTACTGCTATGATATTGCTGGAAAAAGAAGAGGATTTGATGTGATGTTCAAATTGCCTTGATTTGAGAAACTAGTGGCGGGTAGGGGGGGAAGACCCAACCCAAGAGGTGATATGAATGTGAGTGGTAATGGAGGGAATAATGGTGTGTTCCCTTGGAAAATTGTTGATCGGAATGCGTCAATGAATCCCCCTATTACAAACAAAACACCTTCTCCTTATGAAATCATGGGGAGAGAAGTTTGTATGTTCAGTGAATAGGTTCGTGTTGCATGAAATGAGGATGAGTCCACATTATTATGGATGGTAAGTGGGACATAGGGGTGTGATGGATTCACTTAAATGGAGTTATCTGGTGTGTTGTTTATATTTACCTCTTTGTTGTTTACAAGGTGATGTTTTTGTAATCTGCGAAACATGGCACTTCCTTTGTTAACAACTGGTGAGGCTGATGTGATTGTTGATATGGTTCGGGGGATTTCCTAAGTGATGTTCAAAAGTGACATTGGGGGTATTCTTGCAAGAGGCCTTTCTATATCGGTACTTACATCAAGGTCAAAAGGGAGTTGGGCCCCTCCTTCCATTAACGCACGTATATATAGAGAGGGGTTAAATTTTAACATAGCATTGACAATTCTATGATTCTTTGGATTTTGAATCATTTCAGTTATTTCCTTTTGTGTCATTCCTAAGTCATTGTGAATGATCTCCTCTTCATAGCCTTTCTCTTGAGGATTTTGTGATGGTAGTGAGGAGTTATTTGGGAGATTGCTTCATCCATTAAGGTTTACTTCAGAAGTCACTTGACTTAAGTCACTTGAAGTTGATGTTTCTTTGATGATTTCCATTTTCCTCTTGTGTTGTGATTTTATTTGGACCATAAAATAGAGATCATTTGATCTTGATCTTTAGGCACAAAAAGGAGAGGAACTAGGAGAGTCCAAGGATCAAAGGGTGATGATGGGGATGAGATAATTGGAATATGGATGATGCGGATGAGTGAAACTCTTGACAAAATTTTAGGGGGGGGATGCTAAACTTTTTAGGGCTTGAATTGCTTTGATTTCAATAGTTTGACTAGGTGTGTTAAGCCAAACAAGATGATGGCAAATTTTTAAACCCTAGGAAGTTGTGTTATCCTAGAGAAAACTTGTACAATAGAAATAATTGGCTAAGTGTGTTAAGCAAATCAAAGTGATTATGAACTAGTAGACTTTAGGAAGTTGCGTTATCCTAGAGGTAAATTTGTTCAAGATGATTGATAGTTTGACTAGGTGTGCTAAGTCAAACAAGGTGATGTTGATTTTTCTTTTAATTTTAGCATGAATGATGTTTCAAAGTTCTCAAGAGTTTGATGGTGAGATGAGATTTGATTTTGATGATGGAGAGATGGATGAGAGTGATGATTTTGATCCTAGAATTGACCTAGACAAGACTCTTTCTTACAAGACCTCGGTATTGAAGAACATGCCATATTTCTTATGTGAGAAAAGAAAACCTTTCAAAAAGATCAGGATTTTTTTGCTAATAGAATTCATAAAAACTTGGATTGTTCTTTGAAGCCTTCTTGTAGAAAGTGTATACCAATATTTCTCTAACTTCGAGAAACATTTGAAGACGCTTTTCATGAGCTTTTAGACTAAGCTTCTTGAACTTTGGTTTTTTGATTTTGATTTTACGGGAAATCATTTGAGAGAACTCATGTGAGGTCCAATTGTCCTTATCTTTTCTTAATGACTTCCTTTTACCAAAAGCACTTTCTTGATTTATGATTTCAAACTAAATGTCTATGTCTTAATTCTTTTTCATTCCACAAGGACCGTTATGTGAAAATCAAGGTTTCAAGACCATAGTTTCCTAGGTTGACTTTAGTGAAAACCAATGATGATTAAACCCAAGCACTTAGAAACCTCTAAGGACATAATCTCTAGGGAAAGCAAGAGCACTTAGATTTGTCAAAGGATATTTTTTGCTTCCAAAGGGTTTGAAATTTTGATGCACTTTGTAAATGTTATTTTTCAAATGTTTTTAGGACCAAACAATGTATTTTTTTATTCCAAGCACATGTACAACCCTAGCATGAGGAGACAATAGTTTTTTGGGTTCCCACATGGATAAATGCAGCCGTGCATATTCAGTGTGGATGATTAGATGCTTGACCACACAGGCTCCCCCTTACAGTGCACTCGCTTCTCGAGTCAGCCAAGTATCATTACCCATGAATCTCCCATGGCATACTTTTCATCTCTACAATAGAACGACATGTATACATGGGGCAACTTCAAAGGACATGACCTTTTTCACCAACAAAATAGTTAAGTATTTTTTTGGCTTCTAAACAAAATTTTGTAGTAAGGGCATCCAGTTTAGGGGGTGCAATGATAAAATCCTTGTGAGAGATCTCCCAACCCTTAGAACAAGGTCTTTATGCATCACAAAGATACTGGAGGAGATTTATCATGCGCCACTTCCCATTGTCCATGGCTTTCACCGTGAACACAAATTTATATAGCAGTTTGGAAGAGCTTGGCTCTAGCCCATTACTATTTGAGTCGTTCACTTGGGATGAGTAATTTTTCCCACCAAGGAAGACTCTCTATAGGTGAACAATAGTGAGTAAGTGAATTCGTAGTTCAATCATATTTGTTTGTGTGAACAAAGAGAGAACACTTGCAATACCTTTTTCTCACACTATACAAGTTTTGTTCAATTTTAAAACCAAAATGAAATGTGGAGGTAATTGTTTTACTCAAATTAAGATCACAAAAAGGGATTTTGATTCTCAAGATCACCTTGAGGAGCGAGAGAAGCACATACGTCTTTTTGATGATATTATTTTGAGTGAACAATTACAAAAAAGCCAACACTTGTTCATTTTAAACCCACAAAGGAAAGGTGAATTCATTTTAAAGCACTAAATCAAATGTGAATTTTCCTTGTTCAATTGTTAACCTTAAACCAAATCTAGTAAATTGTTTCTAAGGTTCTTTTTAAGCCTTTTGTTTGTAAACTTTGAAAAAAAATTGTGTTGTTCTTTTTAGAGCCCAAAAGAAAATTTATTGTTCCTAAAGCATGAAAGGCAATAAATTTCTTAAAAGGAGATTGAAAATCTTCTAAAAGTGTTAACCAACAAGTTATAGTGTTCAAAAACACTTGTATAGTATGAGATTGATGTCACCATGGAGCCTTCTATTTTTTCTTCCTTCCTTGCTCTTACCTACAAAATTATCAAAACCAAAAGATGCAGAGATAGTAAATAAGTCAAAAAATCAAAAGGCTAGAAATAGAAAAGCACATGTTAAAAAAAAACAAATTTAAATTTTCCATTGTCAGCCAGTGGCACACTTAGCAAATGCAACACAGTTTGGAAATCCCACGATGCAGTATAGCGCCACAACTCGAATGAGTGTGACACTCTACAAAAAAAAAAGAGTGCAGATGTGGTGCAATTTGAGCATGCGATGCAGTTTAGGTTTCGAGAAATTCGCGGTGAAGTTTAAAAATTCAAAATTATTGAGCAGGAAAATAGGTGTGGTGGAGTTCGATCTTAGCGCAGTTCAATATAATGCCATTCCTCTGAAAGTGGTGCAATATAGTGTTGTGGGGTTGTGTGTGGTGTAGTTTCCTGTAAGCAAAGAAAAATATCAAAAAGTCATAGAATTTTGAAAAAAACGTGATGAATTTCTCCAATCAAGCCCTCCATCTAGTACCAAAATGTGAACCCTAGTTTTCTACCTACACAAATACAACAAGCAAACACATTATTAGATCAATATGCAAGATAAAACATAGATTCCCCATGGAATCCATTTACAAAGCTTAAATGGAAAGAAAATGAAGAACAATGCAAGAAACTAAATCAAATCTATTTAAACAAAGAAAACTCTTGATCCCATGGGGGAATTGGTGCCAATTGGTGTGTCAAAATTGGCCCTTTCCCAACTCCTTTGTAAGCTTGATAATGATTGAATCTCCTTGATGTGATTTTGGCATAACCTAGCTATGAAATGGACAAAATTAACTATCAATATGAAGAGAGTAACTTTTCTCTAAGTGTAGATGAGGATGAAGTTGAGTATAATAAACTTACTCAAATTGTGGATGATTGAATGAGGAGAGAATCCTCCCATTTATAGATTTCAATTTGGAAGAAAGAGCAAGATTTGAGCAATGTAGGACTAGCTTTCAACCAATAGCCAAATGCCACTTGTCACAATGTGAATGGTTGATGTTTGTGCAAGTTTTGATCAAATTTCCCACAAATGCATAATTTGAATTTTGAAAATGTTGAAATGACAAAGTGGAGAGAGAGTCAAATAGAGTAATGACCACTTGGCTCAATGCAAAAGGACTTGTAAGATGGAATAAATGCCTTGTTGGAAAGACCAAGTCCACTTGGATTCAAATTCAAATTTGAGGGAATATTCCCCTTTTATGCCATGTGAGGGAAAATAGAGATTTAATAAATGAAGACAATCTATTTTCATGTGCAAGCTGCATTCTTTAGAGGGTGTGACATGAGTTAGGATTAAATTAATTAAAGATTAATCAATTTAATGGGAGTTAGGAGATGTGACCTATTTAATTTATATTTATTGATTGATATAAACCAAAAGGAGATAGAAAATGATTTAGACATAGTTAAATAAATATTTTGATTTATTTATCTAAAGGAGATGATGTTAGATCAAATCAAATTTATTCAATTTAAATGAAGGACCTTAGAGACTTAATTTAAATAAAATGAATTATTTAAATGAAAGAGGGACTATATGATTAATTAGACAAAATGATTTATTTAATTAATAGAGGAGAATGACTTAATCAGATAAATAATGTTTTATTCAATTAAGGGATGAAAGGTGATGACAATCTAAGAAGATTATTTAGGACAAAACGATGTTACTAATCAGGATCAAGTGTGTCAGATCGAATTGTATATTTTCCATGTCTACAATTGTTATCTCTTATTTTTTGAATTATTCAATTTTGAAAGTTCATCGCATTAATCATCACTTGGTGATTAAAGATAGTCTAGATTTCCTATGGTATCCTTAAAATCATTCATTTTGAGGATGATTCAAAATTGTCATTTTAAAAAACCATATTGTTGGTTAGTCAAGTCATGCCCTATTTTCACAAATCAACATATCCAAACTATAATTACCTAGTCTAATTAATTGATTTTGGTTGGTGATAGTTCAAATTCTATATGCTAAAATTGAAGATTGTTTTATGGATGGTTCTAGTTGCACTCAAAACTGACCTCCTTGATTGGTGAAAAAGTGAAAACAATTAAATCTTGGAATCGGTGTGCTTCTAAAATAATCTGTCTTAGTGGGGTGTTCCTGTGGGTTTTCCAAGAAATCTAGCAAGTTTTTCTAGTAACCCAGTTTCTGGTTGGGAAAATTTAAATTTTTTTGTGTTTTTTCTTGACAAAATGTCAGAAATAATTAAAATAATCAAACTTGGTTGCTTGAAATGAAGTTATTTTTTGGGGTTTTCTCATCTTGATGTTTTTATTGTTCCATAAAATTTCAGGGTGAACGAATTTACCAGTTGAAAGTTATGTGAGTTTCAGCGTTGCAGTGATGAGAAATTATCAAGCGGTTTGTTGGAAAATGTGTAAAATTATTTAAAACTTTTCTAAAGTTTTAAATAATTATGAAATGAGGAATTTTTGAGTATTTTAATGTCTTTTATGGGACATGTTGATTAGGTTTAGTATACATTATCTCTTCATTAAGCTTATTGCTCATTTTTGTCCAATTTCTAACCTCATTGCTCACTTTTTTCTCATTTTCCTAACCCCTATTGCTCACAAAATTGAAATTTATATCCTCATTGCACAGTTATGCCCAATTCCTAACCTTCATTTGCTCACATTTTGGTAAATTTTAACTTCATTTGTTCGCATTTGAGTAAATCGTAACCTCATTGCTCGAGTTTTTCACTTTTCTAACCCATTTTATTTGCATTTCAGTTAATTTGAACCTTCATTTACTTGCATTTGAGTGAATTTCAACCTTGCTCAAATTTTAAAATTGCTAACTTGTGAGAATTTTAAAAGCAAGGGAAAAACAAGGTTAGTTATTTTCAGAGCATACATGGAAAGCAACGGTTGTAGATATCAATGAAGTTAAATGGTTGAGCAAGCCTGTGGAGACTTTTGAACGCAGACTTCTATGGCAGCGTGGGCAAGTTTCTGAATTGTTTGACAGACTTTCTCAAAGAAATGTGGTTTATTGGCACGCCATGTTTGCAGAATAGACATGTGAAACGTTTGACAGGCTACTTTCAAGAAATGTGGTTTTGTAGAATGCATGAATTGCAAGTTTTGAAAAAGCTTTAGAAACTGTCAAACAAATGCAATTAACAGGTGTAAAGGCAGTTTCCATGCCCATGCCAACATCCTCCATGGAATTAAAGGGGAATTTTATTAAATATTGTAACTGTAAGCGCCCGGATTAAAGCATGAAGACAAGGCACGCGAACTGTTTGACACAATTCCTTAGAAGTAAACGTAGTCCTAAGCCACCGCATAGATAAGGCAAGTAAAATGTTTGACAAACTGCTCAAAAGAATGTGGTCTCAGGCTTCAGGAACTTCAAACAAATGCTATTAGCAGGTGTAAATTGAATTCCTTGACCTTTGCAAACATTCCTCTTGCCCGCGCCAAAATGGGAACTATGGAAGAAGGCATGTGAACTTTTGGAAAAATGCTTTGGAGACTTGATTTTAAATCTCAAAGAATGAATAATAGATGTAAAACCGAAATCCTCAAATTTTGTGAGCATCCTCTCCCCTCTTAACCCAAATAGAAATTTTAAAACAGGGTATTGGCTTCTATCGAAACATGGTAGCTATGCTGATTAAAAAGTGTGTAAAATGTGAATGTAGAGACGGGGGGTATTAAATGAATTGTGTTGCGTAGAAGGAAAGTGGAATGTGAACCATAGGAATTAATGAGAAATGTGGTAATGTTGAATGCAACATTAGCAAGGAGTATTTAAAACTGTTTTGTGATTTGCAAAATAAGGCAATTGACAAGTATAAAGCTGAAAGTTGTTATTTCATATTCCTGTTTATTGCTCAAAGTATGATGCAAAATTTTATTGGATGTACATTAATAGAAAAATGGCATAGTTTCCAGATTTAAGGTGAAATAGGGAAAATTGGTGAATTCAAAAGCCTGAAATTGTGCAAAATGGATTTTCACTGATCATCTTGCACTTGGCACTGTAAGGAGTGATTTTTCAGCATATTCAATTCCATAGTAGCAGATTTATAAAAAATAAACTATAAATACCAAGGCTATGAATATGTCTTAGTACTTGTAAGTACACTTCCAAAAATAACAAATATCAGATTGCGGCGTATTAGTATTCATGAAAGAAGGAAAGAGGTCTCAATTTTTACAAAAGGTATATGCAAGTGGATTACTGAATGCAATAGGATATCCAGTACTTGCCTAGTGTCCTGAACTCATCCTAGAATGTATGAAGGCTTATGATCCTAAAACTAGAGAGATTAAAACTTTAGATGGTAGATTAGTGGCAAGGTTAGGTTCCATTTCCATCAGGATCACTTTCAAACTATTAGTTAGGGATCAATTCATTGACATAAACATGGAAATGGTAGAGCAATATTTTGTTGAGAATAGGTATAGATGTAAAACCATTGCAAAATATTGGTTGTCTACACTCAAAAAGGGAAAACCCTTGTTGCCAAGAATTCTACACAAGTTCCTATTCATTGAAAATATTTCCAATATGGTTGTACTTCTAAACAAATTAGTTGGAAATAAAGACTCAAACAATTTTGAAAGGTGGATGTACATGTTTATTACCATCATATGCATAGCTAACCAATTTATTGATTGGGGAGGTATCATAAGTGACAACTTGCATAATCAAATAACCCAATTTGAGCAAACTCAATAGTTTTACATGTCCTCTTATCTCATGAATGCCATTGCAAGTATTAAAATTTGTTCAAGGCTCAATAGTAATGGAATATTTGATAACACAACCAAGAGATATGATTTTTTATGTCAGTTGAAACTAGAGGAAAGCTACAAGCATTTCCACAAGGTTAATGATGTTTTCACCATGTTGACAGTAAGAGAATTATAAGGGAATAATGGACTTAGAATTTCTCCAAGGGCATCAATCTTGATCAAACAATATTGGAGCTACTTTATTTAGTTTTCAAGATTTACATATATATATATATTGGGGGTTTGAGAGATATCCTTATATATTACCAAGATACATGGATAATAATTGGTTCTAATTGAAGTATGTAGACAAATTGGCTGAATTAATAAAAATTACAAGGATAGAAGGAAAAATGACATTCATTTTCCTATAGGCATTAGTTACTATAGTTGGAACTCTTCATCATATTCTTATAACATCGAGAGAACAATAGAAAAACTAAATATGGGTGCTTATAACATGAGATTCCCTTTTGATGTAAGATAATATGTCAGAGATCATTTATGCCTTGGTGTAAGTTATTGTCATTTTGCAAAAATTCAGGACTTCTTGGAAGATTGTGACGATGGTTTCAAAGTTTGGAGGATAGATTGGATGAGGCTTACTATTGAGAAAATCACATATTTCAAATCAAGATGGGATGTGACTAGCATAAAGGATGACAAATCAAATTTAACTGATCCTATTTATTTTGAGAAAATTTAGGTGTTACCCTTATCGCCTATCAAAATTGGGAAAGTCAAGAGTTGAGAGAATCAAGTGAGAGGACAATGCACAAGAGATCAAAATAATGGTTAAGAAAGAAAATAATTGAAGCCACAACAATGAGGTCCTGGGATAAAGATAGTTCTTAAAGGAAAATAGTGAAACTCAGGAATGTTCTTCCTCTTCAACATCTCACAAGTTTCTATTTCAATTCCTATTTCTTGTCATAATGTTCATGGTGGTGGTGGTGATGAGGATTCGAATAAGAGAGGTAATCTTGCAAGTTCATGTGAGAGTGATCCAAAGATAAGAAGAAAGAGTTCAAAATTGAAAGAAAAGGAATTGGACCCAATTCAAGAAGTTAAAAAAGAGAGGAAATACTTAGATTCTCAAAGTTATCCTAATGAGAAAGAATTAATTCCCTTTGTCTCACCTTTTATCCTTCCCCCATCACCTTCTCATGATGATCTTATTTCTCAACCTAAAATGTCTATGAAAAATGACCCCCCTAATGAAACTCCCTTACTATTTTCCCCAAATATTCCAACATCATTAGAGCCACTATTATTGGATGTTCCAAGTTCTTCTCAAGTACCCTCTTCATCATGGCTACAATAGAGTTTATTAAAGAAAAAGAGAATGGTTCAACTAATTTATCGTGAGTTTGATATGGTGAAATATTTTATTCAAGATACTACAAAATCGAAGAAGGCAAAAGTCACATCCAGATTAATAATAGATTCTTCACATGAAAATTTATGTGTTGAAGTGGCACAACGTACTTTGAAAAAAAATGTAGATGAAGTGGATGCAAGTGATTTTGATATGACTAAGGTTGATCTTGGTCCTTCAACACATGATGGTGACATCCATAATTTTAATTTATCTACAATTAAAATGATACAAAGGACAGAGAAGGAGAAATATTGTAAAGATTAGTTAAAATAGAAGGTATTTAACATTAACATCATGTCACAAATCTATAGTAGACACTTCTACTATACCCTTGGATGTTTCTCATACTTCAACAATTCCCATTTATGGAGAATTCATACAGAAGGAGGTCATGGAAAGTGTGCAGAAGTATTCGCCATATGGAAAAAGAACTAAAAATTGGGTAGAGAAAATAAAAGAATATACTTTGGATTTTATTGTTACAGTTAATCAAATTCATGAGAAATTTGATGTTATGCAACAAGATATTACAAAGGAGTTGAAAAACATTAATGAAGAAGAAGTAGTTTGGCGAGAGATTGTAAAGGATCTTCAAGAAATGGTCAAAATGGATGTTGATGTTTTGGTTTCTCACAAGGTCATCTCAAGTATAGAAGAAAACCAAATTGACATGTGGCTTCCAATTTTAGATTGGAAACTCATTAATATTGGCCAAATTGTAATGGAATAGGAAAAAATGTTGACTGCTTGTGAGAAAATAGAGATAAAAAATTCAAATGATCTCTTATGAATCATTCGAGATGCATCAACAAGGGATGAGATTAAAATTATGCATGTTCAAGTCATACATGGTATATTTGAGAGGATAATGGACATAGAGTTATTCAACAAAAAAAAAAAATTAGTCTAGATGTGATGGATAAGTTGAGTGCTATTTCTATTGCACTTAAGGCTTGTAGCGTAAAAAAAAGTGGCCCTTTTTCACACTTAATTTGGGAATGAATAATTAATGATAAAATGGACGTAATTATGCCTTATTTAGTGTGTTGTAAAGTGTTTCTTTTCACTTTCACGCAAATCTAGGGCTTTATTAATTAATTGAGGTCCTCACTAGGTCCTAGGACCACCTTTTGACATGACATTTCACATCCCCCGAAATGTGTCCTAGTTAAGTATGCTAGGACCCATTTGCCCTATGGCAAACATGTCCTCACAAAATTAGGACAACCCCCTTGGGATATGGTTTTGGTAGTATTTTAGCGATTTCAAATCCTAGATCTGATTTCAGCTTGTGTTATTTGAATTTTGGGATTTAATCTTAAGTTTAGTATAAATACAAGGTTATTTCACATAGTTTCACCTAATAATTTTTATTCAAGCATCCTAATATTTCATAAGAGCATTATAGAGAATTAAAGAGCATTCAATAAGGAATTCAAGGGAAAATTATTAAAGTTTATTGCAACAATCAAAGATCATATCATCATGTCAAAGACATGGTGCATCATGCATGTTGTTGAGCTAATATATTGATGTAGCATTGGAGATCCAATTCAAGAATATTCAAGGTGTTATTTCATATCAAGTGTTATGATCAAGATCTACATACGTTGAGACCACTTCAAGCTAGATTGTTGATGTATCATCCTAGATTTCATCCAAGGTATCACTATTTCATGTTTCATGTTTCATCCTTCATATTTAATTGTTTCATTATAAGGTTTAATTAACAAAATGGGGTTTGACAAAGGAAAACCCTTATCTCCTAAGAAAACAAAAAAAAAATTCTTCCCCTTTGATGTGTGATTGTTGGTTTTAGGTTGAAGATCAATTGGAGAAAACAAGTTTCAAAAGTTGTAAAAGTCATCATATTTATTGCAAGATCATGGAAATACTTCTACAAAATTTATTTCCAAATTTTGAGATCTCGACATCTAGGATCTAGGAGTGTAGACATTGAAGAACATAACCCATCAATTAATTTTCCAGAACCTTAGCAGGGACCCATTCACCACTAGGCAAATGAGTCTTCAGTGAGGCTTGAAAACGAACTTTTTGCATTAGGTACACATCATTTTACCATCTTAAAACCTACCTTTTTACTATTATATCATTTAGGTTTTTTTCTTGATATTCTTCTATGCATAATTGAATGAAATAACAAGTGACAATTTTGGTTCATCATCTTGGCAATTCACTCTGATTGAACCCCTTTTCATTCATTTCAAGGCTTACAATAATCATTTGAATAGATAAAATCAAAGTATAGAGGATAATTAGAAAGGGAATTCCATTTGGAAGACATTCATGCAATTTAAGGCAAAATTTTATGTTCAACAAAGGGAAGATGAAACTCAAAGGACTTCTTTAGAGGACACCACATGCACCGTATAGATAAATGGTATTGGAGAAAATTTATGTAAATTTCTCATTGTAATTAAGTTAAAGTTACTTTTTATGTTTTATTGTATCATTTTGTAATGGTGACTTTATCACTTTTGTAATAAGCTAGAAATAAACTATGTTGCTCAAATTTAAGAATTTTCTAACTTTAATAAAAACGGTTTTACTTCTCACTTTTTGTGAAGGTAGTTACTAGGGTGGTTTTGAGTTAGTTATGAGGTAGTTATATAGGATATTGTATAAATAAAACACTCTAAACATTGAAAAGGGCTTTTACTTTCTCACAAGTTTGATAGAAGGGAACTTTTTGGAGTTGTACAATTTTAAAAGCAATAGAAAATAATTTTGGAGCTACAACCATGAAATTTTATTGTTGTTGTTATTGATATTTTGTACATTATATGTTGATAATAACCTTTAATATCTTGAAAGTAAATTTTGAAAACAATTATCAGATCATCATATAAGTATTTTTAGATATATTTGAATTTCTTAGTATCTAGAGATGGATGTATTTGGTTTGAGAATTTTTTTATTATTAGGTTTCTTATGTATATTATTAAATACTTGTAATGAAAATGTTTAAGTTTAAATATTTTTTATCAAAATTTGGTAATATCAGTATCTTTGTTATTGAGGGTTTCTCTATTAACTTTAATCATGGTAAACCTTTCATACCCTTACATACTTTCAAGTAAAAAGTTAAAAATAGAAAACCCCTATCATGTGAAAGAGTTTCCCTTCTCAAACAAAAGGGAAGATTGGCATTGCATACTTAATATCTCCAATTATTGGGGCATCTATGTCACTTTCAATTGGGCAAGTCAAATAGTATTTCAAGTGCCAACCCTCTTACCAACATATTTTGGCGACTTTGTTGTGGATTATTTGAAAGATAAAATTTTATTAGAGTCACCTTCTTTTATGCATCCTATTGTTCTCCTCATGTATAAATATGGCCTCTTTATGTCTCAATATGGTGTTGCCACATCATAATGACATTATAGTTCTACTCCTACATCTTGATTGGGTGCATACATTGCAAGAAGATGTCATTTCTTAGTTAAATACTTTAGCTTGGTGTTGCAGGAGAATTGGTCAAGAATTTCTCCAAGTTAATTTGGTTTTAGAGAATTAAGAGGCATTAGGAGAAGAGATTATAAGACTTCACCCAAGGTATAAATTAGTTATAATTGACAAAAATCTTGTATGACCTTGAGGTGAAGGAGATGAAATCAAAATAGAAATAAACAAGGACAAGGTAATCCACCTACAAGACTCCCTCAAGATATTCCTCCCTAATAATATACACTACTAGTAAAATATATACAAGAGGAGATATGTGTAAAGGGGTTCTTGATCTCGATTTCAAAAATTTTAAAAAATGTAGGTTTATCTACACCATTTTATTCTTCATGAAGAAAGGTTAAATCTAGTAGCAAACCAACATCACCTTCAAGAACTATTCCTTAGTCTCCCTATTTTCAAGCATCAGTTTTACATGAAATAGTTTCACCTTTGGTGA
This sequence comes from Sequoiadendron giganteum, assembly GCA_007115665.2. NCBI lineage: Eukaryota > Viridiplantae > Streptophyta > Pinopsida > Cupressales > Cupressaceae > Sequoiadendron > Sequoiadendron giganteum. The sequence goes on along the minus strand of CM021101.1, from coordinate 68,490,028 downwards.
TAAATATTTAGCAACATATACCACAAGTTATGGTTCAACTAGTCTCACCGAGAGTAGTGATTGGTCCCTTAGCTTTGGGGAACTAATTATATGATTTTCCTTTAGGATTTAGAAAGATCCTATCTAAGCTCAGTGGTGATGGAAAAGTAACAACTAATAAACATATCAACATTTTCTTTTTGGCAAGTGGAGTTCTTGGTGTCATGCATGAGGATGTATCTTTTTGTTTATTTGTAGAATCCTTAACTAATGTAGTAGCTAGTTAGTTCTAAGATCTATTGGTTGGTTCTATGACCATATGAGTTGTGAGGTGATGAAAATTTGAACAAAGGTTAAAAATTGTTGAAGATGAACACATGTTGTTAGCTCAGCTAACTCAAATTAAAAAGGAGATACACATGAACCTATGAGAGGATTTGTTTCTCAATTCAATAATATTGTTAATAAAATTGTAGGTAATAAAAGGCCAACAAAAGAAAATAAAAATGTTTCTTCATCAATGCTCAATCGTTTGATATAAGTTTCCAATTAGAGAGAGCTCATGTAGCCACCTTACAAGAAGCCAAATAAATGAAAATTGAGGTAGAAGACAACCTATTGAGTGTAGGAAAATGCAGTAAATATTTACAAAAGGGTAAAGGACAATAGGTGAAACCCACCACTACATACCCTATGGTGTAAAAGCTGGAATATAATTTTAGTTTATTGAAAAAATAACTTCCACAAAATTCCCTGCCCTTGTATCAGAATATTCCTAGGAGGAATTATATTTTATATTAGTAGAATAAATAGTGAAAGCTTCCTCCTCCCCCACAAAGACTAGATATCGAATATCTGAGTGCAAGAAACCATCATACAACTGCTATGTGTGATTTTCACCTTACAATGGATCATGATGTTGCTTCTTAATCATAGATGGAAAGATTCATGAAAATGAACCAAATTAGCAAGAAGATTGAATAATATGTTGCTCCTCAAGATGAAAAGAATCAAAAAATTGGTCAACCATTAGTGAGCTTCCTTGAATATGAATATGATAATGAGAAAAAGAATTGCAAGATATAAATAATTATTCTCGCAATAATTTTGCAAGAAATCAATATCCCAAGTAGGAAGATAAATACAGAATGAATTTTGATGCCTCTTCTAAGGTTGTTGATGCCATGCTAATTGTATTCCTACTAGAAAGTACAATCAAGAGGATCCTTTTTCAATAAGTATTTTCATTAATTTTATATTTTCAAAATGGATATATGTTTTTCTCAAAATGTATATCTATTTTGAAAAGCCCAAAAATCACACTTCAATAAAATGGGCATAAATTTTGCATTATTGATCAAAATTTTGATTTTTTTTAGGTATTGGAAAGGTGATTTAGAGGTATACACAATGTATAAGATTATTCTAATTTATTGAACATAACAAAAAATTATAGTCATTTTAAGTTCCTCAAGTTTTAAAATTTTAAATGCTCATAATTCTTGCATACAAAGTTTTTTTTTTTTCATATTTTTTTTACAATTGTAACATAGATTTTTATCCCCACTAGGGTTTTAGGACATAGGGCAACAATATTCTATACTTTAAATTCAATGATGACCCTAGAGATCTTAGCCCAATGTAGAATCGAGGGAGAGATCTGACAATAAGGTATCCTAGGATATTATTTTAGATTATAAGAGGGGTTCACCACCAAATGTAAACATGGAAAAGAAAATGTTGGAAAACATAGTGTGATATGTAAACTAACTCTAAATGAACTAGAAATGTAAAAGAAACAAAACAAAAAACTATAAAACTGAAAGTGCACACCTAGAGATTGGAAAGAGATGGAATGGAGCTCTGAAAAACTGAAATTGCTTATTTTTAGGCTTGGTGGGATTCATTCACCATTTTGGGTGAGTTAGTCCCAGTTTTGGAAAACTCAATCAAAGCAAGTTTCGGGAAAATGGGTATCCAAATATGCAAAGATTTCTAAAAAAATCCTATAGTGGGACTCATTCACCATAATTGGGGGATGAGTCCCGTTTTGTCATGAAGTCTCCTAGGAGCATAACCTTGAACTGCAACTTTCCAAGACTTTGATGATGGATAAAATAACCACTTTCCCACTAATTTCATGCAAGTTGGATGGATATTTTACCCTAGATTTGAGTTTCCATGAGTATTGACAAATTTTCATGACAACTTTGTCATTTTAGTGCTTTTGAAGGCTTCAAATCCACTTTTCTTCAATCTACAAACCTACAATCACACATTAAAGAGGGATAAAAATTATTAATTGTTAGGGAATGGGGGTTTTCCTTGGTCAAACCCCTTTTACGTATTTAAACCAAATGATGAAATAATGAGCATGAAACATGAAACATGAAACATGAAACACGAAACATGGGACATGAGACATGAACAATGATACCTCGAATGATGTCTTGTAAATGTTGTCTATAAATCTGCAACTCAATCATGAAATGGCCATGAAGGATGTAGCTCTTGATCTTTGATAATAAGAATAGAATAATCCTTGGTTCTGGATCTTCAATGCTACATCACAACACTAGCTCACTAACATGCTTGATACTTGATATGCTTGACATGATGATGGATCCTGAATTGCTGCAATAATTGATGAAGAATTTTGTCCTTGAATGCACTTGTAGACTCAAACTTGCTATAAGTATGAATTATTGAATGCTTAGGGTTAAAATGAGAGAAATAACCTTGTATTTATACTTAATTATGTAATAATTCCTTAAATTACAACACTACAAGATGGCATTAGATCTAGGAGAATAAAATACCACTTGAAATTTGATTTAAATTTGAATTTTGGTCACACGAGACTCATTCACCCAAGGTGGTGAATAAGTCTCATATGGCATAATTTATGGGACCTGTAGACATGCAAAATGGACATCATGCATTCCTCGTATTTTCATATTCACCCATCAATTAAATAAATCAGGTTTATTTAATTAATCTCCTAAAGTCATTCATTTAAATTAAATAAATTCATCTTTATTTGATTTAAGAGTAACATCATCATCTTTGATTAAATAATACAAATCTTTATTTAATCTAAAATCATTTTATTCTCATTTTTATTTATTTTAATCACCTAATCTCCTATTAAATTAATCAAATCTTGATTAATTTAATCCTAAACACCTGAATCCTCCAACTTTTTCCACTTGCACAAATAATTCATTTAATTGATTTATTAAATCTTCTAATTTCCCTCAACATGGCATATTTAGGGAATATTCCTCTAGTTTGAATCTCCCTCTCAAATGACTTGTCACTTCGAACATAGCATTAAATTCTCTTACACATCTCTTACATGTCTCTTAAACAAGTCAACTTGGCAATAACTCTCTACTTTCATCCCCCCTAAACATGTCATTTCATCAAAATTCAAATTTCAAATTGGCATATTGACCAAAATGTGCACAACCCTCATCCTCTCACATCTTGACAAATGGAATCTTGTCATTGGCTCATGAATGATCCCACATTCATCCAAATCCCTCAATATTCTAACCTTGAATCTATAAATGCAAATAATTTCAACACAACAACAACACAACTAGATGCATAATCTCTTGCATTTTCAACATTATCATCTTGGCATTCTTGCTTATCAGGGGGTGGGAAAGGGCTTTCTTTCCACATCATGAGGAGCACCACTCCTGCTATGGAATAGAGTTTGATCATGTTTTTTTTATGTGTTTTCATTTAGTTCTTTTTGTTCTACTTCTCTTGTTTGCATATTTTAACATGGTCAAGTATTTCATAGGAATCTTGGGTTTTTTAATTCTGAACAGACTAACTAGACTCATGGTGGTTTTTGATTTGATCTAAAGTAGATTTAGGGTTCACATAATTGTGTTAGAAGGAGGGCCTATAGGTTTAGATTGTCTCTAAAATGTTTAGGTTTTTTTATGTATTATGATAGTCTATGCTTCCATGTTTTGCCTTACAACAAAAAAAAAAGTGACTTTACATATTGTGCTTGCACTTTTTATAGTCTAGTACGATGTAAAAGTAGGGCTTGTTCTTCTATTTTTTGCAAAATCACAGAATTTGTAGCTACATTATTAAATTGAAATCAAACTTTTATTTCTTTCTTTTTATTACAGTCAAAAGAAGGATCACAAATTGTTTAAAAGGAAACTAATTTTTAACTCTAAGTCTCATCAATCAAGGTTGTATGGTTGTGACTTCTTATTTTTCTTTCCACCACTAAATATTATTATGTAGTAGTTAAAGGAGTCACAACCAACAACAATGCATTCCCTTTGTGTAGGGAAAAGAGATAGAGAGCAACACTAATAATGTATCCATTTTGTCTCTGACAACTTTGACCTTGGTTTTTTTTTAAGCCATTGTGGCCAGAGGGAACACTATCTAATCGCTACCCATACCATTCTTGGAGAAGGTTATCTTCCACTCCTCAATAGGAAATATGATTTCTGAAGCAAGCCACGTGGAAGACTATGGACACCCTCATCCTCATGACTAACATTTGAAACTTGATAGCTTGGTGTTGTTTGAAGGACTTCTCTGTCATGACCTCATTTACCATTCCATCGACCCTCTACATATAATTCACAGTCAACTTTTGAGTGCAACAAATATTTATCTTGGGTAGCTTCTCCTGGCAGATATCCCTGGTAGTTGAGACCACTTTGGATTGAGGCGTCATCTTCAACTAAGGATTCTTTAGAATCATGCTTCCTGGAAGTGAATAGTTTGTGTTTTATGGTCATTTGGTCAAAAATTACTTTCATATTAACGATTCAATGGAATTAATTTTCACCTTACTCATATATCCAAAAGATCTAGATGCATATACACTAGGAATTGATCATTAAAGGTATTATTTGAGCGCATACGCTGAGAATTAATGTTGTTCTTTTTTGTTGTGTGTTAATGCTTGACTGTAGTTGATTGAATGACATATCATTTGAAGGGAAAAAGAAAGCGAATCTAAAGACCCAACAGTGCGGAATACATTCCCTTAACACCAATACAATAGGAGAGAAAAGCATAAACTGTTTCTAATAGCTTCTAAAACTACTTGAGATGAAATACAACCAATAAAAGGAATAACAAAAGAACTAAGTAATCAAAGATTGAAAAAGAGATTTTACATGGGAAAACCTTTTCAGGTAAAAAACCCACCACACAAAGTCAAGACTATTGTATTACAGTATTGAAAACAAATACATACAATTTATAGTCTTCTCTGTATAACTTACAATCACATAGAGAGATTCAGATTCACTGTTACAAAGTTTTCACAACCTAAACTTCGAACCACCTCCCTTCAAGAACTCACGTCCTTTTTCTTCTTCTGCTCTTCAACCCTTGACTTCAACCTGTTCTGCAACTTATGAGATAAAGCCTATCTTACCAACATATGTAGTCAACTCAATCAGTCCTACACAACAATGATGTCAATGCTCAAAACACGCAACTCATCAAACCTGACAGATTTCCTTGCAACAAGCTGCCAATGCATTCAATGCATCACCACAAAACCGGTTGAGCTCGCCACCCTTGGCTTACAAAGAAACTGTCACAATAAATATTTTGGTTTCTATCCAATCACCATTTAGACAGGTGACACATGTCCAAACCCCATTCCCTATCGTAACTAATAGGACGAACAAAATGGTCAAATAGACGCCGAGCACATCCAAGACTTCCAAGTCTTTCAAACACTGCCGGAGTCGGAGTCAGAACAAGAGACAAAACAGGTCTCCATCGAAATTACAGGTTCAGGAACCAATTCGGTTCCGCTTCTGCCCATGGCAAAGAAGAAACAAACTAGAGACATTTTTGACCCGAGGAATTCAAACCAAGACAATCCAAGATTGGAAACCAAATGACCGAAGTCGAAGTCGGAATCAGACCGAGAACAGAAACACAACTTCACCAAAAGGGTTCAGGATAAAAAAAAATCTGGTTCCTGTTCTGCCTCCACCAACAGCAAGAAACAATGAACTTTGACCAAAACGAATAGGAGGAAACCAACCTGAGGAAAAACCAAACAATCAGAAGGACTAGATCGCAAAAGCAGGAATTGGATCCAGAGGTGGAATGGAAATAGAAACAGGAACATGGCAAACGGGCATTGCCAGATTCTGAATCCGGTTCCGCCTTCACCATAACCTGTGAAGTGAAGCGAAGTGAAAAAATGATATGAAGCGAAGCCGGAGATGGAAAGGAATAGAAACTCGGAACTATTCAAAAGGTTCAATAACAAGTTCCATCCTAGTTCCGCCTCCGACAGAAATTGCAAACAACACAAAAAATTCACCAAGGCATGAAAACGAGGGCTTCAAGCTGGAAGTTTGAGACATAATTTCTCAACAAGCTCCCATTTGGTGAACACTTCCAGCTTCCTCAAAACATCAAACCTTACTATCTATCATAGGTCCCAAGGCCCATCGATTCTGTGCACCATCTGAACTTGTCTATGCTAACCGGCTTTGTCAAGGCATCTGCAACATTCTTCAAAGTGTCAACCTTTTCCAAGCTGACCTTACCATCTTCAACCATATCCCTCACAAAGTGATATTGCACATCTATGTGCTTGGTCCTAGCATGAAAGGTCAGATTATTTGCCAAACAAATGGCACTTTGACTAACATAGTAGATTGAAATTTGCCCAACATTAAATCTGATGTCTGAACACAAACGCCTCAGCCAGATTGCCTCCTTGCAAGCATGATTTTCTGCCATGTATTCTTCCTCTATCGTGGATAAATCAAATACAGCTTGTCGCTTGCTCATCCAACTGATTGCTCCACCATTAAGCATGAAAGTGTATCCACTGGTGGATCTTTTGCTATCAATGTCCCCTGCCCAATCAGAGTCAACATATCCCTCAATGCTAAGAGTCCTTTGTGATGCAACCATATTGCCATGGTACCACAAAGCATAGTCTGAAGTACCCTTCAAATACCTGAACACTCTCTTCACAACATCCCAATGTGATCTCCCTATATTTGCCATGAACAGGCTTAGAACTCCCATTGCTTGGGCAATGTCTAGTCTTGTGCAGACTGTAGCATACATCAAACTGCCTGCTGCACTTGCATTAGGCACACTGGTCATGTCCTCCATCTCAGTAGCAGACTTTGGACAATCTTCAATAGATAGTTTCAATCCTTGCATGATTGGAACAACTAGTTGCTTGCAATCATTCATGCTAAACCTCTCTAGAATGGTTTTCACATACTTACTCTGAATGAGCCAAATATTTCTGCTTGTTCTATCCCTGGTTATCTCCATTCCAAGAATGTACCTTGCTTCTCCAAGATATTTCATTTCAAACTTAGCAGACAATTGAGTTTTAAGGTCAAAAATCACAGTCTTGGTATTACCAATGAATAACACGTCATCCACATACAGAGTAATAACAAGCATACGATCATTCTCAAATTTATAATAAATGAAATGATCAAATTTTGATCTCACATACCCAATTGACAACACAAATGTGTCAAACTTTTGGTACCACATTCTAGGAGATTGTTTTAGACCATAGAGAGATTTATTTAACTTGCAAACCAAATTTTGTTTACCTCTTTCAACAAAATGCTCAAGATGGGACATGTAAATTTCTTCTTCTAGCTCACCATGGAGAAAAGCTATCTTCACATCCATATGCTCAATTTCAAAGTCATACACAACTGCTAATGACAACAAGAATCTGATGGAATTCAGCTTTGCTACAAGGGAAAAGATCTCTCCATAATCAATTCCCTCAACTTGGGAAAAACCCTTTGCAACTAGTCATGCCTTATACTTCTCCACACTGCCATCAAGGCCTATCTTCCTTTTGAATATCCATGTATAGCCAACAAGATTTCACCCTTTTGGTAGTGGCACCAACTTCCAGGTATCATTCTTTTTTTAGGAAACCATCTCCTCATTCATGGCTTCCAGCAATGACTTTGAATCAACCATGTTGATTGCTTCTTTCACAGTCCTAGGCTCATCAATGTTGGTTATTAAAGCTTAAGCATAATTTGAATCTAACATAGAGAAACCATACCTTTCTAGTTGCCTCTTTTCTCATGTAGATCTCCTTAGAGGTTGAGGTTGTTCATCATCATCAGAACTTCCAGAGCTGCTTGAGCTCTCCTTAGTCTTAGGTACACCATGCAGATCTTCCCTTTCTGGAGTTTGGGGGATCTTAATTGCATCCTTCTTCTTGTCACTCTGATTTGTCTCAAGTTGTGGATCACTTACTAGAGGTTTCAGCTCACGAAATATCACACTTCTACTATACAAAACCTTCTCAGTAACAGGGTTCCAAAGCTTGTATCCTTTCACACCAACTCCATAGCCGATGAGAATACACTTCATAGCCTTGTTATCCAATTTAGATCTCTTTTCATTTGGCACATGAACATATGCCTCACAGCCAAAGACCCAAACATGCCTTAGTGATGGTTTCTTTCCTGACCATGCTTCCAAAGGTGTCTTGTGAACAAGAGCTAAACAAGGAGATCTATTTATTAAATAACATGTTGTAGCAACAAATTCAACCCAGAACATCTGCTCTAGACCAGCACCACTCAGTATACTCCTTGCTTTTTCCATCAACATCCTATTTAGCCTTTCAGCAACTCCATTTTGTTGTGGAGTGTAGGGGGTTGTCTTATGCCTTTTAATTCCATGATCAGTGTAGTACCTTTCAAAATCTTCCAAAAAAAACTCACCTCCATTCTCTATCCTTAAACACTTTATTTTCCTTCCAGTCTAATTTTCTACCAAAGATTTGAACTCTTTAAATCGACTGAACATTTCTAATTTACTTTTAAGAAAGTATACAAATGCCCTTCTTGAACAATCATCAATAAAGGAAACATAGTATCTAGACTTCGATAACGAAGGAACATTAACTAGACCAAATACATTAGAATGAAGACAATCCAGTATACCAGAAGATTTGTGAGGACTAGAGGAGAAAGAAACACGATGTTGCTTTCCATAGATACAATGTTCACAGAAATCAAACTCAAGGTTTAAATCATCAAGCCCTTCTACAAGGTTTTTATTCTTCAAGGTTTTTAAACCTTTCTCACCAATGTGACGAAGTCTATGATGCCATAACATGGTCTTCTCTGCTGGGAGTTTTACCTCCAAAGAATTTGCAGATAGAGAGGAGTCTTCATCTTTCTCTATAGGTGCAAAATTACACGATTCTATAGAGGCAATGTTACAAAGAACAGGACATGCATCTAGCTTGTATAGAGTGCCAGTACGAACATCCTTAGCTAACACCATTGCACCTCTAGCCATTTTACATCCCTTACAAGAAAAAGAAACTTCTACACCAACATCATTTAACTTACTAACAGAGAGAAAATTTCAAGCCAAACTTGGAATGTGTAGAACACCACCAATTCCTTTGACTCTCCTGTCAGGAAATTTAATTCTGACTCTTCCTTTGCCAACAATCTCCAACATTGAATCACTTGCCAAGTATACCTTTCCACCATCATACTTCTCATACTTTGAGAACCAATCTCTATTAGATGTCATGTGAAAAGAAGCACCTGAATCAACCAACCAGACATCATATGATGCCTGTGTTGTCAAGGCTGCTACAATGAAGGCATCTGCATCACTTTGAGAAGATTCTTTGTCATAAGCATTCTTCTTCTTGTTCTCCTTAAAATCCTTCCAGACGTGACCAGGTTGTCCACAGTTCCAAAATCTCACCTTAGAATTTTTACCAGGAGACTTTGATCTCCCTTAGACTTGGATTTCAACTTATTGTCTTTCTTTTTGCCTTTCTCCTTTGTTCTACCTCGAACAACAAGAGCCTCTTTGGCCATCTCAGAAGATTTCCTCCGCATCTCTTCAGATAGCAATGAGGCAACAACATCTTCCATCTTGAAAGCAACAGTAGTGCTTCCAATGTCCATCACAAGATGATCCCAACTGTCAGGTAATAAACACAATAGGAGCATGCAACGATCCTCCTCCTCAATATTTACACCTACAGATGCCAGATAAGTAAAACTCATATTAAACAAGTTCAAATGGTCTGCAATAGATGCACCTTCGTCCATCTTCAAGGAGTACAAATTCTTCCTTAGGAATAACTTGTTTACCAGAGACTTTCCCTGATAAATATCACCAAGCTTCTTCCATAATGAAGTTGCAGACGTCTCCTCATGAACATTCAGGAGTACAAAATCGGCTAGACTCAGTCTTATGAAACTTCTTGCTTTCCTAACAGCAAGATCCCAAGCTTCTTGGGTCATAGCTTGTGGCTTAGTTCCAGACACTGCAATCCAGAGGTATCTATCCACAAGCAAGTCTTTTATCTTGAGTTTCCATAACTCAAAGTTTTTACCATTAAACTTCTCAAAATCTATTCTACTAGATGTACTCGGCATCGCAAAATAGAAATAGGTTTAACAATGCAAGGCTCCCATTGAAACAATATTAGTGCAAAAAAATAATTAGCCCTAAAAAGGATAACACAACTGGCCAAGCTCTAATACCACTTGAAGGGAAAAATAAAGCAGATCTAAAGACCCAACAGTGTGGAATACATTCCCTTAATGCCAATACAATAGGAGAGAGAAGCATAAACTAGTTCTAATAGCTTCTAAAACTACTTGAGATGAAATACAACCATTAAAAGGAATAACAAAAGAACTAAGTAATCACATATTGACAAAGAGATTTTACGTGGGAAAACCTTTTCAGGTAAAAAACCCACCACACAAAGTCAAGACTATTGTATTACATTATTGAAAACAAATACATACAATTTACATTCTTCTTTGTATAACTTACAAGCACCCAGAGAGATTCGGATTCACTGTTACCAAGTTTTCACAACCTACAGTTCGAACCACCTCCCTTCAAGAACTCAAGTCCTTTTTCTTCTTTTGCTCTTCAACCCTCAACTTCAACCTATTCTGCAACTTATGAGATAAACCCTATCTCACAACCATATGTAGTTGACTCAATCAGTCCTACATAGCAATTAATTCAATCCTCAAAACACGCAACTGATCGAACTTGATAGATTTCCCTACAACAAGCCACCAATGCATTCAATACATCACCACAAAACTGGTTGAGCTCCCCACCCTTGGTTTACAATGCGCCACAATAACTATTTTGGTTTCCGTCCAATCACCATTCAGATAGGTGACACGTGTCCAAACCCCATTGCCTATCACAACTGATAGGATGACCAAAATGGTCAAACAGATGCCGAGCACATCCAAGACTTCCAATTCTTTCAAACACTACCGGAGTCGAAATTAGAGACAAACAGGACGCCACTAAAATTATAGGTTCATGAACCAATTCGGTTCCGCTTCCACCCACGACAAAGAAGAAACAAACCAGAGACAGTTCTGACCAGAGGAAGTGAAATGAAGACAAACCAAGATAGAAAACCAAACGGCTGGAGTCAGAGTTGAAATCGGACCGAGAAGAGAAACACAACTTCACCAAAAGGTTTCAGGATCATAAAATAATCTGGTTCCTATTCTGCCTCCTCCAATAGAAAGAAACAACAAACTTATACCAGAATGAAGAGGAGGAAACCAACCCAAGGAAAAACCAAACAGTCAGAAGGACCAAATCACAAAAGCAGGAATTGGATCCAGAGGTGAAATGGAAACAAAAATAGGAACATGGCAAACGGGCATCGCCAGATTCCGAATCCGGTTCCGAGTCCCCCAGAACCTACGAAGTGAAGTGAAGAGAACAAACGATAGGAAGTAGAACCAGAGACATAAAGGAACAAAAACCCGAAACTAATCAAAAGGTTCAATGCCAAGTTCCATCCCGGTTCCGCCTCTGGCAGAGCTTGCAAACAACACAAAAAATTCACCAAGGCATGAAAATGAGGGCTTCAAGCTGGAAGTTTGATACATAATTTCTCAACATCATTTTCATCCTATCTTCACCACTTTAGAGGAGATAAAATGTGGATTTCTACTAGTGGACCGACCGCATGGAAGAAGTTGTAGTAAGAGATGTGGAGGAGCCATATATCCACGGCTTAATTTCCTTCTCCTTTTGTGTCTCATATAACCTTTTACCCTTCTTCTGATTTATAACATCATGAAATACTTTCCTTTATTTTGTTGCTACCATATCACTTTACCACAATTGCAATTTCCTCCTGACTTCATGATGAAGGTGCTGATGTAGCTGCGACTTGTGAGCTAGTGACAGAAAGAGATTAGCCAGCAACTTGTGAGCTTCTAAGTGTGTTTACTTGGCCATTAGCTGCTCTGTCACACTCCGTAGTTTACGTTCCAGTTCCTTTTCCTCCTTCATATTTTATTGCCGGTCATCCATGTTCTTCTTAATTGACCTCTCTTCTCTACTCTTCATCTCTTTTACTTGTATTCAGTAATGTTCTTGCTTTTACACAAGTAGTGTTATTAGTATTGCGAGTTCACAGTCCTATAAAAAATAAAACAACTAGAAAATACAACAAAGGAGGAGCAGCTGCAAGAGAAAGATGATTAATCAAAGGCGGTCGCTTGTAAATATCCAGTAGGTCATAAAGAACATGAACCATTTCTGAAAATTACATTTGTATGCAGAGAGGTCATGGGCAGAAGGATTAGTCATTTATTTAGTGGTATATTTGGTTGCGTGGGTGTAAATTTTGTGTAATTATTATAACCATTCACCAATGTTGCAAATTTTTGATTGAGTGGTGCCAGATTTGAAAATCTTCCAAGGACCTTACATCATTAAGTATCATCATTTTTCATTATTATCGATGGATTCATAGTGCGTAGAATCTATAAATGAATGTATCTAAAATACTTGCCATTTGCATTAGCTTAAATTTTTCTGAAAATCCATTCATTCGTTGGCTTTACACTTTCCAACCACATTAGTTCAAAAAATTCTAAAAAGCTATTTCTACAATTGCATTAGCTTGATGCATTTAATATGGTGGAAAATGGTAAATCTTATTTTTTTTCTAAAATCTCTTGATGACTAGGCTAATTAAATAAAAAATGGCGTAGAAGTTAGAAAAAGAAAATTTTCCAATCTCTACCATAGCACTTGGTTCGGTTTGTGAGAAGATTACATCTAGAGGATTACAATCAAGTTGGGTGCAATCAAGTTTTCTTTTACATTTATTTCTAGCAGGCCAACCTTGCAGATAAATTTCTACCACTAGAGCAGATGAAGTAATGAGTGATAGAGGCAAGTTGTTGTGGTGAGACATCTTTTCTTTGTAAGTACACATACAAATCATCTCTACCACTCTAAATTTTCTGACATGCTCTTTCATATTTTATGCTCAAATCCATAATCGAATCCACTGGTGTGACTACTCATTATAACAACTTATGGTCATCTACTAGCATCGATCTGGTGAATGTGTGAAGAGAGAAATAAAAAAGGGTTCAAAGCATGTGTATTTTTTTTTTTCAAATCTACAATTCTTATTGTTCAAAGTGTTTCTTATTGTCAAGAGGAAATATTGCATTAAATGTTGGAAGCAATGAAAATATTTTAAAATTTGATTATTGATTGCATTGGGATATCAATCAATTAAGATCTATAGGAAAGGTGACATTTTTATAAGGGCTACTTTAGGGGTATGACAATTAGATCTATTTGAATCTCTTTCCTTGTAACAAATCATCCTACTCGTGATGGCTTCTATAATTTAAACTGTTTAGATGAATGTCATACTACAACATATAACAATTGAAACTTAAGACAAATCATGATGACAACTGATATGCAATTAAGTCTAAGTAGGACTGTATGTCTCTCACCATGAAGTATTTGAATCCTAATTTTATCAACATCATTAAATATGTCATCTTATTCTCTGATTGGCCAAAGGTAAACAGTCCCTAAAAATGTCAATTGAATGTAAAGGCTTAGGCATATATTGATGAGTGATTTGCAGAACTTTTTACCAAACATTTAATCCATATTTTTCTTTATATTGGTATTGCAGGTGCAATAGGGTGGTATAGCAAGGCGAAAAAGAAAAAGCAAAACTTGAAACAACAAGTAGATTTGGGTTCGAAAAGGGGGCATAAAAAAATTTGAACCTAACAAAATCATTTTTTAATGCTTATTGTAATAACCTAGCTTCAATTTCAGCTTTTGTTTTCTATTTTATGCCAATTAGATCAAATTGAGTTTAAAATTAATTAGTGATTGTTTTTTTTTCTTTCAAAGTTGGATAAAATTGAACCTTCAAAACATACTAAATTTTAATTTGGGTTATTAAAAATTTGACAAACAAGCTCTCACATTTAGATTTCAAGGTTTTAAAAAGAACTCAATTTTTCCTTTGGAAATTAAAATGAACATGTGCATTCGGTTTTTTTAAATATTTTTCACAAAGTAATATCATTGAAAAGATGTATGCGCTTCTCTCGCACCTCACGACGATCTTGAGAATCAAATGTCCTCTTGTGATATTAAGTTGTCAAATATATTCCCTCCACACTTCAATTTGGGTACTGAAAATTGAACAAAACATCTTGTGAGTGTGAGTAAGCCTATTGCATGTGTTCTCCCTTTGTTTCTAAATGAAGGTTGATCGAACTACGAACATTTTTTCTCGCTTTCGTTTATCTTAGAGGACCTACCTTGTTGGAAAAAAGTACTCACCCAGGGGAATGACCCAACTGGTAACACTCTAAAACCAAGAGTATTTCCAGTCGGGATATAAAAGTGGGTACTAGAACAAAGACCAATATCTTGAAGTTGGTCCCGACGAGAAGGGCAACAATGGCATCTTGCCACATGGGTCAATATCCAAGAACGAAAAGTTCGAACTAAAACCCCTTGTTTATCAAAGGTCAAAATCCTTTCTATTTGTTGGTGCAAAATGTCATGTCCTTTGAAGCTGCCCCACATATACATGCGATTCTCTTGTAGAGATGAAAGGTATGCCATGGGAGATTCATGGGTATTGATGCTTGCCTAACCCAAGAAGTGTGTGTCGTGGAGGGGAGCCAGTGTGGTCAAGAATCTAATCATCCACACTGAATATGTGCAACTAGATTCAACCAAGTGGGAACCCAACAAATATTATTTTTTAATCCTAGGACTGTGCGTGTTCTTCAAATCAAAACACTTTTCTTGCTCAAAAAAATTGGAAAAACAAACATTCAACAATATCATCAAAATTTCAAACCCTTTAGGAAGCAAATACCATTGACAAAATTCAAGTGTTATTGCTTGCCCTAGGGATTCTATCCATAGGGGCTTCTAAACATTTGAATTTATATCTCCATTTTCTCACTAAAGTCAACACTAGGTAACCTTTGCCTTCATTTCCACATAATGCACTTTGTGGGATGAAAGAAAATTAGGACATTGGACATTCAGTTTGAAAAACTAAGCAAGAAGTGATTGTGGGAAAAAAAAATTCATTAATCAATATTAACTCCAATTGAACCCCACACATGTGATTGCAATATTTTGTATTATGGTTTTCCATGTGAACTTTGATCTTTTGGTTTGAAATACTCTTAGGGAAAAGCATGTTCTTCAAAACCTTGGTCGAGTAAACAAGTCCTCATAGGTTCATCTAGGATCAAGTAAAATGCTTCACCCATCTCAAACATCAATCAAACATCATCTCACCACCAAACTCTTGGAAACTTTGAAAACATCACTTATGCTAGACTTTTAGGAAAAATCAATATCACCTTGTTTGACTTAACACACTTAGTCAAATTATCAATCCTCTTGAGTGAATTTACCTTTAGGATAACACAACTTCCTAAGGTTTACAAGTTCAAAATCACCTTGTTTATCTTAACACACCTAGCCAAATTCTCCTTTTATGTACAAGTTTACTCTAGGATAACACAACTTCCTATGGTTTACAAGTTCATTATCATCTTGTTTGACTTAACACAATTAGTCAAATTATCCAATCCATTATCATCTTGTTTGAATTAAAACACTTAGTCAAATTATCCAATCCATTATCACCTTGTTTGACTTAACACACTTAGTCAAACTATCCTCAATCAAAATCAAATCAAATCAATTCCTAAAGTCTAGCATCGATCCAAAGTTCCTAAAAGTTTAAACACCCATATCGTTCACCCCTTTCATCCTTCATCTCACCATTGGTCCTAAACCCCTCAGAGGTCAACAAGTTCAAAACACAAGAAAAACATGGATTTTAAAATCAAATCATATGTCATGAGTAATCAAATTCAACCAAGCTATCAAAGCCTTATAACACCAATTGATTATCTAAACTCACATTTTTACAATCCGTACATGGGATCATTATCTCCACCAAGCTTAAACAATACAAAAGTGAGTTTTCACAATCTAAAGTTTGGAACACATTTCCCGATGGTAGATTTAAATCCAAGTCCAAACCAACAAATCTATCAACTGAACAATCAATGTATTAATCTTCAAGAAAACAACATTATCCCACCGAATCCATACATGCCAAATGGGAATATACCAAGTAAAACTTTACACCAAAAATGACCATTTCGAATCCACACTTGGTAAAATTTGGGGTAGAAATGTTTGCAAATCCCATCAATGTTGTTCAAAATATAGGAAATATGTTGACAAATCCATGAATTGATCCAAGTCAAGGTGATCCAATGCAAAATCAAAGTTACCTAAATCCAAGCAATGTGTTTCCCAATCACAACAATGTTCAATATCAACCAATAGTGCCAACTCTAAACATCACACCAAATCAGAGCATTATCCATAATCAACTTGTCCATGATCCTAAGAAAATGCCACAAGGATGCATTCCAAATCTTCTTTCTAAACAACTAAGTCAACCATATCAAGAATGTCAAGGTCAAATATCATGAAACAAAATTGCTACACTCAAAAAACTCATCGATTCATATCACCAAGAGACATCTCCACCCCAAAATCAATACTCTTTTATTGCTTGAACCATATTATCAAGGCATTGAGTTGTCTCCACAATCATATCAAGAACAATATCTACTATCTCAAGAAGTTGGACATCAATATCAAAAACATCAACAACAAAATCAATCACAACATCTCAAAGATCAATCACCACATAGATCCAAAATAAATCACCACAAGGTCAATTTAAAGTGCAAATCTCACAAGGTAGCAAACCAAAATACACACCACTTGGGGAACCGATCAAATCGGTCATACAATGGTTGATACAAGAAAATCTCATTAAAATCCTAGTTGATTTGAATTATCGAGAGCCCATGGTGAAACCAAAAGGGTATGATGAGAAACACCTTTGTGGTTTTCACAAAACAAAGGGACACACAACATCAAACTGTATTCAACTCAAAAATCTCATCCAAGACCTTATTTATCAAAAGCTAATAGGTATTGGGGACAATAATCAGAATTCAACTGCTAGAGATAGCATTAACAATTTCCCCACCACAATTGTTGAGAACAATGATCAAGATCTATCTATCAATGAGCATATTGATGATATTTCTATCTCATTTGAAGATCAAATCAATATATATCAGGAGTCACTTTTCAATCATGATCAAAATCGACCAAAAATACCCAACAATGATCCAATTCAAGAAATTTCAGCATCACTTGACCCTATGGTTGAAGACATTGACAATCTCTCTGCCGCAATTATTGAAAACAATGTTCAAGATCTCTCCATTAATGAGCACATTGAAGATGTTTTTACCCCATCTGATGATCGAATTAACATACATCAAAAGCCATTTTTTAGTCTTGATCAAGACCCCTCCTACAAATACCTATTTCAAGGAGTATTGATGTTATTTGATCCTATTGTTATAATCCAAGATCCATCCACCAATGGTCGTGTTGACAATGTCTCTACATCACCTAATGAGTTAGAGGATATATCTCAAGAATTTGTTCCAAAGCATGATCAACATCTATCACCAAGGTCTAGCAATGGTCTTTCCCAAGAAATATTGATATCCTTTGACCTCATGGTTACAGATATTGATGGAATCCCTAGCTCAAAATTTGATCCAAATCCACTCAAATCTCAAGAGGATATCGAACCACTTCCCATTCCTAATAACAATGTCCAAGAATCCCTTGTAGACAATCCATCCTTTGAAATTGACCCATGTCGAGAACTTGATCCAAAGCATGTTGAAAGAAATTTTGACATTAACCAAGATCATAATTTGTATATCCAAGATACTACAATGAGGTGATGGACACTCTCCTATCTATACAAGATGTCACAAATGATGACCATAGCCATATACCACATACCCCTCTATCTACCCTTGAGGTGCTTTCTTTGGATAGACACATAGATGATATTCATTCAAAACAAGAGTCTCATACTCTTAACATCATTACCAAAGAACAAGAGTCTCCTACTCTTAACATTTGTACACACGACCAAGATATAGAAAAATCTAGAGACATAGAAGAAATGGGTAATGAAAAAGGCTCCTACAGAAGTGATGAATCAGAAACATCCTATGAAGGAATATAAAAAATGGACCATGAGGAGAACTTTAATGTGGACAGTGAATCATCAATGCCTCTTGGAGAAGCATTAAAACTTGATATTTCACATGATCAAGCCAAAGATATCAATTAGGAATTCATCCCACATATGAAGGATCCTATCACTAATAAGCTTGGATCACTTATCTTTCTTAGGGAAATCTATCTCATCAATAAAGAAGTTGTCACGTTTAAAGATCCACCACAAAGCAAAGAAGTATTAGCACCCTATTTCCAAGGTAAATCATATCGTATTGCAAATAAGTTTTTTCAGCAGATGAATTATCAAGGTAGAGGATTAGGCCTACATGAATAGGGTATCCTAGAACCAGTGTAGATTATTGGAAATCCTAAGCATCAAGGTCTTGGTTATTCGACAATTAAAGGATCTAAACATATCAGTGATACCTCTATAAAATTGGGGCAACTTCGTCTCAAGCAAACGTCAACATATGGAGCACGAAGAATCCTTATGATGAAACCAATGTCAATACTACAACTCGCCACATCACGAATCTTCATCCACCCATCACCCCATCCAAAAATTGGGAACAACGTCAAAAGAAAGATTTGAATCAAATCAAAAGGAAAGTTATCAAAGAAAAAGAAGAAGCTAAGAAGCATATCAAACAAATCAAATACATATACATACCAAAGAATACAAAGAATGATTATCCCTATCAAAATCCATCAGTCAAAGAAACTATGGGGAAAAGTAAAAAGGGGTCAAGTATCTAGATCAAATATGTCCACAAAGGAAAAAGAAAGCTTCTAAAGCGACGTAAAAATTATATCAAGTTTTTGGTCCTAATTCCATGCACACTTTTGTATCCACCCATTATTGCTCATCTTCCCAAGTTTGGATAGTGAAATTTTCCAAACTATCAACCAATCCATCTGTTATTCCTAAACACACTCCATCCAAACCTCCACACATGATATCCAAATGTCACATTGACCATGTGTTGGCAACGACCCTTCACCATAAGGATTCAGAAGGCACTCTATCATGATGTGCGCACAAAGACAAAGTTAACTTTGGTATCAACAAAGTAGATCAGGAATCTCAAAAGTTGCATTCAAGTGCACGTATCTTGGAAAAGAAACTTCTTCAAGAAGGATATAAGTGGCACATTATGTCAGAAGCACCAATGTTAGCACTACTAGGTGGCTCAACATAAACTTAAAATATCTCAGAAATACAAAACAATCAAAAAATATAAAAATCCAAAAAAATTAGAAAAAGGATTGAAAACATTAAAGAAAAAAATTATCCTCTAGTGAAAACTACATGGGCGGCACTTTGGACAAGTACCATGATGAAAACATGGAAAACATGTGTCATGTGAAGAATTGAGCATCTGCATGTGCCACTTCAGGAGAAATCATCTTATCACATCCATAATAAATCCAACATTCCTTCCATAAATCTAGTCATCTAGGAATCATTTATCCCATCCATTTTCATATATCTGCATCCATCTTCCAAATTATCTTGATTTTGAAAAATTTTGGTGCACGCTTTACCCTTTTTTATGGTAGACATCTTGACATGGGTCATTTTCATTGATCCTATTTGATCCAACATTATCTAAACCTTGAAGCATTATCCAAATAAAAATCCTCTACCCAAACCTGTTATCTTATCACAAGATAATCCTTGGCATCCTTTGTGGGCTTATCACACCCATCCATCCACACACCTATCCATGCATCCATACATTAGTAGAAACTGGGGGTAGATGTTTACATCTTGCTTCGGGAATAAATCTTGATCTATATCCTTTAGCTTATGTGGTGATCAAAACATTGGAAAACATGAAATCAAATTGGTCAAGCGTTTGTGAGCACCAATCCAAATCACTAGCCCATGGCATATTTTGACAAGAAGACGTTCCTTATCAAGATTTATCTTTCATCAAACATCAATCCAAAAAATCAATATTAGTCGCATCTAATGTCTTCATCAGCATCACATCATGTCAAATCATTCAAATAAATTTTGTTCCAACCCAAGCTTCCAAATCCCGATCAACCAAATCTAGTCAATCCATTGTCATCTTTGGATATCCTTCCCAATCCTCATGTTGCTTAACACTATCCTTGCATTGTTGTGTATCCTCAACAATGTTATCATCATTAATTAATTGATCCGATCAATCAATCCTAGCTTGGTTTTCAACAAAATCCTAAAAAAAAGAACCGATATCATCATGCATATCCACCTCCAAATCATCAAAATTATACTCAAATCCAAAAAATCCAAAAACATTCAAAAAATCATATCAAAAATCGAAAAACATCTCAAAAGTCAAAAAAAAACATGCCAATTGAACTACGTCGTCTCTGAGCTTGAATGTAGGCAAGGTTGATCATTGATAATCCCTTGAGACATTTTAGGTCAATCCTTTAGGTTTCCGTCGTAATGGCAATCCATTTGCTCATCTATTTCACATTTTAGGTCAGTCCTTTAGGCATCCGTCACAATGGCAATCTATTTTCCCATCTATTTTACATTTTAGGTCAGTCCCTTAGGCGTCCGTCATAATGGAAATTTGTTTGCCCATCTATTTCATATTTTAGGTCAGTCCTTTAGGCATTTTTCACAATGGCAATCTATTTTCCCATCTTTCTCATCTTCGAGTCAAGTCAATTGTCAATCGAACTACATCATCTCTGAGCCTAAACGTAGGCAAGGCTAATCCTTGATTGGACCCCGAGACATAAAATAAAAAAACATTCATAAAATATCAAAAATACCAAAAATATTGAAAAATCTCAAAACACCAAAAACAACCTCAAAACATTTGAAAAAACCAAAAAATGGTGCACACGTCTCATCTCGATTCCACCCGTAATAATAACCATTCATCATAAATCAATCGTCACCTCCATCCTTTTGTCAGTCAGTCGGAAGCAAGTCTAGTAGGTTCAAAAGTGAGCACCTAATTTTCAAAGTCTCAAGTCTAGGTCAGTAAGCAAGCAAGTTGGTCAACTCGGAGTATCAATAATTTATCATCCAATCAATCTCATCAAAACGCTGATCACAACATGTCCTAGGATGCATCCTTCCCATGATGGATATCAACATCAAGTATCACCTTAATTAAGCCTTGGCTAGCGGTACGAAGAACATTAACTTGATTGATTACTTTATCTGGTATTTTTGACTTATCTTATTTTGCACTCATCCATCTCATCCAATCTCACATGCATTGCATAATCATTTAAGATGTTTAAAATAATATAGATTTGTTATTCTAAGAATCTTACAAGCATCTCATTTGAATAATCATTTAAGTTGTTTAAAATAATATAGATTTGTTATTCTAAGAATATTAAAAACATTTGCATCATCATTATCACATAAATTTTTAGTCTAACCATCCATACATCCATTTTCAACCTCTCTGTCATGAGACCGACCTCAAATTGAACCTTTCACTCGATCTCTCGAGGGGGCATTGTACTAATGTACTTATTTTGTGGGGGCATCCAAAAAAAGAAGAATTTATTTTTAATTTTGATGTCTGCATTCTTTGAACCCACTATGGTTTTAGGACCTAGGGCAAAAATCTTCTATACTTTACATTCAAGGATGACCCTATAAATCTCAGGCCAATAAATAATGGAGGGAGAGATTTGACAATAAGGTATCCTAGGATATTATTTCATATTACAAGAGGGGTTCACCACCAAATAAAAACTTGGAAAATAAAATGTTGGAAAACATAGTGTGATATGTAAAGTAACTCTAAATGACCTAGAAAAGTAAATGAAACAAAACATAGAACTATAAAACTGAAAGTATGTACCTGGAAATTTGAAAGAGATGGAATGGAGCTCTGAAATCCTGACATTGCTTGTTTTTAGGCTTGGTGGGACTCATTCACCATTCTAGGTGAGTTAGTCCTAGTTTTGGAAAATTGAATCAAAGCAAGTTTCGACAAAATGGGTATCCAAATTTGCAAAGATCTCTAAAAAAATCTTATAGTGATACTCATTCGCCATAACTGGGGCATGAGTCCCATTTTGTCATGAAGTGTCCCAGGAGCATAACCTTGAACTGAAACTTTGCAAGCCTTTGATGATGGATAAAATAAAGGTATGTGCAGGATCATGATGGACCAAAAAGTGGTGATATCTAAGTGATATGATGGCCCATGTGGCTAGCAACTTTTTTTTACCCAAAATTGATGAAATAAAAATGGTTTTTAAAGGATATTCTTAGCTTTTAACCAATATAAATTGTGCTTTAATTTGAATTTAATAAATTATTATTATTCATTTTCTATTTGAATTATCACTAAAGTCCCGATTGATAGGATGATTGAAACAAATCTATAGCTTTCAAACGGTATCACATTTTTTGCATCCAAAACATTCGTCACATTCTATGCTTCACATAATATAAGATTAAAAAAATAATAATTTAATTTAATGAATTTTTTACCAAGTTAAGGTGGTCAGACATACGAGTTTTTATATTAAAAAAAAAAATTAATAAAAAATTCATAATCAATTATTTATTTGGAAAAAAATTACAAAAAAATATGCATCACATCAGGACACGAGTCCCCTACTTACATCTAAAATATTATAAAAAAAATATTATCATTTTATTCTGGTTAGGGTGGTCAGACAGACACCTACTTATTATTTTTTCCTTGAAATTTAAGTACTATTGTATTGAAATTTCAAATTTTTACCAAATAGATTTAAAAATAAAAAAATAAACCTAGTATTTTAGAAACTAAATTCAATTTTCTTTCTATTCTTACATATTTTTGGAATAATATAAATAACTTATTCAAATTTTCATGTCAATTTGCCTAACTCTAATTTTTTGAATTTTATTGCCTTTTAATGGCCTATTTTTTCCATGATGATCCTGCACATACCCATAAGCAATTTCCCACTAATTTCATGCAAATTGGATGGGTATTTTTCCCTAGATCTGAGTTTCCATGAGTATTGACAACTTTGTCATTTTAGTGCTTTTGAAGGCTTCAAATCCACTTTTCTTCAATCTACAGACCTACAATCACACATTAAAGAGGGAGAAAACTTATTAATTGTTAGGGAATGGGGGTTTGGCCAAACCACTTTTAGGTAATTAAACAAAATGATGAAATAATGAACATGAACAATGATACCTTGAATGATGTCTTGTAGATGATGTCTATAAATCTGCAACTCAATCATGAAATGGCCATGAAGGATGTAGATCTTGATCTTTGATAATAATAATAGAATAATCCTTGGTTTTGGATCTTCAATGCTACATCACAACACTAGCTCACTAATATTCTTGATACTTGATATGCTTGACATGATGATGGATCTTGAATTGCTGCAATAATTGATGAAGAGTTTTGTCCTTGAATGCACTTGTAGACTCAAACTTGCTATAAGGATGAATTCTTGAATTGTCATGGTTAAACTGAGAGAAGGAACCTTGTATTTATACTCAATTATGTAATAATTCCCAAAATTACAACACTACAAGATGACATCAGATCTAGGAGAATAAAATCCCATTGAAAATTTGATTTAAATTTGAATTTTGGTCACACGAGACTCATTCACCCAAGGTGGTGAATGATTCTCATTTGGCATAATGTATGGGACCTGTAGACATGCAAAATGGACATCATGCATTTCTTGTATTTTCATATTCACCCATCAATTAAATAAATCAGGTTTATTTAATTAATCTCCTAAAGTCATTCATTTAAATTAAATAAATTCATCTTTATTTGATTTAACAATAAAATCATCATCTTTGATTAAATAATACAAATCTTTATTTAATCTAAAATCATTTTCTTCTCATTTTTATTTATTTTAATCCTAAAATATAAGTCAAAATTCAAAATCACCTAATCTCCTATTAAATTAATCAAATCCTGATTAATTTAATCCTAATCACCTAAATCCTCTAGCTTTTCCCACTTTCACAAATAAATCATTTAATTGATTTATTAAATCTTCGAATTTCCCTCAACATGGCATATTTAGGGAATATTCCTCCAATTTGAATCTCCCTCTCAAATGACTTGTCCCTTCCAAAATAATGTTAAATTCTCTTACACATCTCTTACATGTCTCTTACACAAGTAAACTTGGCATTAACTCTCTTCTTTCATCCCCCCTAAACATGTGATTTCATCAAAATTCAAATTTCAAACTGGCACAATTACCAAAATGTGCACAACGCTCATCATCTCACATCTTAACAAATGGCATCTTGTCATTGGCTCATGAATGATCCCACATTCATCCAAATCCCTCAATCGTCTAACTTTGAATCTATAAATGCAAAGCATTTCAACACAACAACAACACAAGTAGATGCATAATCTCTTGCATTTCAGCATTATCATCTTGGCATTCTTGCTTATCAGGGGGTGGGAAAGGGCTTTCTTTCCACATCATGAGGAGCGCCACTCCCGCTATGGAATAGAGTTTGATCATGTTTTTTTTATGTGTTTTCATTTAGCTATTTTTGTTCTACTTATGTTGTTTGCATTTTTTTAACATGGTCAAGTATTTCATAGGAATCTTGGGTTTTTTTATGTTGAACTGGCTAAATTAACTAATGGTGGTTGTTGATTTGTTCTAAAGCTGATTTAGGCTTCAAAGGTTCAAAAGTCAAAATTCTTTAGAAAGGTGTAAAAATAGGTTTCGAACCTAAAAAATTAGGTGGGAATCATTGAGCCAAGGTAGTGAGTGAGTCTCAAATCACTAAATTTTGGCCACACAAGCTAGAAACACTAGAATTATTTTTGGTCAATGATTGGTGTCAAGATTTGCAATAAATGAGGCTTGTGGATGCAAAATAGGGCCAATTAAAGCATACGAAAGCCCAATATTTAATGAAAACTCTAGAGGAATGTGAAAGTGTGTTACAAAACTTTGTAACACAACAAATAAGGCAAGACTAAAGTTAATTATGATTAAAAATAGGTTTATTATGTTTAAATATGCAATAAAACCCTAGAAAAGTGTGGAAATGTGTTACACCACTTTACAACACTTTTGCAAGGAACTATTGAAATACATTAGATTACAAGGGCCCAAGACTTAATTTGAATGTGTTATTCACATTCGAACACTAAATCAGGGTAACATTAAGCCAACATACATAAGGAGGACCCAAACGAGTGTGAAAATGTCAAAGGACCCATTTTTCGACACTACATTTAGCCCCCACTTTAGTGAGAGGATGAACTTGGTTCTAACTCACACTAAAGTAGACAAACAAGAGTGGTACAATCATACCAATGTAGATGGTCTAGGATAACAAAGATCAAGGAGGTAACCAAGCCCCCAGGATCCAAGATCCCAAGTAAAACTAACATGAGCACAAAAAGGACATACACAAGGTGTATGGTTTACAATAGAAGAAGATACACGATCATGCAATGTGAATAACTAGAAGAAAAAATAAATAAAAAAAATAAAAAGGTGGATCAAGCTTTGATCATTTTTCCAACACGATATGGATAAGATCAAATCTATTTGTCTTAAATATGCATACTCATTCTGGGCTGACAAAACTCTTGGTTGTCCATCAGGTGAGAAGTCTAAAAGGGTGAGACACATACACTCATGGTTGGTATATACTCTCACACACACAAGTGGATATTAGGAAAGTCATGCCTCAGATTGGGCTTCCAGCTCAAACCATACCAAATTTATACCTCCTAATAAATTTCATAAGGTTTCGCACAAGAATGATCTTCGAGCTTCATTAGACAAGCAAAATTTTATATTCTTGGAGCTCATGAATAAACAAGATGGTTCCATACACATGAAAAATGTGTTATGCAAGGTGGCCATATAATCAAAATTGTAAATGTAAAATAATGTAAGGAATGTTCAAAGGTATTTTCCTTAGTTCATGTGAGGTCTCTTCCTAGGGAACATCATGCTTAATTTTTCCGAAAGAGAATAAGTCAAAGAAATATCATACTCGTGGAAGAAATCAAGCCCAATGACACCACCAAGAAAAGGAAGCATCGCAAGAAGAAATAAAATAACATAGTGAAACATGAGTGTCGATGTATGCCCCCACTTTAAAGTGAGTGATAAAACCATTACTGTGATACATTGCTTTAAAGTAGAAGGAGACATGAGAGCTTATTCAGAAATCCCTATGCCAAGTCATATGTTTCTGATAAGCTACATCATGAAAAAGGTATTATGTCACATGTGAGCCAGCTTAAGGCATGTCGTTTGATGAGTATAGAATAAGTCCACTATTTTTACCTTATAATTTCATTTTTATCTATATTCCTTTTACCATTTTCTAAAGGAGCCTTAATATTTAATAAAATAGGGAAAATAAATTATGATTAATAAATTACTAAAAATATGATAAATCTGATCATTTTGTGTCCAAATCAAGAGATAGTTCGAAAGGGAGTTGAAGGTTGTTACAAACGAAAGGACCTTAGGGAATTGATGTAGTGAAATTGACAAGCTTTTGTTAAGACTTGTTATTTTAGTTAAGTTGTTTTGATTTAGTGTTAAAAGTGGCATGTGGCCTTTTATCGATTTTAGACTCTTGTTTGTGAGTGGCCAATAGGTCGATAGGCCGATAGGCTGAAAGAACAAAAAACCTATTTTTTGTTTATAGTATGATCAACATATATGTATGCATGATGGAAATAGGGGGATATAATATATCCAAAGAAAAATCAGAATTGGCATCCAAACTTGATTATCCAAAAGATCCATCCAATTGTACATCGTCCACCCCATCTAATAATGCTTTATCACCTTCATCCATTTTGAGTCCTTATATCCCAAAATCCACATCCCCTCCTGCATCTAAATCTCCAAATTCAAAAGCCACTTCTCTTTCATATCTCCACCACCCTTCAAGGCATATGCCAATGTCAATCTTGCCAAGATTTCCATCCACTCATCTACAAGTCTTCCATCAATCCATCCATTATCAAACATCCATTATTCATCCTTCCATACCTCTTATCCAATACTTTTCATAAATCCATATGACTCACCATCTTCCCATCCATTTCATCCCCCTTACCATCATTCTACCAACCTTTATAAGAATACCTTCAATTTTCTATGGTCTAATGGAGTACATATTTAAGGGATACCATCCATGGAACTATATTCATGAGTCCTCCCTTTATCTCCCTACCATGCATCCACCATATTCTAAATCCACTTATCCATATCTTTATCCTTCTCCATCCATCCTATTCCCAAAAAAATCAGAAAAAATAGAAAAAAAGAGAAAAGAGAAAAAAAATGAAAAAAAAAAAAGTAAAGAGAAATCATTTTTCCAATGGTGAAAACCAATTCATGTGGTGCCTTGGATAGGTACCATGATGAAAAACCAGCAAATAGCTGTCATGTATAATCCATTACCCTCTTACACTCTACACTTGGAGGAGAGTTTCATTCATGTTATCCTATCTACCACACCTTTCTTTATCCCTCATTTACAATCCATTATCCTATCTAAATTCACCCCCCCTTTTTCTTCCTTTGATCTTGAAAAGGATAAGGATCTTCATATAAATCATGCATTATATCCTTCCATCCCTATTATCCTATCCATATCATGAACATTCCATATCCTTGATCCTATCCAAATCCATCTTCCCTTCCCATCTTTGATCTTGATGAAGAGATTAGGGGTTAAATATCAATGCATCCATATCCTATCCAATTGATCTTGATCATCCTATCCATATCCTTCATCTTGTATCCCTTACCCTACTTCCATCCTCATATCCTATCTCATTCCCCCCTTCTTTTCACCCTTGATCTTGATAATGCTAGGGGAAAAATATCCATGCATGGCTTTGAGAATGCAATCCTTACTTTTATTTCCATTCATATCATTTTTTCACTATCCTTCCATATCATACATCACTCATCATCTTACATTCATGATTGCACTACCTCTAGTGTGGGGCATATTAGTCCTTTGTAACTAGTCCTTGGAGCTTCATATTTCTATCCTGCATCCACCACCATCATCATCATCATCATCCATTATCCAAATATCTCTCTCCTATCCATGGAATTCCTCAATCCTTCCATCCTTTACTATGTCTTGTTTCTCCCTTGTCATTGGTGTTGAAAATGACAGTGAATTTGTAGACTAAAACTTGTAAAATTCTGAGATTGTAGATCTAATTAAGTATTCTTTGTCACAATTATTTGTGCATGATTAATCTATTTAGATCAATTCTTTGTGTATTATTATAATATTTAGATCAATTTTATCTTTTGTAGAAATAGACGAAATATTGTAGAAGAATGTAGAAAAAAGATAGAAGTGACACATCATATATGTGGAGAAACCCTTTTAGGAAAAAACTCCACTAGAACCAATAATACTTGTATTATTTAACCTTAGAATAAGATTACAATAACACTGTACCAATCCTTGATTGATATGCTTCCTTTTTCTTCAACATTAATTCTTCACAACCTGTAATGAACTCTCATGGAACTCATATGCACTTGCTGCCATATATAGACAATAATGAGCATTGTAAACTCCAAAGAGTTGACAATTACAAGAGCACAAAGATCCTCTCAAAAAATTATGCCTAGATTTGGAAAGTAGAGTTCCACACTATAACATGAAGTCAAAACCAAAGTCTCCTCAATTTAGGTGCCCCATACTAAACACTTAACTAAACTCTAGTCTCGAATATATTTTGTAAACTCCACCTCAAAGTTGGCACTAGGCCTAGAATTTGATGGTCTATTTTGGACCGTATATTACAACCTAAAATTTTATTAGACCATATTATTTGACTTGCTATATTTTTATATAATTGTAAATATTACACATGAAATTATTATTAAACCGTAAAAAAATATTGTAGGCATATATATATATAACGTTTATGATAAAAATATAAATTAGTTTAGAATTGAAATAATTCTTTCTAATTTCACTTAATACTAATATATATGATTTATAATATTTATTATAAATATATTTATTAATTCAAAATAGAATCTTTTCAAGATTAAATATAGTTCTTTCTATTTTTTTAAATATCAATCCCTATTTTGTCGAAACCTAGACATGCATTACTGAAGTGTTATCAATCCTCCAAACAGTTCATTGAAACAAGGTGTTGATTGGCTTAAATTAATACACACAATTTGTTTTAGAAATTGTTAAAAAAATAGTTAATATTTATATATATATATACTTTTATTTTTATATTCTTAATAGAAAATTCTTCTATGCTTTAACAAAAGAAAATAATTTTTATTTTTTTAAAAGATTCTAAATATTTTTGAGTTTCTTTTATTCTAAAAACTTTTTGAGTTTCTTTAATATAATCTTTTATAGAAACAAAAATCTTCTCCTTCAAACAATTTTTTTTGTTTTACTAGTGCAAATTATTTCATTTTTCTTTTATTAATCTAGTTTTAGAGTTTAATCTTCATTATCCAAACTCCTTAGAGAAGATGCAAAAATTCAGATAAGGGAAAGATTTTTTTGCACACTTACAACTTACAACAAAAAGAATAAAGATTTGCAAAAAGTAAGGAGATTTTGCTGCATAGTTACAACTTACAAAAAAAAAGAAAATGATTCTGCATAGTATTAACAGTAAGATTATTTTCATTTTATTTCTTTTGTTTAAAAAAAAAAATAATGATTTACAAATCTTATATTAAAAATTTGTAACAGTTTAACCATAGTAAAATTAAACATTGTATATTTTTTTTGTTAAACATTTTGGATCACATTTAATAATATTCCATGAATTTTTTTCCCTTTTTGTTTTGTTTTGATGCAACCACTACAACCCCCTCTACAACCCCATGTTCTATATATGGTAGTTTATATTAATTTTTTTTTTATGGTTCATTTTTTATAAATTTAGATGACTTTGAACAAAATATCTAAATCTTTCTTATTTTAAAAATATGTAGGGATTACAATTTGAAAATATCTCAGAGAAAAATAAATCTATCAAGCATTTTTTTCCATGGTCAAGTACATCCGAAGTTGTAGCACCCAATGAAGATCATAATTTTTATTTGAATGAAGACTTAGATATTTTGGGGTACACTGAAGAGTATCCTGATGAATATCAAACAAGAGAAAACAATACACAGAAAAAAAGAAAACTTCAAGTAAAACGAGAATTTAGTAAGGAATGGAAAGTAAAGTTTAAGTGGCTGAAATATATAATTTATGAAGGAAAAAAAAGTTATATAATGCATATTTTATGAAACACATAATGTAGGTGGACCATGGGAGAAGGTAATGGTTGCACTAACTTACAACATGATTCATTAATTACTCATGCCAATTCAAACATTCATAAGATTTTACTAGCTAAATGGACATGTGTGAATGAAAAGAAAGCAAAACCTATTACATAACATAAAGAAAATGTTGATGAAATTAACAGGAGTCATCACAACTGTGAAATTGGTTTTTTAGATGGTTCGAGAGGATTACCCCTTTCAAAATATGAATCACTTTTCTCTCTTGAAATTAAATTTTAGTTACCAAACATGTCAAAGAATAAGGACTACAATTCATACACAAATCAAATGGCTGCAAATCAATTTCTTTTTGCTATATCTAAGTATCTTGAAGAGGTACAAACTGCTAGAATGTTGGATAGTCCTTTTTTCTCTTTGATGTTGGATGAAAGTATAGATCGTAGTTTAGAGAAGCATCTTAAGGGCTATGCAAATTTTTTAGACTCAAAAGGGTTAGGGCAGCCAACTTCAAAATTTTTAAAGCTCATAAATGTTTGTGATAGAAAAGGAATAACAATTTATATTGCAATCAATGTTTTAAAGGAAGAAAGAGGGATTTCAAATACACACTTAATAGCTATTTCCACAGATGGTGCTTCATCCATGGTTTTTAGTGAAAATGGGTTTGTTTCTTTTATGAAAAAATATGTTCCTAATCTTGTAGGTTTTCATTGCATTTCTCATTGTGAATCTTTACTTGCATCAGATGCTTTCAAAAAAAATCTTGAATTGTTATTTGTTGAGAAATTAGCAAATAAGGTGTATTATTGGGTACAAAATTCTACTAAAAGAAATAAGGAACTCATTTCTTTATAGGAAATCATGCAACTTGAAACTCTTTGATATCTTCAAATTCATGGAGTTAGATGGCTTTCAAGAAGACAATTTATTGGAAGGCTTGTTGTATTGATGCCTCCTATATTGACTTTATGGAAAAATGAAATGAGAGAGTCATGGTACATAAGGCAAGAATATTTTCAGCTCATTTTTTTTACACATGCTTGCAGATATAATGCTTATGTTGAACAGGATGAATAGAAAATTTCAAGAAGACTATGTTGATGTTACATCATTGGGTGATCCCACAATATTGGTTTACAATTTTTGGGCTAATTGGACACCAAACTAATTTTTTTTAACTAAATCTTTACTTTCGGGCTCCTATAGCGATTAAACCACAAGGAATTTGAAGATGATGCAAACTAGTGATTCATGACATTTTTTTTAGAGATTCTAAATATACTTTTTTCAATTTTTTTGGAATCAAATTGCACTTATTTTTCCATCTTCAAAAACTAGTTTTTAAAAAAACAACATTTTTAAGGAGTGGCGCTCACCGTATACAACATAACTTTTTTATAATGAAGGATAAAATTTTATTTTTTTTGAATTTAGATTTTTAACTACGATATCTAGCACTTTCATTTGGTTTTATAGTGTTTTATTGAATATTTTCTCCTTAATCAAGTTTTAAAGTCAAACCAATTACAATTCATACATAGGCAAACCATATATAACATAACTTTTTCTATATGTATCAAAATTTACTCTTTTTCTTTACTGGATCAAAGACATCAATACCTAGCACGAACATATTTTTTAGAATATTATTTTGATAATATGCTATTTTACCACATCTGCAAAATAGAGAGCTTGATTTTAGGTGAAAAACCTATGTTTAATCAAACTAAAAAAACAAATACATAATAAAATTATATTCATTGGATAGCTAATTCTGAGGACTACCATCATCTAGTTGGGTGTGTGAAGTCTCCGCCATTTCATCCTCAACCCAAGCTTCGAAGGGAAAAATTATGGAGATTTTTGGTGCCAGGTGGAGAGAATGGGGGAAAAGGGGGGTTCTAGCGAACCCCTGTGTATTCACTCAAACCAAGGTTCATTTGAACCCGCTTTCCACAAACTTTATTTTTGCTTATTGTTTCGAGAAATGTGAGACCCGACATTAAATGGGTTCAATTGAAGGGGGGCTCTATCGAACCCCATTTGGGTTCACTTGAACCAAAAATTTGTTCTAACCCCCAAAAACCAATTTTTTTTTGCATGGGGTCATTTTTTGCAAATTTTCCTTCCTCACTCAAATTGTAAACCACTTTTGTGGGTTCACCTCATTAGGGACATATATTGATATTACTATAAACACTTTAAGCGGGTGGTTTATGAGAAGTGATACATTTTCTAATGGTATGTGTTACTTTTCTAAATTCTTGGATGTCTCTAAATATGGTTATTTAGAGATTATTAATAAAGAGGGCATTGTTCATAGGCATGATTTGCGGCTTGTGGCAATTTCACATGCACATGGTGATTATTTTGATTCACAAAAAAATCTCACTAAAACCTTGCATTGATGGTTCATTAGAGAGTTGTAAATAACTTGTAAAAGAATATGTTCAAGCACTTATAGATTGTTTGAATGGAAGATTTCCAGATATTATGTTTTTCAAATCTATAAAGTTGTTTAGTCCTTGTCATTATCTAAAGGATGCTCATGCTAGAGAAGATAATTCAAAGAGTTGGCTTGATAATATTTTTCAACACATGCAACATACTTTATGTGAGGGAGAAGAAAATGAAACATTATTTAATGTTGAAGCTTGTAAATAAGAGTTGCATATATTTTTTGACATTCTTTGTCTTAGTTGTGAGGGATTATCAATGAAGGAAGCTTGAAGGGGTTTTTGTGTCATAGAATCATATACAATTTTTCCAAATATGACAAATCTATGGCGAACAATCCTTACTATTCCAACAAGTATAGTGGCATGTGGAAGAGGATTTTCAAGGCAAAACATAATAAAAGATATCTAACGAATAGATACAATATTAGATTTCTTGGATGCTTTGATGAGAGTGTCTCTAACAACACTTGATGTATCAATAGTGGAATGGAGTAGAGTGTCTAAAATTTGGAAAGATTTCAAACAAAAAATAATTTAAAATATTTTATAAGTCATTTTTTTGTTCTCATTTGTAATGGTGATGTATCCTATATGAGGCAGAACACACCAATGCATTATGATTCATTGGTTTAATTTTAATGTCAGTATGTTACAAGTTCTATGCTAATAATATCATAAATCAAATTTATAACAGACTTTGAGGTTTTTCAAATTTGAGATGAATGGACAATAGGTGAAAAAATTGTCATCTTTTCCGACCTATTCCAAGAGATGGTCGCCTAGGTATTGAAGTGCTTCTATGGTAGAGAGGAGGCATGTGCCTTATGCTGAAAATGTTCTTGTCCCTCGCCTATGAATGCCTTATTATATGAAATTTGACTTGTAGTAAAAAAAAAAATTGTCATGCGAAAGGAAATAATGAAGACTAAACTATAGATAAATTTTTTTATGATGGTCAAGGTGGACCGTCAAATTTTAGCCCTGCAAGGTGGGTTCCACCTTCCATGTGGGAACCTCATGTGCTCCTATTACTTAGGAAATCATATTGGATGCCCTCACATGTTCCTATTATTTAGGAATAATTACAAATATCAATTTACATCTTCACTTCATGTGAATTTAATCTCTTTCTAATCCTAGTGTTGGAGAACACTTTCCAAGGACTTAGGAGATACATGAAATATGTTTAGTATTGCAATTAAATGGCATCCTATTCCCAACAATTGGATCCCATCCATTCCCCTATCCTAATCATTCAATCCTACATCCAGGCATATCTTATCCAATCCATTTATGCTCTATCCTTTTAATCCAACCATCTGAATCCATTCCATCCAAATGCAATCAATCATAATCCATGCAATCTAATCTTGCAATCTATCAAATCATCCAAAACATTCCTTGTCTTTGTTTCTATCCTTTTTTTAAACCTTGATCCTTTAATCTATTATCATCATCAAGATTGTCTTTCCCAATCCTCATGTTGTTTTGGGATGTGTCTTTCCCATGTTAAACAATGTCGTCATCATCATCAATCAATCCATCAATTGGTTTTTGGCTTGAATTGGAGCATAGTCCTTGTTTGATTTTGGTTTGTTGTGTGTGCTTGCTTGTTGCTTTTGTTTTTTATCATTGTTTGCATTTCTCATGGTCTTTTACTTTCTATTGTCACAAGGGAATCATGGTCTTCCATATCATGGTGTTATGGGGCATATTTTTGCATTTGACCTTTTTGATCGCATACTTGCCACATTGTCATCTTGGTTCCTTATACCTTGGTGCATAATGCCAAGTACACTATCAAATCTAGGTTTCTCATATCATTGCAACATGATGATCCTCCATCCTCCCTATCCATCCGTATTTTCATCATCCTTCTTTTTTTTCCTCTATCCTTTTATCCTTTATCCTTCAGTCCTCTCATCCATTTCGAGAGTGCATTCATGTTCTTTGAACTTGCATGCACTCTCAAGGGGGCATACAACTACCTCCTCATCATCCTTCATCATCCTCACTAGTGACTGGGGAATCATGCTTCTAGACCTAATCCCTCTCCTACCCACTATGTTGTATTCTTTGAAATGATGTTACTTCTCTTAGCCACAACATCATATCAAAGAGGGGAAAAATGTAGACACTGAAAAATGTCCTAACCTTGTGAACACCATTTTTCACATTAAATCTTTCTTGTCCTTTAATTATTAAATAATTTTAATTATTTGATTATCCCTTAAAGTCATATTTTCCCATTCATTAAATAATTATTAATTATTTAATTAATTCATTTTCTCTTTATTCCTCCTTGATTAATTAAATAAACTATATTTACTTAATCACATCACTATTAAACCATTTTCCCTATAATTAAATAAATTATTATTTATTTAATTATTCATGTTCCTATTTTTTGTCTAAAATTAAATAATAATTATTAGTTATTTAATTATTCATTACCCTTTTCTTCCATAATTAAATAAATTCTATTTATTTAATTGTTTTCCAATTTTCCCTCCACATTTAAATAATTATTTAAATTATTTCATATTTGGTCATTTTCCTCTACTTTTAATTAGATTATTATTTTAATTAAAAGTAAACCTTTTCCATTTCTTCTATAAATAAATAATCATTTTTATTTAATTATTCACTTTCCCTCCTAAATTAAATAATTTTATAATTATTTAATTTATTCTAGCCACCTCTTTTTTTGTGTCATTCTCATCTCTTCATCTCATTTAATTTTCATCATTGATCCTGTAACATTACCTTTTAATCTCCACCATCCATCCTTAACTAAACCCTATTTTTCCCTAACCCTATTTCTCTTTTCTTCTAAGCAATCTCATCCATTGATCACTATCATTCTTCATCTTTTAATCACATCCCTTCATTTGAAATTGGCTTTCTATAAAGAAGAGGCCTCCCATCCCATTTAGATGAACATCTTTTATGCTACTATTATGATGTTGGATTCATTAGCAACCACATTCAAATCTTCAACAACTCAACATAATACATTCAATATTTTGAGGTTTTCATGTATTTTAATTTTGAGGTTCACATGTGTTTTGGTTTGATTTAAGCTATTTTTATGCATATTTTTATTATATATCCATTTTAAATGCATGCATATATATATATATATATATATATATATATATATATATATATATATATATATATATATATATATATACAGACATATATATGTATGTATAAAAAAAATAAATTCTTTTGGACCTATCATCCTCTCTTTGATGATGATCTCCCTCTCATATTGAAGGGGGATTTATTTTTCCCGCATACAATTAATCAATTAGTTAGTCTGACATTATATTAAAATAAATCATGTCAACAAAATAAATTGATAATATAATATGAAATCATATTTCCAATACCACAAGTTTCCTAGACCATGTTTTCAAAGAAATATACTATTTCGAAGGAGAGAAAGGTAAACTATATCTCCTCATCATTCAATTTTCTATGATCAGATTTTAAATGCATGACTAAGTAACATAATAAAAGAAGGTGGTATAAAATAGGGTCTGACAATTTATCTCACTTTTTATACTTATATTTTAGTAACTCAATTATAATATAAATTGTATTAAAAAACTGTATACTTTTAAACATTATAAACATAAATAAACATAAAAAATTGACAGTTTATTTATTCATATCATTTCAAAACTGAAAACCTATGTGTCACTTTCAAGTGTTTTATGGATATGTGCATGATCATGATGGGCCAAAAAGTGGCAATATGTAAGTAATATGGTGTCCCATGTGGCTGATAGCTTTTTTTTTACCCAAATTTGATGAAACGAAAAGAATTTTTAAAGAATATTCTCAAGTTTCTACCAATATAAATTATGCTTTACTTTAAATTTAATAAATAATTATTATTCATTTTTTATTTGAATTACGACTATAGTCCTGATTGATAGGCTGATTGAGAAAAATCTATATCTTTCAAAAGGTATCACATTTTTTTAATCTAAAACATGCATCACATTATATGCTTCATATACTATAGGATTTTAAAAAATAAAATTGAATTTCATGAAGTTTTGACCAAGTTAAGGTGGTCACACATAGGATTTTTTATATTTTTAAAAGTCGTAATAAAAAAATCTTAATTAATTATTTACTTGGAAAAAAATTACAAAAAAATATGCATCACATCATGACATGAGTTCAGTACTTATATCTAAAATATTGTAAAAAAATATTATCATTTTATTGTGGTTAGGGTGGTCACACAAACACCTACTTCTTATTTTTTCAATGAAATTTAAGTACTACTACATTGAAATTTCAAATTTTCACCAAATAGATTTATATTTTTTTAAATAAATCTAGTAGTTTAGAAACTAAATTCAATTTTCTACAAATTCTATTCTTACATATTTTTTAAATAATATAGATAACTTATTCAAATTTCTATGTCAAGTTGCCTAACTTTGATTTTCTGAATTTTTATTGCCACTTAAGGGCTTGTTTCTTCCATGATGATCTTGCACATACCCTTATGTCAAAATGCTAGATTTAGTGTTGACCATTTCAATTATAAAAAAGTGACATAGTTATTGACATTTACCCTTTTCCTATACCACCTACCCACCCATTACACATGCTACTATACATTTATTCCTTACCTTATCCCTATGTCCATGTATCCACTAGTATATTCTTCCTATTCATGGGTTAGTGCAGGATCATAGGGGTCAAAACTAGGCCATTAAGTGGCAATGAAAATTCAAAAAAATAGAGTTAGGCAACCTGACATAAAAACTTGAATAAATTATTAACATAATTTGAAAAAAATGTAAGGAAAGAATCTGTAGAAAATTGAATGTAGTTTCTAAGATACTATTCCTTTTTCGGGAAAAAAGTAAATCTATAAGGTGAAAATTTGAAATTTCAATGCAATAGTACTAAATTTTCAGGAAAAAATAAAAAGTAGGTGTATGTCCAACCAAAATAAGTACAAGAAAAATAAAATAAAATAAAAACTATCAATATAAGTATAGCACACACGTCCACATGTGCCACATTATTTTTTGTAATTTTTTCCAAGTAAATAATTTGTTATGAAATTTTTATTAGAAATTTTTAAAAATATAAAAAAATGTTTCTCTAACCACCATAACTTGGTAAAAAAAAAATGAAATTTAATTTTCCTATTTTTTTTATCTTATATTATGGGAAGTATAGAATCTATCGCATCTTTAAAATTCAAAAAATGTGAAATTGTTTCAGAATTGTAGATGTTTGTAATGCCTCTCATGTTGCATTCACTACACTGATACTTTTTATGTTATGTTACATACTTTGAGACCTTGTTGGTGCTTGTTTCACCTTTTTTATTTGGTGTGGATGAGAGTTTATTTGACTTTGATGATCATGACACTTTTTACTCATGTTTATGTTATGATGATATATGGACTTAGTGTATGTTTGGCGTAATTTGATTATGTGTATCATGTGGCCTCTGACTATGCTTGTTGTGCATCTAGTTACTGATTGATTTATGATTTTTTTTATGATTTAATTATTGTTACTCGATGATGTGGTTATTTTTGAGGTCTTGGTGAGAGACAGTGTAACATCACTTGTTTGCAAGCGCCCTTCTACGTTATGACTTCCTCTCATGGTGTGTTGTTGTTTTTTATATATACATGTTTCTCAACATCTTGTTTGATGTAGGCTGCAGGTACTAGGCATCGCCTCCACCTGCACTGTTAGTTTTGAGCATGCCTCAAAAACACAATGGATATAATGAGAAAAAGAGGAGTTGACAAAAGGTCCCCAACCCTTGCCATCATCCTCGATGAGGATGAGTACCCACCTTTTTACCCTATCCATTTGGTTTGTATTCTTTGTCAGTTGTCTCACTTGGTGTCTCTCGTTAATTGAATAAACTATGGTCTTGCGTTGTTGTTTATTTTTATATTGTTTAATTTGAATTTAAAATTATATGGTAAATTAAATATTTTAAATGGCCTTGTTTAATTAGTTTAATTTAATTAAAACTAATTACAAGGAAATTTAAATAAATTTAGAATTAAAATAATAAGTAAATAATTTTTTTTTTTGAATTAGAAAGTATATGGTTTATTATTAAATAATTAAATTCAATTGTTTTATAAAAAGTATTGTTTTAAATTATATTTAATAATAATTGATAGTTTTATTATCATGAGAGCATAATTATTTAAATGTGGAGAAGTAATATGATTTTAAATAAATAAATAAGATAAGATTTTCGAACGAGATGTAAAAACAAGTTTAAAATAGAAAAAAATGGACTGCGTGCACATGCATGACTCCAAACTGAATTTCAAACTAGAAACTTGCCTATTTTGTTGATTTTGGATTCGGTAACTTATCTCTTCTTGAATTTTTATTTTGGGGAAAAGTAAAAATCTTTCTGGGGTTTTAATTATGCTCATTTTGGAAAAATGTTGATTAGTTTATTTTATTTTGGAAGAAGAAAAAACTTTGCTCTGCAAAAATATTTCTGAAAGAACACAGTTTTGGTATCAAAATTGTTTGGAAGGGAATTAATTTCTAAAAGTGATCAAGTGTTGGAGAAAGAATTTGTGGCTATGAAAGAGTGATCTTCAACACATTCTCTCCAAAAAAATTTGAGGCTAGGAATTCAGGTCGGTGTTGGATTTGATTTATTAATTTTCATTCTCCTTTTATGCAAACAAATTCTCTCCTTCTTGTCAAACGATTGCTTGAATTTTGTTCAATGAATCAAATCATTATTTTTAAGGAGATTTTTGTTCATTCTATGGAAGAATATATTTCATATTGCTTCATTTAGTTTCACCTTCAAAAGAGTATTTGAATCGGTGTCTTTGGATGTAGCTATACATACTTAACACCTTCACTTCAGTCCAAAGACTTGTCTATGCTTACCACTTTTGTTTTAATTATTTTGATTTTTTTTTTCCTTTCTTCCAATATTGTTAGCTTTGCAGATATCAATTAGATTTTGACAATAGATTTAGGTGATGTCACCCACTCTGTATTTTTCATCCATTCTATTATTTAGTGAGCTAAATTTCCCTTCCTATATCGTAATTATTGTTGGCTTCTTAAGGGCGAATCCTATAGGATGTTATACTTGATCTTATGTTTTAAAAAAAGATGTAAGAACTCACACCTTCATTGTATGGTTTGTAAATAACTAGGGTGTTTGCACCTATTCGACATATTTGATTTCCATAGTATTTAGAAAGGTCGGTTGCAACATATTAGAAATGGCACAATTTCTCCTTATTCACTTTAGATTTTATTTTATGATTGACAATTGATTTAAATAGTTATATTCACTACTCCTTGAAAATCCATTTTGGCTTGTAAGTCAGCTTCAGGATATTTGATAGGGGAGAAAACATGGCTAGCAAACCCCTTGTATCAAAAGATGAATTTATTGTTCCTTTTACAAGAATTATGTCTTTGTTGTTTCCCCTGTTGTTTTTCATGTACCTTTGGAAGTGGTTGCACTTTGTGTTATTTTTTGTTGTCGAGTCTTGTTAGCCTTGTTCACTTGACTATTTTATGTTGTGTGTCCTTATTGTCATCTCCTAGCATGGGAGGTGGGCCTTAGGTTCCACATGGTTAGGTGGAACTTGTTATGCACCCCATTGGGTTCCCAATTTGAGGATCATGATGCATGGAGATGTACCTTATACAATGGTTCCTGAGCTTACTAGAGTTGGAGATAGTAATGATGCTATGTATTACATTCTTTTCAGTTATATCAGATTATATATTTGCGGAATCCTTCTCATTGTTATAAGAGAAGCTTGATGTAACTTGTATTGATCTACTCCATGTATGGGAGTGGTGTGTGTAATCCTTGGTTCATATTTAATGCACTTATGTGGTGTTGTATCTGTGGAAATATTTGTAATTATTGAAAACTTTGAAATGATGTATATTCTTATAATGAATGTAATGGATGTATTCTTTGGTATTTACACATGATCACAGATGGATGGCTATGTAATGTTTTGGATGTATGTACATTGTTTAATTATTCTATATTATGGTTTTAAAATGAATTACTTGTGAGTAGATTATCATTTCTATGGGAATTGAGTCATGTTAGGAATGTTTATGAGTAATGCATTCATGTTACCCCAGAGGACTAGATAGATGATGTACATGTATAGTCTCATTATTAGTGTTTTAGGTTAATGTACATTTCATGTTAGTATAACTTAAAAAAAAAAAAATGCTTTAAATGTTAGATGTTTGAGTGTCCTTTCAAGATTGCATGGTGGGGCATTACATCTTTGTATCAGAGAAAAGGTTATCAAACACTAGGTACTCTAGGTTGATTGAGCCCATTATGCTAAACTTTGTGCTTAAATCTTGATCTTTTAAGTTCCCCTTTAATGTTGTGTAGGAGCATGCCTATGGATCGGGGTCGTCGTTGTGGTAGAATTCATGCTGGTGGTTGCAGAGCTAACCAAAAAAGTACTTCACCTCAGAGTTCCCATGAGCCTAAATGTGAGGAACGCTAGGTTTTCAAAAATAACCCAGGAGGCGGAGGTCAGAACCCAAATCAGTTGGGGCTAGGGGGAGTAAAACTATGCCAGTTGTTGGAGGAGGTTCTTGGCTGTTTAGGCCCTAGGCAGGAGGAGGAGCAGTGGGTGGTCATGGAGAGAGAGAGAGAGATCACCGAGGAGAGATACATTAGCAGATCGAGATGTCATGGTAGCAGGTCACATGAAAGACCTTTCGAGAGATCATCCCCCCACTTTTGATAGCTCTAGTGGAGGATAAGAGGTACAAACTTGGCTGATTAATTTGGATTGTGTTTTTTCTATGTATCCTTATGGTAGTAATACTAGGGTTAGGTGCACCATCATGCACCTCAAAGGTTTCACATCCACATGGCAGCGATTATAAGAGTAGAAACTGCACCTAGCACTAGTTATGTGACTTGGGAGTTATTCATGGAGAGGTTTAGAGCTTGTTTCTTGTCAGAACACTGGATACAATGTCTTATAGATGAGTTACTTGAGCTAAGATAGATGGAAATGTTTGTAGAGTAGTATGAGTGTCAGTTCTATGAGCTTAAGAAATATGCTAGGATCGATAATGATGAGGGTATGTTAGTGCACCACTTTATCAGGGGATTGAATTCCTGCATCAATGGAGGAGTCCAAGTCTTTGAGCCAAAGACTATGGAGGTGCTTGTGGAGAGGGCCTATTTAGTTGAGGAAAATTTGGCCATGGTATTAGGAGGCCACATAGGTGTTCAAATTGGCAGTGCAACTTCATCTAGTTTTGGCCCTAGTGGTGGGTAGAATCAGGTAGCAGGATCCTCTAGGATCTATCATGCACCCACCAAAGGTGGTCAACAACAACAACACTCTCAATCTAGACATAATAATTCACAATATCATCATGGTGATGGTGGTTCTCAATCCATGAAGAACTATAATTAGTGGCGTAACAAGAACAACCATTCTGAGCAGCTTGTACAAAGCACCTAGATTGCAGCTAGTAGGGGTAGTGTTGAGTAGTCCAATGTACCACTAGGCAACAATGGTTTTGGCAAGGGCACAAGTTGTTTCTCTTATGGACAACAAGGCCACATTGCTAGGCAGTGTCCACAAAGGAGTGGTATAATTTTTAGTCAAAGTCCAACCACTT
Organism: Sequoiadendron giganteum; assembly: GCA_007115665.2. Taxonomy (NCBI): domain Eukaryota; kingdom Viridiplantae; phylum Streptophyta; class Pinopsida; order Cupressales; family Cupressaceae; genus Sequoiadendron; species Sequoiadendron giganteum. The sequence continues at coordinate 68,447,114 of CM021101.1, read as the reverse complement.
ACAAGTCAATGGTGTGTGATACAAGTAGGTCACACTGAATATTTGCAATGGTTGATAACCACCAAGCTGATCATTAGGGCACCATGGTGGATGCATCAGGTGTGTTACAGGGCATTAATATGTCTATTCTCTTTGATTCTGGAGCTTCAACTTCATTTATTTCTCCTTCTATAGTCAAGCATTGTAGATTGGTGGCAACAAGGCAAGGTGTTAGGTGGTAGGTTAAATTGGCCTCCAAGGTGAAGGTAGTAGTAGAATCCCTTGCTCAAGGTTGTACTTTGGAAATTGGGTCACTTGTGAATATGGTGGATCTTCGTATCCTACCTCTTGGATCCTATGATGTTTTTCTAGGTATGGTTTGGCTGAGTGCTCACTCAGAAATGATAGATTATCATCGTAAGTCTGTGAGATGTGTAGATGATTAAGGTAATGAGGTTGAGATTGTTGGAATATAGAGACCCATCTCCTTGTGGATTATTTATGCTATGTAGCTGAGGAGATGTATGAACTAGGGTTGTCAATTGTTTGTTGTGTCGATTAGTCACTTGGAGCTAGGGGAGAGTCAAGTAATATCCCTTGATGATTATCCTATCTGTAAGGAGTTCATAGATGTCTTTCCTAGTTAGATTTTAGGGATGCCACCTAAGTGTGACATCAATTTCAAGATAGACCCAGTACCTCAAGTTCAGCCTATTTCTCAGGCTCCATATCACATGACGAATCAGGAACTTAAGGAGCTTCATTTACAATTGGAGGAGTTGTTAGCAAAAGGGTTCATTTGTGAAGAAGGACAATTCCCTTCATTTTTGCATTGATTACAAATAGCTAAATAAGGTGATGGTGAAGAACTGGTACCCTTTTTTGAGAATTCATGATCTGTTTGATTAGTTAAAGGGAGCTAAGGAATTCTCAAAACTTGATCTCAAGTCGGGATACCACCAATTGTGTATCACTGACGTAGATATACACAAGACTACATTTCACACTTACTGTGGGCATTATGAGTTCACTAATATGTTGTTTGGATTGATGAATACACCATTAGTTTTCATGATTCTGATGAATGGAGTCTTCCATACCTACCTGGATAGATTTTTCCTCATGTTCCTTAATGATATCCTAATCTAATTGAAAACTATGGAGGAGCATCAGGGGCATTTGAGACATGTGTTGCAGTGTCTGAGAGACAATCAGTTATATGAAAAGCTAGAAAAATGTGAGTTCTTTAAAATGGAAGTGAAATACTTGGGTCACGTTATCTTTGGTGAAGGTATCGTTGTGGATGCTTTAAAGATCCAAGCCATCGTTGATTGGCCTGCACCCATGAATGTTCTTGAGATTCATAGTTTATGGGTTCGGTAGGCTACTATCAGTGATTTGTTCAAGGATTTTTGAGGATTGTACACCCCATCACTTCTCTTTAGAGGAAAGGGAAGAAGTTTATTTGGTCAGAGTAGTGCCAATTATCTTTTTAGACTCTTAAGGAGAAGTTGACCAGTTCACTAATCTTAGCAGTTCCCGATCCTACTAGGGACTTCATGGTGTGTATAGATGCATCCTTGGAGGGTTTAGGAGCCATTCTTATGTAGGAAGGTGGTGTAATTGCCTATGAGCCTCATAAAATCAAGAATCATGAGTTGAATTACCCCACTCATGATTTGGAGTTAGCCTCCATTGTGCATGCTCTAGTGAGATGGAGGAAATTTTTTTATTGGGGCATCGATTTGAATTGTATAGCGATCATCATAACTTACAGTATATATTTATGCAACCGAACTTGAATGCTAGGAAGAGGAGATGGATGGAATTACTTTTTGAATATGATTTTGAGGTTAAGTATATCCAAGGAAAGGAAAACATAGTGGCAGATGCTTTGAGTCGGTAGAGATATGAGTTATCTACATTGAATCTTGGTGTAGATTTGAGGAACTAGATCCTTGCAACACTTCCTACAGATAGTCGATATCAGGAGGTGAAGTCAATAATTAAGTCAGATAGAGCATTGGAGGGAAAGTTTGCTGGTTATTCTTTTGAATTGGATGGTCTCTTGCAGAATATGGGTCACATGTATGTACCTCCTATTGAGGGCCTGCATACCCTAATAATGATTGAGGCAAATCAGGCTCCCTATTCTTCTCATCCAAGAGTCAAGAAGATGTATGCAAACCTTCACCCGCTATATTTTTGGGCTAGAATCAAGAGAGATATTGCACACTTTGTTGTGAGGTGTTTGGAATGTCAGAGAGTTAAGTTAGAACACCAACATCCTGTAGGTCTCTTACAACCACATCTCATTCCTGAATGGAAATGTGATATCATTACGATAGACTTCATGATTGGTTTGCGTATGTCTTCTTGTCGGCATGATGCCATTATGGTCATTATTGATAGGTTGACTAAGGTGGCACACTTCTCTCCCATTCGGTAATCTTATAATGTTTCATTTGTGGCAACAATATTCAAGGAGTATATTGTTAGACTCCGCAAAATTCCACAAAGAATTATTTTTTATAGAGATCCGGTGTTCACTTCTACACTATGGACATCCTTGTAGCGTGCCTTAGGGACCCAATTGAACTTAAATTCTACATACCATCTAGAGATAGATGGAAAGGCTGTGAGGGTTAATTAGGTTTTGAGGACATGCTCAGAATGTACCTTATCGACCAGTAGTCTCGTTGGGAGGATTAATTGCACATGATGGAGTTTGCATACAATAATGGGTACCATAGTTTGATTAGCATGCCTCCTTTCTAGGCATTGTATGGTCATCCTTGTTGAACTTTGTTGAGTTGGGACTATCTTGAGGACAAAGTTATTCTTGGACCTGAGATGCTTCAAGATATGGAGCAATAGGTTGCTCACATTAGAGAGAACTTGGTAGCAGTGCAGGACAAACAAAATTAATATGCAAATGTGCATAGGTTCAACTGTTAGTTCTCAATCGGTGATTAGGTGTTCTTACAAGTGCATCTGTGAAAGATTCCAATCCGTTATGGGAAAGACTCTAAGCTCACACCTCATTTTGTGGGGTCATTTTAGGTTTTGGAAAGGAATGATCTCACTGTTTATCATATTTATTTGCTACCTTATCTATTATGCATACATGATGTATTCCATGTTTCCATACATAGACCTTATTATCCAGACATATCTCATGTTCTCGATTGGAATGCCTTACAGGTAGAGGATTGGAAGCTAGCACTAGAGCCCATGGCCATTCTTCAGCATAGGAGACTCACTCTCAGGGTAGAGCCATTGAGCAGGTGAGGGTCTAATAAGATCCCAATGATGAGACTTTGGCTACACGAGAGGATGCATCTTGGATTCAAGATTCTTTTCCTTATTTGTTTGCAGGCTTCTAGGAGTAAGCCTGGTTCTAGGCAGGAGGATGTAATGCCTCTCGTGTTGCTTTCCTTGACCTAATACTTTTTATGTTATGTTATGTTCTTGAAGACCTTGTTGGTGCTTGTTTAACCATTTTGATTTGGTGTGGATGACATTTTATTTGACTTTGATGATCATGACACTTTTTACTGATGTTTATGTTATGATGATATATGGAGTTAGTGTGTGTTTGAAGTAATTTTATTATGTGTATCATATGACCTATGATTATGCTTGTTGTGCATCTAGTTAGTGACTGATTTACGATGTTGTTTATGATGTAATTATTGTTATTCGATGATGTGGTTATTGTTTGAGGTCTTGGTGAGAGGGATGGTGTAGCATCACTCGTTCATGAGTTCCTTGCTACATTGTGACTACCTCTCATGGTGTGTTGTTGTTATATGTATATATACACATTTTTCTTGACATCTTATTTGATGTAGGTTGTAGGTACTAGGCATCGACTCCACCTGCACTGCCAGGTCTGAGCGTGCCTCAAAAACCCAATGGAGATGATGTGGAAAAGAGGAGTTGATAAAAGGTCTCCAACCCTTGACATCATCCTCGATGAGGATGAGTACCCACCTTGTTACCCTATCCGTCTAGTCTGTATTCTTTGCCAGTTGTCTCGCTTGGTGTTTCTCATTAATTGATTAAATTGTGGTGTTACATTGTTGTTTCTTTTTATATTGTTTAATTTGATTTTGAATTTATGTGGTAAATTAAATATTTTAAATGGCCTGGTTTAATCAGTTTAATTAAATTAATATTGATTACAAGGAAATTTAAATAAATTTAAAATTAAAATAATAAGTAAATTAATTAATTTTGTGAAATAGAAAGTATATGGTTTATTATTAAATAATTAAATTCAATTGTTTTGAAAAAAGTATTGTTTTAAATTATATTTAATAATAATTGATAATTTCATTATCAGGAGAGGATAATTATTTAAATGTGGAAAAGTAATATGATTTTAAATAAATAAAGAAGATAACATTTTCTAACGAGATGTAAAAATAAGTTTAAAATAGAAAAAATGGAGTCCGTGCACATGCATGACTCCAAACTAAATTTCAGACTGGAAACTTGCCTATTTTGCTGATTTTTTGATTCGATAACCTAAATTAATTTCTGGAAGTGATCAAGTGTTGGAGAAAGGATTTGTGGCTGTGAAAGAATGGTCTTCAACAAATCTTCTCCATTTTTTTTTGAGCGTAGGAATTCAGGTTGATGCTGCATTTGATTTATTAATTTTCATTCTTCGTTTATGCAAACGAATTATCTCCTTCTTGTAAAACGATTGCTTGAATTTTATTCAATGAATCAAATCATTCTTTAAGGAGATTGCTATTCATTCTATGCAAGCCTATATTTCAGATTGTTCATTTAGTTTCGCCTTCAAAAGATTATTTGAATTGGTGTCTTTGGCTATAACTGTACATACTTAATGCCTTCACTTCAATCCAAAGAATTGTCTATGCTTACGACTTTTATTTTAAGTATTTCAATTTTTTTTCCTTGCTTCCAATATTGTTAGCTTTGCAGATCTCAATTAGATTTTGACAGCAAATTTAGGTGACGACATCTGCTCTGTACTTATCATCCATTCTATTGTTTAGTGAGCTCGATTTCCCTTCCTATATCATAATTCTTGTTGGCTTTATAGGATGTTATACCTGATCTTATGTTTTAACAGTAGATGTAAGAACCAATGCCTTGATTGTATGGTTAGTAAATAACTAGGGTGTTGGAAACTATTTGACCTATCTGGTTTCCATAGTATTTAAAAAGTTCAGTTGTAGTAGATTAGAAATGGCGCCATTACTCCTTATTCACTATAGATTTTATTTTATGATTGGTAGCTGATTTAAATAGTTATATTCACTACTCCTTGAAAATCCATTTCGGCTTGTAAGTCAGCTTCAGGATATTCGATAGGGGAGAAAACATGGTTAGCAAACCCCTTGTATCAATATATGAATTTATTGTTCCTTTTAAAGAATTTATGTCTTTGTGATTCAGTTGTTATACCAGCCAAGCATGTCACCCAACTCATGCTATAAGTGATTCGATTTTTATTTTCTTAGTATATATATGTGTGTTTGAATTAAGTGTTGTTTTTGTAAGAGTTCAATTACTATTATTAACAACACGTTGTTGTAGATTAATATATATATAGAACTGTATTTTGTAAGACAACAAAAAATATAAATTAAATATAATTATATATATATATATAAAAATATGTATAAATATATAGGTATATATAATGATCACAATTAAAAAAGAAGATGGGTTTGTCCTTTTTATAGAATATGTACTAAATAGTTCCCTCCATTATTTAAATGACTTCTTAATGAATGAATAAATACAATGTAATTGATTATTTAATTTTCTTTATGATTAATACATAGAATGTGATAGTGAATTAAAAGGATGATTTGTATGGTTCTAAGTGAGTGTTGGCAAGAAGTAGAGTCCACTTTTTGGCCAAAAAGTGGAAGTGTTTTATTTGATTTTCAGAATTTGACACATTCGACCTTAAAATTTGAAGCACTTAGAGATGGAATCTTCAAAAAAGTCACTATTTAGTACTCAGAGTCTAGTTTCCAAATATGTAATTTATTCAATACCCAAATTGTACAAATAGAGTTTCAATAGGCATTTCTAAAAACCACTGTTTAAAAGTCACTTTTTTTACCATACCATGCACGTGTACGACATCCATATTTTGACCTAAATTATCATATTTTTCTAAAGCTTTTTGGAAAAATATTTGTGACTCATTGAAGCTTGTTTTCGATATTTTTTGTAATTTTTATTGAATATATTTTTTTTGTTAAATTTGTAGTAGGCATATTTGTCATTTTGAAAAATCATTGTACGTCATGCATAAGATGACCTAAACTTATCATTTTTTTTATTTTTTATTTTTAAATTGAAAATAATTGTCTGAAGTTTGTTCTCGTGCAATTCGTTCATCAAAATGTTATGTTGACAAAAAATTATTAAAATAGTAAAAAAACCTAATATTTAAAGTGTATGGACCTATTTAATTAGAAATTAATTGAAAAATAAAATAAAAATCCAATTGTAAAAAATATTACATATTTTGAATCTACACTATCTCATCTAAAATGGGTTTTAATTTTGTCGAAAAATTCTACAAAAAAGGGCATTAGCCATATGCGCAAAGTTAGTATTTTTTTGTGACATTGCTAAGACCTTCAGCTTGTAGGTTAAACCAGGTCCAAAGCTTAGGTTTGGGTCCCCAAGCCTTTTTTCAAAGCGAAAAACAAAGCAAAAACCCAACCAAAAATTAAAATTTTAAAAAACCGGATCCCATTCCATAGAATTTTTTTATGAATTTAAGAAAGGGATCCCATTTCTTAAATTCATAAAAAAAAAATTCTTAGGAAACGGGATCCTATTTTTGGCTCGGGGTCCCAAACCTAAACGGGATCCCGTTTATTAAAAAACAAGATCACTTCTTTTGCAAGCCGATTTCATTTTTTTTCCTAAGGAAAAAAATTTCACGTTTTGTGGATTCATCTTTGTGCTTCTACCCAAGTTGTTGTGTCTTCCTCTTGAGTTAATTCTAATTGAGGAGATTTTATATGTTGAAATTTTATTTTGGAACCCGTAATGCTTTTATTTACCCTCGACTATTAGTTCATGCGTAATCGATTTTAGGCTTCTAGAGGTGGGAAAAAATGTTGCTTTATAATGGGTTCTTCATGTTTTTTCTTTGTGAACTATTTTCCTTATGGTTGATTTTAAATATGTGTGTTTTAGCCTTGCACTTGGAAGTTGTCTTATTATGGTGATCTAGTGTGAGATGGTGCATGCCTCACTTGATGTATTTACTTATTTGGCTTTGATAGTTTGTGCAAGTTGGCTTACCTAGTTTGTCTTTATGAAGTTATTGTGTTGCTAGTAGGGAGAGTGGCTTCCCACGTGGGTCGGGACCCTAAGTGGTATCCAGGGTAACCCATGTGGAAGTTGAGTTAATAAAGTGATAACCTAATAAATAGTTAGGGGGATTGGGTAGTAATCACACTAATAAAAGATAATAGATGCCTCTCTAATGGCACAAGTGCTGATTTAGGTTGGAGATGAGATGAGAAGTCCTAGAATGCCAAATCAACTACCTTGTCTTCATGAAAGGTAAGTTGATTCCACATGTAAGAATGGGGGTCGGGGATCAGTTGAGGTCACTAGGGTAACCCAAGATGAGGGTCGGGACTAAGGAAGATCCACATTGGGTAACCCATATTGAGCCATGCGATGACACTCTTCCCTTTAGAAACTTTGTATTTTGTTGTTTCCCCTTTTGTTGTTCATGTACCTCTGGAAGTGGTTGTACATTGTGTTTTTTGTTGCTTTTTTTGTGGAGTCTTGTTAGCCTTGTTCAATCGATTGTTTTATGTTGTGGGTCATTCTTTTCATCTCCTAGCATAGGGGGTGGGCCTTAGGGTCCACATGGTCGGGTGGAATGTGCTATGCACCCCATTGGGTTCCCAACCGAGGATCATAATTTGTGAAGATTTACCTTTTGCAGTGGTTCCCGAGCTTAGCAGAGTTGGAGAGAGTAGTGATGTTATGTATTACATTCTTTTCAGTTATATCACATTATGTAATTGTGGAATCCTTCTTGTTGTTATAAGGGAAGCTCTATGTAACTTGTATTGATCTATGCAATGTATGGGAGTGGTGTATGTAATGAATGGTTCACATTTAATGCTCTTATGTGGTGTTGTATCTGTGGAAATATTTGTAATTATTGAAATCTTTGAAATGGTGTATATTCTTATAATGAATATAATGGATGTATTCTTTGGCATTTACATGTGATCAAAGATGGATGGCTATGTAATGTTATGGATGTATGTACATTGTTTAATTATTTTATATTATGTTTTTAAAATGAATTACTGATGAGTAGATTATCATCGCTATGGGAATTGAGTCATGTTAGGAATATTTGCGAGCAATACAGTCATGTTACCCCAGAGTACTAGATAGATGGTGTACATGTATATTCTCATTATTATTTTTGTTGGTTAATGTACATTTCATGTTAGGTTAACTAAAATTTTTTTTTGCTATAAATGTTAGATGTTTGAGTGTCCTTTGGGGTTTTTGTGGCGGGCCATTATAATTTTTTTCAATCAACCTATCAATCAGGACTTTAGTCAGAATGTATATACAAAACAAATAGTAATTATCTATTTAATTCCAAATAAAACATATCTTATATTTTTGGAAAGCTGACAATTTTCTCAATAAACCTTTTATGTTTCATCAATTTTGGATAGAAAAGTTGTGAGTTACTTTTTTTTCATATCACCACTTTTTGGACCCCCATGATCTTGCACTCACCTTCATACAATGTTTAAACCCTTATTTGCACACGTGCCTCTTTTTACATGTTCTCCACCCTAGTCTAACAACTTTTTTATTCTTAGGTCTTCTTTGCTATTATGGTTCATTTTCAAACCTACAAAATTGACCACTTAAAATTAATTTTTTTAGCTAGCCCAAATAAAATTTGTTCCTCGTAAGGGCTAACATAACACAAATTTACATGATGTTTTCTATTTCCTTATATTTAAACATATTTTAAACATTCATTTTAACATTCAAGGATTTTGAAAGCTATATTTTCATGCCATTTATATATCACACTTTAATTTATGCACTGCGAAGAATCTTGATTTAGACAAGCATTCATAGGAGCATAAGTATGACTAAAGAGTGTTGCATTTTTCATTCCTCATTATCTTTTATGGGTTGAACAAGAAGAATATGTCCACTTGTCACACAATGATAGCCCTACCAATGTATTTTAAATCTTGATAACCTTCTAATGTCAAGAAAGTAATGAGAAGGAAAGGAAAATCAAACGAGCATTGAAAAATAGGGTTTTATATAAAATTCCAAATTAAGTATATAGATTAAGGATAAATATCTAGTTGTAAATTTGATCTTGAATATACCTCACAATGTAAAAATGAATTATTTTATGTAAAAGTTAAATGGTATCTTAAGATACTCCATTTTTTATCCAAATGCATATTTAGTTAAATGCTACATCAATCTTAGTACATTCTTCATTCATAGATCTTAGTATAATTGTTACTATTCACATTTCCATAATTAGTTAATAACTATAATCAAAATACATGCTTAACATTGGATTAATTGTCTTGGTTGATTAATGCTTAAATATATATGTTTTACTAGATCAGTGTATATTATTTTTACAAGGAAATATATTTTCCTTCTATAGTTGCAAGGAAATCTCCAAACCTAATGAGTTTTAACTTTTTTGTGGACCAAAAGCCTCCTAATTGAGGAGGTGTGATCTAAAAAATAAAAAAAATCTAGAATCAAGTGCTTAGTTATTTTATATTTACTATAGGAAATAATTGTTTAGAAGTTCCTTCATAAGAAAGAGTTGGTCTATGTTTGTTTGGGAACATCAAGGAATTTTTTTTGGAGACTTGGGATGACAAACATGTTAAATTCCATGGTGAACATTTGTAATCCTTAGTTAAAAATGTATTCCCCCTATCAAAACTAATGAATGAGTCAATTAATAGATAACTCCTAGAGTTTGAAGGGTTTATTTGATTCATTTAGCTCATAGGCATTGGTTTGCATGTCCACTCTCTTGGGGGATGTTCAAGAATACTATAACAATCAATTTAAAGCATGCATAAGCATTGGTGCTCATGTTTGCCTCAAGTGGATCAAGTGATTTGTATACCTTTATCACATTGTAGCAATGTTTTGGGAATATAAAAAATGGTTGAAGTTTGTATAAGCTTGTGTTACTTGTTGAGGAACATTCTAGGTTGCATTTGGACATTTTTTTCATTTTATTTGAATGTAATTGACCATTGACTTGACTCAACAAAAAATTAAATTATATTGATTCCAAGATGAACGATAGTTTGAGAGAATTTATTCTAGATCCAAATGCATATCAGATAATGTGTTATATCATTCTTTGTGCATTCTTCAATCATAGATCTATGCACAATTGTTTCTATTTAAATTTCCATATTTAATTATTGATACGATCACAATACATTCTTAACTCTCAATTAATTTATCTTAGTTGATATATTATTGAACATGTATGTATTTTACTAGATTACCATACTTGATAATCTTAAGAAATTGTTTTTCTTTTCTTTTTGCAAGAAAATCTCAACACATGATGAGTTCCTAAGTTTTGGGGGACCAAAAGCCTCTTAATTATGGAGGTATAAAAATTTGAAACATTTCTAAAATCAAATAGCTGGCTATTTTATCTATTTAGTCAAGGAAAGACTAGTTTAGGTGCCCCTTCATAAGAAAGTGTCAGTCTATGCCAGTTTTGAAGAATCGAGTACTTGTATGCAAGTTTTTAGAGCATCCAAGGAAGGTGATGTGTGTAAGTGTTAAACTTGATTATTTCTCCAATTTTGACATGTTTGTCATTTGCTATAAAAGAAAATATGTCAAATGTCATAGCAAACATGTATATGCCTCTCAATGAGTACATGTCTATGCATTAATAAAACTAGCAAATTTATCAATGTCCAGATACCTCTTTAAATTTGAAGGGTTTTGTATGTGCATTTCAACTCTTAGTCTCTTGAAGAATATTCAAGAACTTTAATTCAGTCAAATTAGAACATTGTATGAATATTAGCACTAATGTTTACCTCTTTCAACAAATTATTTGCATAACATTGTCATATTCAAATATAAATTTGAAATTATAAAAAAATTATTGAAATTTTCTTATGATCCTTTCTAAATTATATTCAGACCATATATCGTATTATATTGATATATTTAACCATTACATGATGGAAATGGAATTTTATACGCTTATTATAATTTTATTTTTTTTATGTTATGAATTTTTTAAATCATATATCATTCTTTATTGATGTCTTTTTCATATTTTCCATGCTTGGTGATCACCTATGAATGCGCCAAGAATATCAAGCACGAACAAGACGTAATTTTACTGAAAGGGGAGAATGGTTAGCTTCCAAGATATCCACCATGATTGCGGGTCCCCTACCGATGGAATAATTCTAGACCTAAGGCCCTTTGCTAAAGCTACGAAACAAGATTCAAGGCTCCAGTGGAAAATAGGAGTAGAGAGGTATCTACTAGTGGCAGACACAGTCAAACTTCATAACTGACAGCTACCTGTAATGGTCAAGTCGAGCCTTCGGTACCGCTTTAACAAGTTTTCTTATTTATTTCCTTCGGCGACTCCGATAAGTTAAACCTGCTGTAACATGAACGCTTTATTTCCTTTTCTCCGGTCAAAATACAATTCACATTGCCATAAACCATCGACTTGCGGACTACAGTGACACCTATTAGTGGCAGACAGAGTCAGATCAATCTATCCAATATTGGTGAAGTCCAGCCTTGTATTCCCAGTGGATCAGCTTCTTTATTATCCATACAATTTTTTTAATTGAATAAGGCTACCAGTACCTTAATTTCGTGCTTTTAATTATTCTATATGGAAATTTCAAATCACTTCAAATTTTTTACAGCAACTTATTTGGTAAGTCCTCTGTTTATAATTTTCGTTTGAAGGTCACATCAGCATGCTTTTTGTCAAGGTGTCTAAAAAAGTCCAAAAAAAAGTGAGACCAATACTTGTGCATTCACATCATGAATAGTTGAGCGCTGATGTGGCATCACATGATTGCTTGCTCTTTAGATCAAAGTAATACATTTTATTTAATTATGGGTAGTCAAGTCACAACTATTGGGCATTATATAAACAACTACTATCACAACTATTGGACAGTATATAAACCACTACTATCACAACTATTGAAACATGCTCAACTAGTGGGTCCTCTCCTCTATAAAGAAGAAGATTCATACAATTTGTTTATTTTGTCTTCGTCATTTCCAACAAGTTAAGCTCACAAAACATTTATTATTGTGGTGGGTAAAATTAAAACTTAAAATACAGATATTATTTCATAGGGACACAACTAATCTCTTGACAAATCACACCTATGTATATAGAAAAATACAGAAAAGCATACATAGTAATATACATAACATGATGAGACGACATAGTGCAGGGCCTGCAAAGATAGATGATAAAAGTGACGAAACTGGCAGATGGGAGGAAACATCACGATGAGGGAAGCAAGGAGATAATGACATAACAATGATATTAGCTTGTTTTTCCCGCTGCTTCAAATTCACTAGTGTGGTGGCTTGCACAAAAAGCTATCTGTGCATTGTGGGCGGGAAGTGCTAAATAAGTCTAGCATTTTAAATTGTAACAAGTACTATTTTTGGAAAACACTATTTGTTGTGGGTTTGCTCATTCTATAGGTTGAAAGAAAAAGGTTGGAGAGCAAGGGGTGAAGTTGTAGGTGGGGGAGATGAAAAGCCAACTGAATTGAGGTGAGGGATTTCTAAGCGATTGGGTTATTGTTTGTAAAGGGTTTTAAAACATTAAGTGGGTTGCAAATTTCATAAAATTCAATGTTTTGCAACCTAGAATTTTACAAAATAGTATGAATGTCTTGAAAATCCTTTGTTATTTAGACCATAAGAATGTAATGAAAGGCATTGTTTTATAAACACCCAATGTTTTCCAAAAACCATTAACACTATGTGTTGTGATCTTTTTCATGATGTAGGTTGAAAGAGAAAGGTTGGAGAGAAGGTAGTGGAGTTGTAGGTAGGGGAGATGAAAAGCTAACCAACTTGAGGTGAGGGGATCTAAGTGATTGGTTTGTTGTTTGTAAAGGGTTTTAAAACATTAAGTGGTTTGTTGTTTGTAAAGGGTTTTCAAACATTAAGTGGGTTGCAAGTTTTCTAAAACCCAGTGTTTTGCAACTTGGAATTTAACAAAACATTATGAATGTTTTAAAAATATTTTGTTATTTAGATCATAGGAATGTAATGAAAGCCATCATTTTCTAAACACCCAGTGTTTTCCAACAACATTAACACGTTGTGTTGTCAGCATTCTCATTCTACAGGTTGAAAGCGGAAGGTTGGAGAGCAGGGGGTAGAGTTGCATGCGGGGGAGAAGAAAAGCAAACTGAAGTTAGGTGAGGGGTTTCTAACCGATTGGATCATTGTTTGTAAAGGGTTTTAAAAAATTGTGTGGGTTGTTGTTTGTAAAGGGTTTTTAATCATTAAGTGGGTTGTTGTTTGTAAAGGGTTTTCAAACATTAAGTGGGTTGCAAGTTTCATAAAACCTAGTGTTTTGCAACCTAGAATTTTACAAAATAGTATGAATGTCTTGAAAATATTTTGTTATTTAGACCATAGGAATGCAATGAAAGACACCTTTTTATAAACACCTAGTGCTTTCCAACAACCATTAAATTTCTCCGTTTCACCACTATCAACAAGTTTAATAATTATTACCAATAATGGCAAGAAATTGATGTTCTTTCTATTTGTAATGCACACCTACATATATGAGCTTAAAAACCACAAGAGCTTGGGTATGTTATGATGTAGGTTGCAGTTTTATAAATACCCAATGTTTTCAAACAACCAATTATACATAGACATTATGATTGTAATCAAAACCTTTAGTTATTTAGATAGTTTGAATGCAATGAAAGGCACCTTCAACATTTATAAGAACTCTTAGGTAGACTAAAAATGATATTTCAATTTTCTCATATGATGGTAAAACCATAGCAACAAAAATCTTTTGGGGAAAAAATTGGAAAACCAAATGTATAAGATTTTTTGAGAAAATCAAGTAAAATTGAATTTAAAAAAAACATAAAAATTGTTGAACAAGAGATAAAAACTTTTTAATTTTTTTTTTAAAGGAATTTCCATAGCATAGAGATATAGAGAGAAATAAAATAAAGAGTTTAACTAATGAATTGTAGAAAATAGATTTTTTTAGTTTTTATTCATAAATTGTTGATTACATTGCATTGTACATCTTTCAAACTCAAAGCATTACTTCACATTGCATAATTGATGCACAGGAAGGATAGACCTTAGCAAAACTTGACAAACTCAAGGCATTCCCTTAAAGACTTCACGGGCAACAACAAATGGAACATCTTAGTAAACCTTGTCACACTTGAAGACTTCGTTTCTAGGGTATTCATAGGAAGGAAGAAAATACACCAATACAAAGTAGGACAACACAACATCATGGGACGTCACTATTACAGTACCTTTCAAAACATTAGTTAGCTCCATGCACCATGTTACAATGACAACTCTCTAACAATGAAAACCAACATGGGAATTTTTAAAATCCTTAATACAGATTGGAGGCCTCTTTCAAACATTCTAATGGTAATTCCAATGGGTATTCAATAAATTTTCTCAAAAACCAACCCTAACTTGCTTGGCACCAACACTTACTCAATGGTTGTAAAACTAGTCCTCTTGGGAGAGTCACAATAAGACTTGACTAAGCCTTCAAGAGTGCTCTAAAAATATTTGTGTAGGTCGACAAGACCTCTCACTGCATTCAATTACTATTGCTAATGTCAAAAAAATGAATTTCAGACCTTGATTAATCTATTTTTCTTGTTTATGCTGCTACACAGTCTAAAACATGCAAATTTTAGGATTTTTGCTCACTCAAAACATTTTCCACCTTTAACTTGGAACCTTGCAAGCTTGAGAAATGGTATAACACATAAACATATGATTTTCCACCCATTTTGGTGATTTTTCACAAGTGGAATTTAAGCAAATTACATCTTTTTTGCTCTCCTCGGGTTACCCTAAGTAGGGTTTTGACTACTTTTACAAAAACTACAATATCTTGCACAATACTTAATGAAATTCAGTGGCACAAAAACTAAAATGAAGAATATTTACATACCAATACTTTCTAATCAATTTCAGACCCTCACATAGATTGTAGAGTCCATACTAAATGACATAAATGAGCTGCAATGTTAAGAAACACATAAAACTTGATTTCCTTCACTTCAAAAAATATAAAAATCAACTTGATTCTCCTCTTTTAGACCTTGGAGAGTGTATACATTCCTTACTGATCAATATTTTGCCTGATTTTAACGTTTCTTTATTTGTTTATAACAATTACTTTCTTTTTTGCAACTTGGATAACTTTGTTGCTTTTTGCATGACAACTTTTTTCACATTTAGCAAATTTTTACACTTTTTGATCCAAACCCAAATAACACATCAAAATGAACCCCTATGCTTCTAAATGGTCATAAATGGACTTATAAGACACCTAAAAATAGAAACAAACCAAAACCAAAAAGTAGACAAAAGTATGCAAATAAGGTCCTGATGAACCTGCACCACACACCCAATGGGAAGAAAAACTCAAGTCCCACTTGAGTGTAGGTCTACAACTATATATCCATGCTTTATAATATCAACTTCAAACATTCAAGTAATATCTTCCATAGGAAGACCTTTCCATTTGACCAAGTATTGAAAATAGTTTGTGTGTCTTCTCTTCTTGAGTTTCTTTGTATCAAGGATGCACTCCAATTCTAAAGGTTTGATGGGAGGAAGGTTTTGGATCCATTCTTCATCCTCAAATGCTTGGGACCATGCTTCATTACCTGCAAAAACATCCCCTTTGAAAGGTTACAAGTTAGATACATTAACTGTAGGTGAGATGCAAATCCCATTTGGTAACTCAATTTCATATGCATCATGACCAAACTTGAGAACAAATCTGCAAGGTCCAATTTTCTTCATCTACAACTTGGAATATTTTTCCTTAGGAAATATTTTCATCCTTATATGAGCTAGAACCAGGGATAAATTTAAGAAACCCCCCCCTCGACGCAGGTGTAAAATCATGGCGAATCCTGTATACTTCTCGATGAAAAATATTAATTTTATTGGCGATTTTTTTCGTTTTTCGAGAAAAAAAAATAATCCCCATTGGTGAATATTTTATAATCCCTGGAAGTCTATGGAAAATCATGGCGAATTACAATTTTTTTAAATCGAATAAAATATTTTTCATTGGCGAATAAAACCATTTTTCAAACCAGAATTTTCTTTCCATTAGTGATTAAAACCTTTTTCCAAAGCAAAAAATATATTTTCATTGGCCAATTATAATGAATCTTAAAATAATAAAAAAATCTTGTGGTGAAATAAAAATCATATGGGTCGTTCGATGGATGACTGTATTTGCATTCCAGGAGTAAATCTCTAAAGCACTAGACTTGCGATTTGAAACCTCTGGAATATCACTAGGACGATTAAATTTCTAGAAATCAATGGTTGAGATTTTATTACCATAAAAATGGTTATAAAGTTATGTTTCTCAGCGATTGGGTGACCTCGGCAGGATGCACAAATTTTGAACTGACAACTCATTTAATGAATTGTACGATGCCATTAAGGGATGTCTTCTCAAACACCAACTAGATAGATTTAATGTAATCTTTTAAATCCTCTGAAAGGATAGATCTTAAATAAGGTATTAAGGAGTTTGGAGAAATGGATTTAGTAGCAGATTGTCACTTTCTACTGGTAAAGTTAAGTAAGCCTACATACAAGGAAAGGTGGCAACATTTTGAGCTCCATACTCAGAGTTTCCTCAAAATGGTACTTCCAGCTGATATTCGGGTATGGGAAGATGAAATTGTGGCCTTCATGCAACCAAATTTGAATTAGCCTAAAGAAGAGAAACTCGACATCATTTCCCAGCTACGTTCAGTGGCGTGGAAAGAGAAAACCAGCTATGCCGAGTAGAACAGGGTTATTTTTGTTTTAGAAGAAGAAGAAGAATGCAATGAATTTCATAATTTTGTTATGAAAATGCAGTTGGAACTGTATAGAGTACTGACACCTCCACCAGTTTAACAACATACATGAATCCTTTAGTGAATTGTGAATTTGTGACACATAATGATAAGGGAGTGTAGTTTCAGCTTTTGAGCACTTTTTGAATTTTGATTGTACAGGGTGTGGGGTGACAGGTCTGTGAAACCACATTTTTGGCATTAGAGAGATAAAATAATATATTTCTAAATCTATGTATTTGTCAATGCTTCCTTTTAGTTATGAATGAATTGTGTTTCTTCATGATAATTGTTCAATGTTTATCTGTTAGTGTTAGGTCAAATTCAGAATGCTTATTTTTTCATCTCTGAGACTTTGTGTTCAGATTAATTCATCACTCATTCACTCTTTTCAATGCCTCGAATCTTGATGTTGTACATTTCATTTCATTGAAATTATGAATATTTTTGAAGAAAGTGTGGTTGGCTGTGGCAATGGCAGCGATTAATGCCATATGTGATATGAACATCCGAAGCAATTTCTTGGAAAACTCATAGCTTTAATGAAACAAGATTTATAATGATTTCATATCGTTAAATGAGTGATTTTGACAACTTTTCATCTTGAGGTAGAGTTCAAGTTGGCATATAGCAAGATGCCAATCAAATTAGAAATTTTAATTATATATGCTAGTAGCGGCACTGGTGGCCCATAAATAGGGATAGTGATTCAATGATTAGTAGAAGGGTTTTTATTTTCTAGGGTTAATAAGGATTCACGGAATCACGAAAAAGATGATGCAGTATTTGGGGATACTGTAAATTCTCCTACCTACAATTATGTAGTTACAGAGTAATCAGTAAAAGATGAATTTCTTTCAAGTTCAAAATGGGTGGAATTGGAAAGAAGTTCATATGGTTAACTTGAATTTTCAGATGGGTTTTGAACCAGGATGAGGAGCTCTGATGGAGATAAGTGCTATCCCAAAGCATAGAGGTTGCAGGTAAAAGATGGGAGTAGATTTGCTTCTCCTTTTGTATTCTAACAGCTCCCATTTCCCCAACATGGTTGGCTAGGAAAACCCCATGCATTTATTTTCAAAGAGATATTTGTTTAAATTCATCTTTTGTATGACTCTGGTTCTCGAAGGGGATAAGTACATTTTGTATCTTCACGGCTCCCATTTCCTCAAGAGTGATTGGAACCCCCTTTGCCCAGCATGGTTGGCAAATCCACCAGCAAAAGTTTGGAATCATGAATTTATTTTTAGACCCACATTTACTTTTAGAGATAGATGTGTATTAGGTTTTCAGCAACAAAGCTTGGAAATTGAAATCATTTTGTAGTCCATTGTAACGACCAAAAACTTGGAATAAATTATTAAATTTTTTCTATGTAAAGTACTAAAGTGACACACTAACAATTTTTATTTATACAAAACAGGAGCTACAGTGCTACTCGTCTATAAAAATATATATAATAATGTGACATTGAAATTTAGTTGTAATAAAATAAATGGTTGTGTTGTGTTATTCTTGAATCTTCATTATTCATTTACGTTTAAGCGTAAAGAGTTGTTTTCTGAGTTCGGAACTTCAGTGTCTATTAATAATTTAATATATTCAAATCAGTTTTTTTTCTTTTTAGAAATTAACTAATATACTCTATGCAATATGCACTTGAGAATTCATGGTTACTCAAGTTTCAAGTTCAATGGTTGGATGAACATTTGATGTATGGTTGTAGTTACATTCCGTAATGAAATGAAGAGAGTGATAGCCTTCCCAATTTAAACCTCCGGAATTACCCTATAACCATTAGATTTAGAAAGATCAACGGTTAAAACTTAAGATTATGACAATATCAAACAATCAATATGAAAATTTTATGACGGTTTGGTTATTTAAATGCCTAAAAAAATTGTTTAATTTATGAATTTTTATATAAAATCTTTTATAAATGGAAGATCTTGAAAAATTAGAAAACTATAATAATTGTTAGTGATAAATATAAAAATTTATTGTTATAATTAACAATTAACAAAAGTTTCAAAAATCGTATTAAAAATAAATCTTACTAAATATATTCTAAAAATTAAAAATAATTATGTTTTATTTTGAAAAGATTCTAAATTAATATATATTTTTATAATAATATTATAAATCACATATATTAATATAAAAAATGATAGCTATTAATATTATAAAAAATTCAAAAGTTTCTAAATTCATATTAAAAATATTGAAAAAAGTTATATTCTATTCTCTTTTTATAATAAAAATTATAAAACGATATATATTATAAATTAAAATACTATATAATAATTTTTTACGGTTTAATAAAAATATAGCAAGTTAAACTATATGGTCTAAGACTAGTAAATTTTATAGCTACAATATATGGTCTAAAATTGAAAAAATGGTCAAATATTTAATAAACCATCAAATTCCAGGCCTGCTGTCAACTGTCAAGTGATTAATGTTTATTTATAAAGTTAATATAATAAATTACTCAAGTTTCAACCATTGGATGAAAATTTGATGTATGGTTGTATTTGCATTCCGTAATGACATAGACAAAGTGATGAGCTTCCCAACTTAAACCTCTGGAATCACCCTATAACCGTTAGATTTAGAAAGATCAATGGTGAAGAATTTGCAACTTGTAGATGTAAGATGTGTCATTCACTTTAATGTTCCAATTTTGAGAAACAAAGCATTTAAAGCACTTTGTACTGCTAAGTGTCAACTGTCAAGTGATTAATGTTTATTTTTAAACTTTGAAGTTAATATCATAAATTACTCAAGTTTCAACCGTTGGATGAACATTTGATGTATGGTTGCAATTGCATTCCGTAATGAAATGCACAGAGCGATGGGCTTCCCAACTTAAACCTTTGGAATCACCCTATAACCGTTAGATTTAGAAAGATCAATGGTTAAGAATTTTCAACTTGTAGTCTTGTAGACCGAACTCCTAAGATGTGTCATTCACTTTAAAGTTCCAATTATGAGAAAAAAAAGCATTTAAAACACTTTGCACTTTGAAATTGTACAATGATTTTTAAAGTCTTCAATCTTAAAATTTCTCACTGGCCATTGCAGTGCAGCACGCTGTTTTGGATTCCATAGTTCCACTTCCAACAATGCCATTCCAGTTTTCAAGCGTCGGGACTCAGAATCTGGGTAAGTGAAAGAATTCCCACGTCTACATTTCATCGTTTGAAATTTCTTAAATTATTATTTTCTCAAAGTTTGAAGATTAGTTTTAGACTTTAGAGACTCAAAAATTCATTAAAATTAAGGAGGACTAATAGGTATTACTTATTAGGGAATTCAAATTTCACAACTTCACATTTGTACAAGCATGTCTACCACCAATACCACTAGAGCAATGTCCGATAAAAAAATACATTATGCATAATTGCTTAAAACCCCAAGTTTCACCAATGGGTACCATGATATTTATGATCCTAAAATCTATGGTAGGCGTACCTCAGAACTTAGATTTTCATCTCAGAATAAGGCTGCAAAGCAAACAAAAGTTAATAGTGTCAATGCATCGTGGGTAACTAGATTAGGGCGCATGATGTTACACGAAGTTTTCCCTTGCCCAAAATTTATCATGGTCTGTGCCGAAAATTATGATGATAAGAAAAGAGAAATTGTTAATAAATATAACCAAGAAAAATTTTTACCCATTAATGCACAAGAACTTGGAAAAATGTTGGGGTTTACAACCGAAGAATTTGGAAACCACCACATTGACCTAGAAAAGCTTGCTAGTGATTATGAAGCAGTGGAAGAAAGGCTGAAAAATGATTTCTTAAATAATATAGTTAGGGATAGAAACAAATTGAAAGGTGATCATAAGCCTCCTTATAATTTGGATTTTTTTAAACCATGGGTTCAGGATACTATTTCCATGCTAGCATTTTGCCTCGATCTAAATAGGAATTTGGATGTGGGTGCAAGCCTCCTTGAAATGGTATATAATATCCATTATGCTGATGAACATGTCAAATATAATTATACTCAGAACATTTTAGAATCCATGCATAAACAATTTTTAATGATTAAAGAAGGTTGTATGAAGACATTTAGGTTCACAACCTACTTGTGTTATCTTTTTCTATTCAAATTTAGAGGAATGTTTCAGACCAACAAGCTTCAAATTTAGCCCTATAGTAATGTGGAGGAAAATAAAATGGCTTTAGTATATGAATGGACCACTGAGATAAGGATGCATGATTCTCGAAGAAACTACAATCATTTTTTAGACTACTTTTTGGCTCCCTTGATTCAAGTAATTACAAATAATCCAATGCCTAGATTGCCTATGTAATGTAGAAACTGCATGCAACTAGGAAAAGAAATACAATTGGCTGATTGGTACTTAATGGAAGAATATATTGTGCTAAGATTTTATGGATTAGGAGTACAACCATACAAACTTCCAATACATGTGACAAAAAGCGTTTTTGCATTGGAATATGTAAGGTAGGTGCAGAGTGCTGATGAACTACACTTTCTCAGTCAGCAAAAGAAGACCTTATTTCCTTCTTTACCTTTTTCATGTGGAGGGTTCACATTCGAGAGAAAAGAATTTACTGTGGCACATAATATTTTGATTTTTTTTGCATTTGATGCTATCTATCACTGGCAATATGATCCATGTGACATCATTAAATCAATGATTGTGGCCAATAGGAATGCTGCAAATAGAATTCAACATCAAAGTAAACCCTTGCTTGAAAACTTGAGAAACAAGGATTCTTGGGATGAGGTCAAAATAGCAATGGAGAAAAGTGCTGCTTAGAATCGTATTCCTTTTGAACAATTGTCAGATGAAATTATGGCATTGCACTAAAAGACAAATAGGATGTACAAATTTTTTTATGAAAAAAGTGATAAACCATCTAGTAGAGTTAAAATTCCAGGTTCTCTAGAGAAGGATGCTATAGATAAAAAATGGTCACGATAAAAAATTACTACCTTTTGGTCTATGAGGAAGGACCTAGGAGAAGAAAGAGCTCTTGCAGAGTATGATGATAACAAAGAAGATGAAGATTTTAGCAAATTGTGGAATATAGAGCATCCTGATGAACGTGATGAATCTGATGATGATATTGATATGGAATAAGAAGAACAAAGCCATGCCAATTACAAACCTATTTTAAGTGAGGCTGCAAAAGAAGAATATGCTTCAACATATACTACAGGAGCAACCATACTTCAAAAAACTGGTTATGAAGGTGGTCCTTTGGGGTCTAAAGGACAAGGCCCTTCGACAATACAAAATGTTAAGTATAGAAAACCAGTTGATAAATTTGGCCTTGGGTTTGGAGGTGAAAAAGTAGACCAAGGGGATACAAGACAAAATCAATTTGTTAGAGCTTCTAGTCCTCATCCTCATGGTCAGATACAATCACAACTAGGACATGCCCTTGGTGGACATCTTAGTGCAATTGGGAGTGCCATTGGTGGTGATGGTATGGGTAGTAGTACTAGTAGTGGTCAACATGTGCTACAATGAAAAATTACACACAATACTAAGAGGAAAACAAAAAAAGATATCATAGAAACACTAGGTGATCAAGGCAATCAAAAGAGGCAAAGGATTTTGATAGGTCCAAGTCACACTGTCAGTGGATCCACCAGTACCACAAAGGAGTTATTTCCAGAAACTCCCACAAATCTAGTTAGTGTGGGTGCAACATCATTAGCAACTACAAGTACTCTTATTCCTTCGCCATTCAATAATTCCATTGTTCCTGCCTCCCCTGGTTATGATTTCATTGAAGAGTTTAAAAAGAAATCAGACTTGAATAAAAAAGAAAAGAAGCAACTGATGGAGAGTGTGTCTGTTGTAACTTTAGAGATTGCAACAACCATGGTATTACCCACATTTGACACAAATAAATAAATCATCGAGTACACAATTGTTGTTCTCATAGTTCAAAACAAACCAACAAATCAAATGGATTGATCTGAATACTAGGTAACCAATTTTCAATTCGATTTTTATGGCTTGAAAAATACTGACAAAATTAATGTATCAAAGAAGAACAATGAATTGGTGTACACATCATTGCTAAAGCAAGATAGAGAGAAGAAAAGGTTTCAAACCCAAATAGAAAAGTTACAAGCAAACCTAGTAAGTGAGAAAGCAAACAGGAAAGCAGTAGATAACAAGAGCAATGAATTAGAAAAAAGAATAATAAAATCTGCCTCTACATCAACAAGCAAAGAGGATAAATCAAATAAGAGAGAAGTGAATTGACCTGAAGAGAAGGCTAGATGAGAGCAACAAAAAATAGGATGAGGAAAAATCCACTTCAGAAAAATTAAGAGTAAGCATTGCGAATGGAAATTACAGTGGGAATAAAAATTGGAGAAACAAAGAAAAACAATTGAAATATTGGAGAAAGAGCTGACGGAAGCAAAAGAAGAAATTAAGTCTTCTCAAAATAAGTTATTTGCATTTTATAAAGATATGGCGAGGCATATGAAACAAAAGATCTGGGATAAAATAATGCAGAGGTTTGATCATTTGTGTGAAATGTTTCAATTGATTGATGCTATTAAACAACATTATAAGAAGCTCAGCAAATATTTAGTGGACAACAAAAAGGTGCTAGAATTAGAGAAATCTGCAAATGAAGTTCTACAAATAGTTTAAAAAGATAGTGACAATGATATGAAATCAAAAGGGATTACTAATCTGATAGAAACCTCAATGAAGTTGTCATCTATCATTGAAAAGTGTTCAAGAATGTTTGGAACAAAGGAATATTTGCATTTGGTTGTAGACAAGATGAAGGTGGTGGATGAAAAGGTAAGGAACTTCACAGAGCTTGGTTTTCCAGAGGCTTTTGACACAAATGAGCGATTCATTGGAAAGGATGGTTTTAGAAAGAAGATGGAAGGTGCAAGGAAGATTGATTTGGACCAGTTTCATCAGAACCTAGATGTGAACTATTTTAATTTGGATTCAATTAGAACACTGATAACCTTGAATACAAAACTGACTAAAGAATTCAAGATAGGTTCCACTTCTAATTACAATCATGAAATGTTAACAAAACTTCAAGTCAAACAGTATCAGTTAGAACAAATGGAAATTCCACCTCCTGAAGAGTGGAAGTTTCTAGAAAAGGTGATACAGTGACTTGATTTTTTATTTTCAACCATTGATAATATGAGTTTCCAAGTTCCAACATAGCTCTGTGCAGATTTGTCTTTGGGCATTGGCAAGATTTTGCATTACCAGTGCCAATATGTACTCCATATGAAATTCAATTAAAAAGCTCAAATTCAGACTTCAGTAATGTGATGATGTTCAATTATCTGTATTATTTATTTTATCATTTGAACTACTGTTGAACTTGATGGAACTTCTAATTTTGCTCTCTGAATTCCTCTTTGTCTTGACCTTGTCTTGGTCTATCAATGTGTCATATTTTTTGGGAAAGAACCTAAGGTTGGGGTTTTTATTTTGGTTTTCATGAAAATCCTAATGTTGTATGTAATATCTTGTGTGAAAATCTATTTGGATGTTACCTTTTTTGGGTGGATTTTGTTGGTGTTTTCTAATGTAAACAAAGTTTGTCTCCTAATATACCTATGGAATTGGCAATTCCAATCAAGGGCATGGGATGATTACAACATTATTTCGTAACTTATGATAGTCATTTTATTTGCAATTTGAATTCAAGCTCTAAGTAAAGACATACAGACACATGATTTCACAAACTCGTACAATTTAAACCAGTGCCATATACCATTGGGGAGTCAAATTCACAAAAAATTAAAATTTAACAATAGATTCAATTTTTCAAATACATAGCATATAAGATCCCTGACAATATTGCATTACAATAGTGTCAATCCATATCCTAACCCAATACTTCTTACTAAATCCCTTTACAAACATATCCATCCATGATTCCATCCAAGCATTTTAATTAATTCCTTGAATTAAAGCCAAAATGGAAAACATACACACGCGAGCACTGAGTAGTGAGATGAACACCATAATCCTTGATTATACTATTCAAAATTATGATATATTTATACAAAGGAGAGACATGAGCTCGAAATATAACATCATAACTCAAATGCTAGTACTGTTGTGAAACATCAAATCTTCATAAACCTAAAACCCCATTACCGAATAACCCCAAACCTAAATTGTATTAATATTGAAATAACTGGTTCTTACAATCTGTTCTGCAACTATACCTAGAATCAACGTCAAAATATATGACTTTCCAACCCCTTTTTCTAGCCTTGAAATCCTTCTTATAGAAAACGAAGGAGCAAACAAGCATCGGGCAAGAAATTACACATGTCATTGGTCAATTATTAATAGACCATAATCAATTATACTATAACCATTGAGCTGTTAGTTGCTGATAATAGACATTATTTTACTCCTCTTCGGTTCAGTACTTGTCCACCCATCTATAGTATTCCTCATTTGTTGGCTAGTTAAAATTCATCACCTCGATCACCTTAGTATCGTAAGGTGTGTACTTCACCACAACCTGGTTAGCTTCTCTCTCAAAAGACTCTAAGAATATGCTGGTATTAATTATTTTATCCATACTGCTCACCAGCAAGTCATAGTCTGGGCCATCACAAATCAATTTTATTTGTGCATCAATAACCTCTTATGCCCTATCTTGCCACTGCTGCAGTGTCTTAATATTTCCCTGTGCATCTATTATATATGGTAGAAAAGTATCATTCCAGTCATCAAAACTCTTTACCAGTTCTCTAATTTTTCTACTCAAATCAACAGGTAGGGCCTGTAATCTCTTCAATGATTTCACAAAAATTAGAGTAGGCTTCAATGACTGAGGCCTGGTTTCTACATCAAACCTAGAAGCCTTAAACATAACATCTAAATTAGTGGCCTGGGGGATCCACTTCTCAACCAAAGGCATAACTACTTCCCAATCTCTGTTAATGTTTTTAATTCTACCCAAGAATAAAGAATACAAAGAATGTACAAATGGCAACCTACAATCAACCTTCTCATTTAGATGCCTCAAAATGGTGTCAACCACCTCATTGTGTTTAGCAATTTCATCATCCTCACTTGCCTTTAGGGCAGCCTACAATTCTATGATTTTATTTAACATTTGCTTCTTGGTAGGATCCACAGAATACTCAACTTCCTCTTCAACTGGCTCTAGTGCAGGGCTAAGAGTAGGTGTCTGAATGGGGGACCTAGGAGTAGAAATGATTGGGATATTAAGGGGAACTGACCCTGAAGTAGTGGGTAGTACTCTGATACCAGGGGCATTGGAGGATTCTCCTACCTACCCATATTTTAGTCTATCTACTTCAGACTGCAAATCAACATTTAGTTGTTGTATTCTACTATATTCCCCAATTATTATGTTGTATTTCTCCATCAGACTTCTTTTCAGCTTCCTCCCTTTCAGCTATCTTTTGGGCCAATTTGGCCACATTCAATATCAAGCTTGTGGCTTCTTTTGTTGAGGTTTCAGAAGCTCTCTTGATGATGAGCCCTCCCCTTAGACTTGGGCCAATATTAGCCACATTTGGTTTTCTAGCCTAGGGTGCCAATGCCCATATGGCCAGAGTTTCATATTCCTCACTAAAAGCAGAGTCTTCCAGAGATGCCTTAACCTCTTCCTCACTATTTTGCACAGGATGCTTGGATTGTAGGATAGCATTGAATGCTACAACATCAGCTATGTCCCAGTTAGGTAGAAGTAAAACACCAGCCTAAGTCACAAGTCTCCTTCCTTCCTCAAGAGTAATGCTCTTGAATTCCTCCATTAGTTCAGCCTTAACTTCATTATCATTCTCTTGTTTAGACCTATCAAGTCTTGACTCTCTCCTTCTCTTGCATTTATCCTGATATTCCTCTAATTTTATTCTCCAAATTAACTGCAAGAATATAGGAGTCTTCACGAAGGCATCATCATCCAGGAATGCCTTGCAGGCCTCCATCCTTGCATCCTATACACATAGCCCCTTTATATCCATATCAGTTAACACCAATTGTGTTGATCTAGGAGGAGAAAGGATACCAACATGCATGTCTTGATCAGTTATAATTACTTCATCCATCAGAGCCTCTTGTGTTTCCTTAACCCTTTGCCTCTTTAGGATTGGCTCTAATAGTAACTCTATAGGATCATTTCTCGGTGGTGAATCTAGGTCCACAATCCTTATCCCTCCAGGTTTCCTAATCCCTTGACCTGGTTGTGATGATGCTTGCATTATTTATTTTCCCATTTTATCTCCTACCTCCTCATCACTGCTATTATCTCTCTTCCTCTTATATAGAGGCATGTCCTATGGTGGTTGATAAGTTGGCCTTGTTTCTTCAGACCTCGCCTCCAGTCTCTGAATTCCCAAGTCCAATTCCAAATTGACTTTCTTGGTTTTCAAGGTGCTCATGATATCTTTCAAGTTATTCATTAAGAAATCTATTCTTTTGTGAAATGGAGTGAACTCCATTAGTGGATCATATTTTGGATCCATTTTATGCACCATAGCCACTAGTTTCTCATAGGCAATCCATTTCTCTTTATTCAATTCCTGCCTGCTCAAATCAAACTCATTTCTGATTAGATCCTTAGGAAAATTGAAAACATGTGCAAACTTGCCACCCTTAATTCGTTGTCTAAATAGGGCAAAGAATCCCTCAGGGTCATACTACCTCTTAGATCCACTCTTGAAATGATAATCATCGAAAAATCTTCCAAAGTGGACCCATCCTCCCTTGGAAAATACAATATCAGAAACAATTGTATAATCAGGGAACAAAGTCCCTTTTCCTTTCCCTGTCAAATTATCCTCATGAATGCAGCCTAGTTGCCACATGACCTCGAAAAATCCCATCCTTGATGGTACATTATATGGGAGAATGTGAGGAGCTCCCTAGAAACCATAAACCCTTAGGACAGTGCTTACGGGGTATAAGATGATGTCACCCCAATTGTGGCACACCTTCAAATCAGGTTTCCTCACTTTGGGTCAGAGGAAATCATGCAAATCCTGACCATCTTCAAAAGGCTGACAACCTGACAACATCTCCATGTCATTATCGAGGGCTCACCATAATACACAGCGCCAAAGGAATACATGTGGCATCCGCCTGTGATATCGCAATCACTAAACACCCTTCACTTTAAGATCACGTGATGGCGGGAAACCGTTGATTCCCTCCATTGGCGATCATGATCATTCACAACAGTGAGTAGCACCAAAACCTATCCGTCGAGCAACTTTTCATCAAGTTTAAAACATTGTCGTCGATCCCGAGCACGTGCATCTCACATCTGGTTTAGTAACCCACTCTAAAACGTACTAAAGTCTGATAGAAATATTAAGCACTTTATTTACTCCTTTTCAGCATCGGCAACTTGGGACACATGGTGCCCTCCTGTGATATCACAATCACCAAGCAACTAGTGGTGATGTCATCATGAGATCGTAGGGAACGGTCAAGATCAACCGTAGGGAGCTTGACGGTTACTAAAACTAACCCCTGCAAAATAATACAATTACTTAAAATAAAAGAGGGGAAGGGGACACCACCTAGGACAATGATAAACGATGGCTCAAATTTATTCTAAACCACAGGGCATGGTCTAACCCAAACTAGAGAAATAAAATGGCAGGTGAAATATTAAGTATTTTTATTTAAAGGGGCCCGACCTAGATGATTCAACTGGACATAAGTTGTTTTGAAACCACCCTCAAAAAGGTAACGTCAAAAAAGACCCAACCCAAATATATACATTATATGGCAGGCTACTAAAGCGGCTGCAAGATGCATGTGCTCAAAATCAATGGAGGTGTTATAATCTTGATGAAAAACTTGCTCGATGGTTATGTTCAACAATAGTGACTGTTATGAATGAACACGATTGTCGATGATGGAGATGAACAGTTGCCCTCCATCGTATGATTGGAAGATGCGAGGTGTTTATTGATTGCAATATCACAGGTGAGTGCCACGTGTATTCCTTTGGCAATGCAGAGTGTGGTGGGTCCGTTGTGCTGAGATGGAGATTACATCAGCCCTTTTGAAGGCAGCCATTCGATGCTCTGACAAAAGTGAAGGATTGACGATTGGGATTTGAATTCGATTGACGTTAAGTAATTTTCCTTTGGTCTATTTCGTTCGATGGTTGTGTCTTGATGACAGTTTTGGGCCACTTTTGGCACAAGTTTCTTGAGGTTTGGCAACTGGACAATGCATCAATCATTCTATAGTAGGTTTTAAACTCATTAGAGTTTGATTTTTTTTTACAGTACTAGCATCTAAATGGAAATTACTCATTTCGAGCTGATGTCTCTCCATTGTATATACATATCATTATTTTTAATAAAATTATCAAGGTTTATTTTGTTCAATTCTAAGTTATGGATGTTAAACTGTTACTCTGTTAGCTTCTGTTATGTTTTGACTAAAAATCCTGATATGATTCATGAAGTGCAATATAATATAAAATATCATGGAGACTTGGAGTGCAATGATTCACAATTTATTTGAATACAATAAAAAATCTCATAAACTACTGTTTGGAATATGATTCATGTAGTGCTTGAGGGAAATCTAAAATAAGATTATAAGATATCATGAACTTGAAGTGCAATGATTCATAAATTTCATTTAATAGAATATAAAATATCATCAACTACAGTTTGGACTTTGGAACAATGGAAACTAATTCAAGAACTGCAGTAAAAATACCTAAAACCTACTAATTCTCTTCCATTTTGCAAATGGAGTCAGGGTCCTCAAACTGATGCTCATCTTCAGATAAATTAAAAGAGTCATCTTGATTTGGAGACTGCTCTGCACTGTTTTCTACCTCTATCTCAAAATCAACATTCATTGTTTGATTTGTGTCAATTTGAATATCATTGTCATCTTCATCTATCCCAGGCCCACTGCCACTGCCACTAGTACCACTAGGTCCACCACCAGTACCGAGGGCTCTTAGAATTGGAGAGCCTATGTTGCACAACCTAGTCCCTATTCTATCACATGTGGACCTCCAGATTGCGAATGCCCTTTCAAAAGGAAATTTTTTGACATTATACGCAAATCCTTTCATCCTCAAGCAATTTTCCAAATTCTTGTCCAGTTTGTTTCTTAACTTTGATTTCAAAAACCCCAATGTACTGAAAAATATCTCATCCTCCACTGACCCC
The DNA here is from genome assembly GCA_007115665.2 of Sequoiadendron giganteum. NCBI lineage: Eukaryota > Viridiplantae > Streptophyta > Pinopsida > Cupressales > Cupressaceae > Sequoiadendron > Sequoiadendron giganteum. Next base: position 68,416,737 of record CM021101.1, on the reverse strand, counting down.
AATATCATCGTTTGACATAAATCAACAAGTTTGAAATATTTTGACATCGAATCACGCAATATTTCACTGTGACCTAAGCTTGTCCAAACCTTTTTTTTTTATCCTGGTTCAAAGGCCTTTTCCTTGCCCATGGAATTAGACTGGTCCCTCATAGCTATTATAGAACTCCGACATTGCTTTCTAAGCTTATTTTCATCTAAAATTCCTTCTATTATGTGTTCATTGTATGTTACCTTTTCTGAAAACTGTTCGATCACGATTTTTACTTGATCATGAAAATATTTTGGGTTATCTCGGTTTACCCAAAATTGAGGATACACAATACCCATGGCTTCAAGTATTTCATGTCAAGTGAATCTTTCACGAATCTCTGAGGAAAGAGATTTTGCAATTTCCTTCAAATTATCACTAAGAGATGTAACAATGTCGTTAAAATCTTCCTCGTTAATAGGTATTTCTTTTCTAGAGCGCCTGTCAGTGCCTGTCTTACAATGGTACATCGGTATCTCATATCCATGTACACAAATACATAAGTGCCCACTTGCATTAAACTATAAATAATTATCAGGATTATTCAAATCAGTAATTTTCTGCCACATCAAATAATTTGTGCCTTCTTGTGTTAGATCTAGATATAGATGATCGAGGGCCAAGCATGTAAGTTTACGTAGATTGGCATATTTATAAATATACATACTTCTATCTTGGGATTTCTTCACAAGATTTTTCATATCATCCTGCATGGGGAGAAGACTAGCTAAAGTCAAGAGTGTCTCTATATCGCTTAACCTATGTAAGATTTCAAGAGCTTTGTCTACTGTGCTGCGATGCTCGTACATCAACCCAATCAAGGATTGATATTCTAAAATAACTCGTTGCACTAGTCCATGCAGGGAGATCCATCTAGTATTGACATCCTTGAGAAGCTTGTTTCCAGGTGTTATCCCCTCAGCAAAATGTTGAAATTCAAGGAAATGTTTGGGACTTCGGCAGAAGTATGTGTGGATCTCGCGAACTAGATTTTAAACTTTTGATACTGTTGGAAACTTGCTTGCAATTTTAAATGCTAAATTCATTATGTGGGCCATGCAGTGAATGCCAAGCATGTATGGTGCACAAGTAGTTTGTAACTTTGTGCAAAGACCACTCCTTTGACCTTACATCACTGCAGCTCCATTAGCTCCTACACACACCAACTTTTTGGCAATTGTCAACTGATCCAAACCTGCAATTTCTTTCAAATATTTCTTGACTAGTTTAAATAGATTTTGCGATGTTGAACTGTCCTTCATTTTATGAACACAAAGAAGATGAGCTTAGCGAACATGTTATTCTACAGTATACAAATGCTTACAAACCCAAGAAGTACTGTCTACCATTGTAACTTCATATAAAGATAATGCAATGAAATTTGATTCTTTTAATTTCTCCTTTAAATCTTGCTTTTCCACTGTAGCAAGACAGTTTGCCAATTCCCATCCAACACTTACTGACCAATGTGAGAAGGGAAAGTGGGGAACACTCAAATAAGATAATAAATCAAAATGTTTTGGGTAGTCTGTCATTGGATGCCCCCTGGACAATATATGAAAAAAGACACTCATCTGAATAGTTTTTGATGTATTTGCTGCTGCCATTGCTTTTCCAAAATGAGCCTCAAGTGTACCTTCACATTTTTTAATCTTTGACATTCTATGGTTATGCTCTCCATAATCTATGGCATACTTAACATGAAGACATTCTTCCTTTGATTTCCATCATATGACTGATTGTTCCTTTTCGTCTATGATTTGTTTTTCATAAAATTTTCTGATATGCTTTTCTATAGTGTCAATCTTTAGCTGCATCACTTTGTCTCTTCCACATTTCCAACTACAAATCTTACATCTAACCTCTATTTCCCTTTCAATATCATTTTCATTTGATACCCCCACTGGTTCAAGGAATGGGTACTTCGACAACCAACCAATTTGAAAATTCTTGGTCATTTCCCACTCACGCCCCACTTTTTCTTTGCCTTTGCTTTTCTTGCTACCAACATCATCCTCATCCAAGTGGATTATCTCATTTTGGCTATCCAGCGTATCCCTTGGAACATCTTCTGCGGTATTTCCATCCTCATTTGATACATTTTGATTTAACACAATGACAATCTCACCTTGACCTTCCTGTGGCAGAAGAGTTGATGATGTATCTCCATCTTCAATAATATTTGGTGGAAGGATTGATGGTGTAGCTCCACCTTGATCTGATGGATTAGAAGCTTTACTAATTCCAAAGTAAGACTATATGGTACCTCCCCGTTTTGGGCATTTTGATGTCCTCCCAGACTCTTTATTACCCGCCTGCTCAGGAGTCTTACTCTTTCTGCTTGACATATTGATCTCACTTCAAATAAAAGCTGGAAATATCAGTCTTCTTGTTTAAGGATAGACTGACAAAGAATATAGATCACATTCCCTACTTAAAATTATGTTTAAGACTAAAGCAAGAATGAAAAATAGATAAAGAAATCTTATTATTATAACTAATAGTCTAATAACTAATAACAGTATGAAGATTTAATAAATGATCACTCACCTTTGACTCTACGCTTTCGGGTTTCGCTGACTTCTGAATCAAGAAGTAGAAACTCAAAACTGAACAAAGTGTGTAAAACCAAACAAAATGTGTAAGAACAAATAACAATTTCAATTGTATTTATATCAATCCATATTTGGCGAATTCCACAGGATTTTGAAATGGTATATTAAAAATTTGGCAAATCTCGCATGCTTATACAATGATACCTTGAAATTTTTAAGGCGAAATAGGTCCTCATAAGTAGCTATTTATAAATTTTAATTAGCGAAATGGGTCTTCACAAGCAACTATTTGTAAATTTTAATTGGTGAAATGGGTCTTCATTTAATGTTTTTTTAATAGTATTGGTGAATATGTTGGTGAATTTGACATGCTCCCCAGGATTCCAGGCGAAAATATTAATCGATGCATTGGAAACGCGTAGTCTGTTATGGGAAATTTATTGCCTAAACATGCCTCGTAAAAAACACTGCTGGCAAATGGACATGCATTGGACCGATAGTCCATGATTTCCTGGCGATTTGAACACCCTGTAGATACAGTAGATTCGCCAAATTCGAATTTCCAAATTCCTAGAATTCACCAATTGGCGATAATTCGCCACTAAAGTTATCCCTGGCTAGAACCAAATCTCCAACCTCGAAATGGACTTATCTCTTCTTTATATCAGCTCGTTGTTTTTATTTATCCACACTTCTTTGTAGATGATCCTTGACCTATTGGTGAATCTCCTTCATAGCCACAACAAATTTCTCACCCTCAACACTCATCCTCTCCATTCCATTGATATCTCTTAACTCAAAGACTCATCTAGGCTACAAACCTTTAACAACTTCGAAAGGACTCTTTCCCACACTCTTATTCACTAAATCATTATAGGAAAATTTTGCCTAAGGAAAGATCAAATCCCATTAAGTAGAATGCTCTTTTGTAAGAAATCTTAAGAGATTACCAAGACTCCTATTAACTACCCCAGTCTTCCCATCAATTTGGGTGTGATAGGCAGAGATGAAACTAAGATTAGTGCCAAGTTTCTTCCACAAAGTTCTCCAAAAATGCCCAACAAACTTACTATCTCTATGTGAAACAGTACTCAAAGGAAAGCCATGAATCTTACCACTTTCTTAAAGAACAAGTCTGCAATGTAGGATGCATAAGTAGTACTCTTGCATGTGATGAAATGTGCCATCTTGGAGAACCGGTCTACTACAACATAGGTAGAATCAAAACCTCTAGGTGTTTTTGGTAAACCCATTACAAAATCCATGCTTATAGACTCCCAAGGACTATTTGGAATAGAAAGAGGCTGATACAAGCCTACATTTGTAGTGCTCCCCTTTTCCTTTTGACAAATAACATATTTTTCAACAAAACCTTCTTACATCACTTTGCATTTTAGGTGAAAAATATTGCCTTCTCAGCTGCTCCAAGATCTTATCAAGACCAAAATGACTTGGACAGTTGCCAATATGCTTTTCTTCTACCAAACTATCCCTCATAGAACATTTAGGCACAAAAAGTTGAGCCCCTTTGAATAAAAAACCCTCTTGAATCAGAAAATGAGAACTTATCTCATGAGGAACACCATTAGATTGGCTAAAAGATGCATCAATTTCCTACATCATCTACATACATAATTTTTTTCTTCAACTCCTACACTTTGCAGTTGGATTTCTTGCACCATGGGTGTCCTACTCAATGCATCATCTACTTTTTTTGGATGCCCCTTCTTATTCTTGATGGTGAAGGTGTAACCTTGCAAGTATTCCACCCATTTAGCATGCCTATGCCTAAGTTTCTCTTCACTATTCAAAAATTGGAGGGCATGGCTATTATTAAAGACTATGAACTCCTTTGGAAGTAGATAATATCTCCATTTCTCAAGGACTGAACCAAATCATTCATCTCTAGGTAATAGGAAGATTATTTATTCTTAGCTTCATTAAGTTTTTCACTAAAGAAGGCTATGGGTATGCCCTCTTGACTCAACACCACCCCTATGGCATAACCACTTGAATCACACTCAATAGTAAACATTTTATTAAAATATAGTAAGGCTAATATGGGATGCTCTACTACCCTTTTTCTCAAATATTCAAAACTATTTCTAGCCTCACTAGTCCAAGAAAACTTCTTTCTCTTATCCCCTTTATAGTATCAATCATTGGAGTGCAAACATGACTAAAACCCTTAATAAAATTTCTATAAAAACTAGCCAAACCATGTAAACTCGTTACCTCAACAACTAATTTGGGTGTAGGCCAACTTAGAATAGCTTCAACCTTGTTGGGATCCATTTTCAAGGTGCCATTTGTAACCACAAAACCAAGATACACCAGCTCTATTTTCATAAACTCACATTTCTTCAAATTGATCATTTTTTTATCTTCATGTAATATTCTCAAAACCAAATCCAAATGGTGTAAGTTTTCTTCCTTAATTTTTCTAAAAACAAGAATTTCATCAAGGTAAACCATAAAAAAATTACCAATAAAAGGCTTGAGAACTTGATTCATCAACCTCATGAAGGTGTTGGATGCATTTGAGAGACCAAAAGGTATTAAAACCCACTCATAAATCCCTCCATTTATCTTAAATGTTGTCTTCCATTCATCCCCTAGTCTGATCTTGATTTGGTGATACCCACTCTTGAGGTCTATTTTTAAAAAGTAGCACGCTCCACCTAGATAGTCCACCAAGTCTTCGATGCATGGAATGGCAAACCTATATCTGATTGTAATCTTATTGATGGCTCTAGAATCAGTGGACGTCATCCATTCACCACCCTTCTTTGGTGCTAGAACAGTAGGAACTAAACAAGAACTAAGGCTTTCTTTGATTAGCCCCTTATCAAGCAACTCTTGAACTTGTCTCTTAATCTCCCCATTTTTATGTGGTGTCATCTTATATGCTGCCTTATTAGGTAAGCTAGCCCTTGGTATGAAATCAATGTGGTGACTAATATCCCTCATAGGAGGTAAGGTGTTTGGGAGCTCATCCATTACTATATCAACATACCTCTTTAGCAAGTTTTGAATCTCAAAAGGTAACTCTTCTTTCTTTGTTGCTGTCCCAATAGACTTCTAGGCTTGACTATAATGGAAAAACCCATTTTCTCCTCTTCTACAACCTTTATGAATTCCTTTTCTCCTACCAACATCACATTGGATCCTACTTGTGGTGTTTTATCTTCATCTTTCAATGGTTTTAGAGTGTATGAGACTCCATCTTTCTCTATAAAATATGTATGCTTTCTACCCTCATGCTTAGCATTTCTATCATACTGCCATGGTCAATCAAGAAGCAAATGAAAAAAATCTATAGGAATGATTTCACAAAATACCTTGTATTTATAACCACTTATATGGAATTCTACCCAAGTTTGTTCATTCACTAACACTTGATTCCCTTTGTTTAACTAGGACCTTGTATGAAGTGGCATGAGGTAATTTTTGCAAGAATGGCAAGAGAAATGAATGTTTTGTCACCAATGTCAATCAGTTAGCTGGTTATCTACTAGTTGTTGTTGACTATATATGTTGAGGATATTGAGAAAAATATATTAAAAGAAGGTTATAGGTATTTAGCTATTGAGGATGTTGATCCGATACTTGGGTATGTGTAGGATCATGATGGGCCAAAAAGTTGTGATATCTAAGTGATATGATGACCCATGTGGCTGACGACTTTTTTTTTTACCCAAAATTGATAAAATGAAAAGGGTTTTTAAAGGAGATTCTCAGCTTTCCACCAATATAAATTATGTTTTACTTTGAATATAATAAATAATTATTATTCATTTTCTATTTGAATTACGACTAAAGTCTTGTTTCATAGGCTGATTGAAAAAAATCTATAACTTTCAAACGGTATCACATTTTTTGAATCCGAAACATGCGTCACATTCTATGCTTTGTATAATATAGGATTAAAAAAATAAAATTGAATTTCAAGAATTTTTCACCAAGTTAAGGTGGTTAGACATACAAGTTTTAATATTTTTTAAAATTTGTAATAAAAAAATAATAATTAATTAATTACTTGGAAACAAATTACAAAAAAATATGCATCACATCAGGACATGAGTCCCCTACTTATATCTAAAATATTATAATTTTTTTTAATCATTTTATTGTGGTGTGGGTGGTTAGACAGACACCTACTTCATTTTTTTCCCTAAAATTGAAGTACTACTGCATTGAAATTTCAAATTTTCACCAAATAGATTTTTAGTTTCTTTAAATAAACCTAGTAGTTTAGAAACTAAATTAAATTTTCTAGAGATTCTATTCTTATATATTTTTTAAATAATATAGATAATTTATTCAAATTTTTACGTCAAGTTTCCTAACTTTGATTTTCTGAATTTTATTGCCACTTAAGGGCCTATTTTTCCATGCTGATCTTGCACATACCCACTTGTCAACTATGTTTTTTTGTGTTCTAGATGAGGTCTGAGAGAATTTTTGTTGGTTTGGATTTATCTTTGATGAAGTCTTATGATTTGTGGCTCTAGATTTGTGCTGCCCTGGTTCTATTGAAGATGGTTTTGACATTTGGAAGTATTGAGCTTAACTAATCTATGTTTTTTACACTAGTTTGACCAACCATGTGTCAAGCACTATCTTCAAAGCTGATGAAACATGTTGGATCTATTATGGGTCCTGGTGAAGCATGTGTTTAGGTCGCCCTCATTCTAATTCTACCCTAGGATGTTTGACATTGGCCTAATTTGAATTTGAAGTTGGATGTCCAACTTGGTATCTTTTCAAGGTTGGAGATAGCATAAATACAGGATGTGCTAGCAATGAAAAATGTACATAAGAAAAGAAGGAAAATAAGTGAAAGAGTATATGTGACTTTGATGATATTCTAAAAGTGTGGAGTTATGTGTGAGTTTGATTAGTCTGAAGCTTAATGTCAAGTTTCCATATGCAGTGAGCAGAAGACAAAGTCTATCATTCATGTAAGTTGATTAGTGATTGTGGTGGAATCCTTTATTGCATTGGGATTGTTGTCTCTTTGTAACCAGTATTCTTTGTATTTTTTGTATTTATGTGGCAGTGAATCCTCTAGGTTGTAGCCATGTGGACAGTGAGTCCTTATTTCAGGTAATGATCCTTTTTGTAATAAGTTTTGATATTCTTTATAGTGTGAGTTAATCCTCATCATGGTTTTTCCCTCATTGGGTTTTCCACATAAATCTTGTGTTATTGTGTTTTTGTATTGGAGTTTGATGGTTAATCACTCAATTAGTTTATCTGTTAGTTTTGGTAATTGAATTTAAGGTTATAATCTATGACAATTGATTCACCCCCCTCTCATTTTTCCTATCAAACAATTGGTATCAGAGCTTGGTTCCTTGGTGAAGAGCTTAACTGTTTGAGGAAGGTCTGGGATGGCTAGTAAAATTGTCTTTGATTATCCGAGGTTTGATGGAATTAATTATGGTATCTAAAAAGTGTTGATGGAAGAATATCTGGAGTATTGATGGATATGTGTCTGATGAACATGACTGTGGGGTGATCCCACTATTAGATTTGGTGATTTCCTATAGAGGATTGTGGGCGCCAACATAGGAGTAGAAGTTGTAGTTGTTGGGATTTTTTGTTGTTGTTGTTGAAGTCAGTTAAGTCAGATAGAAGAAGACTAGCTACAAAAGTCTCATTGCCAAGGATTGTTTGTAGATTTCTTGAGGCCAACATAGAATATCAAGGGATCTTTCAAGACAAGGAATTGGTAAACCATCAGATGTAAAAGACAAAGATCATTGTTTTTAACTACTCATCACCCAAGTTCTAGAGTCACCATCAATAGATCAACCAACCAACCCAATTGCTAAGTAATTTTTTGTAGGCTGCAAAGAAATCAATTAAGGTTAATTGAAGTTGTTACTCTAGGGAGAAGCAATCAACCAGAAGGGGATTATAGAGTATTGTTAGAGTGGAATATTGTTGAAGGTGAAATTTTAAATCCAAAAGAGATTGCAATTCTCCAAAGTTGGAAATCATGGTAGAAAGATTGTTGATATCCCCATAGATGAGATGAGTTGCCACCAATTGAAGTGAGGTTGCTAGAGTAGGAAAGGGTTCATTATGAAAGTAAAATTGTTGTTCAAAGAAAGCAAACGCTTTTGATAAGAGAGGAATTCCTTGTTCTTGAAGGGTTCATAGAAAAAAAGTTTTTGTTTCAATCAAGCTCTTAGTTGTTCAAAGACCTCAACTCACATGGATGCCATAGTCATAGAAGGCCACCTATAAAAAAAGAAGACATTGCCTAAATAATTTATTTTTCCAAGAAAAACCGCCAAACGAGGGAGATCATGAAAAGGAGGCATGCAAACCTATCAAAAGTAGAAGATTTAATCACTGTAGTAGATCGTGACATCAAATAGAAATTCCTTGCAACCTCAAACCCCCATTTTTGAGTAAGATTTATGAGATTTGGTCAATAAAAATTAAAGCATTATTTTTTTCACAAAATTTTTGGATCTTATAATTGATGGATTTGTAGAGTCCCCAAATTAGGCAGCTTATCAGGCCAAGCCTTACCAAGAAATCAGAAAGATGAACTCAAAGAAAATAGGTAAAAAGATGCAAACACTTAATTTTTAATTCAACAAGTAGTAGATGAATCCATATTTCATAGAATTGCAACAACCATCACATCTTTGCTGGCATGGGAGACTCTAGAAACAACCTATTAGGGGACATCTAAGGTCAAGATATCTAAATTAAAAACTCTAAGTAGAAAATTTGAAAATTTACAATTAAAAGATTTAGAGTTTATAGAACAATTTATAAGTCAAGTCACACAGAATAGTTAATTGATCAAAAAAATGTAGAAAAAGTGCTTTGAAGTTTATTGAACAAATTTGATGCAAAATTATAGTTGCTATTAAAGAATTCAAGGATTTGACACATGTAACTATAAATGAGTGAATGGGATATTTTTTATCCCATGAATCCAAAATGAATAGAAATAATAATCCCTCTTTAGAGAATTCTTTCAAACTGTAGGTTTTGTTGAATAGAGGAAGAGGAAGAGGAAGTTTAAGCTCAAGAGGTAGGGGCAAAAATAATAAAGGGAAGAAGAAGTTGAAATCAAGCAGAACATATGAATCAAAACAATAGCAACAAAGGGCATGGCAACAATAAGTCTCAATAGCATTCTCAAAGGTGTAATATGTTAGGTGTTCAGTGTTAAAAAAACTGATCATTATGCAAATGAATGCCAAAAAATGCTAAGAATCATCAAGAAATTGAATGCTAATTATACAAATATGCCTGCAAACAAATCCAAATTTACATTCATCACTTGTGATGTTTTTGATAAAATAAGCAACATTTACAGGGTGTTCTACCCTTCACACATAAAGCCCAAAGGGCCAAAGGAAAACATAGTTCAAACATAACTTGAACTATAGGAACAAACATAAACAATTGACCAAGAGTTGTAGAAAAACAAAGAGATTAAGCAACCTCAAAAATAGAGGGGTCAAGGTTGACTCCACGAACCTGAGGCTGTGAAGCAACAACATATTTGGGGATTCCATTCTTCTGTAGAACGACTAACCAAGGAGGCTCAAAATCTAGATGTGTTAAAAAGATTCAAGATGTAGAACTGCAAACCTGAACCAACCCCAATTACAATAGGAACTAAAATCAGTAAAGAAGACAAGGGATCCAATGTTGATCTAACATTATACAAAAGAAGACTCATTGGAAGTCTAATGTACCTCACATCCATGAAGCTAGATGTCATGTATGGTGTTAGTCTAATATCAAGATTCATGGAGTCACCAAAAGAATCACATTGGCAAGTTGGGAAGAGAATTCTAAGATACGTAGCAATAACAACAAGACATGGAATATTGAATTCCATAACAAAAGAGTTGATTTGATTAGTTATATTGACAATGATTTTGTAGGTAGCATTGATGACATGAAGAGTACTTTTGGATATGTATTTTCTTGTGGATTAGGTGTTGTTTCATAGATGTCAAATAAACATCCTATAGTGATAATTTCATCAGTCGAACTTGAATATGTAGCAACAACATTAGCAACATGTCAAGCAATATGGATGAGGCAAGTTATGATTGACCTATTGCATAATTAGGAGGGATCAACTCCAATATATTTTGATAAAAAGTCAACAATTGCATTGTAAAAAACATGTTTATCAAAAAGAAGTGAACATATTGGCATAATTTACCATTTCATTAGAGAGTTAGTAAAATTAGCGAAATCTACTTAGAGTTTTGTAGATTAGAAAATCAATTGACAAATATTTTCACAAAGGTAGTATGTGTCTTAGTAGTATTTATAATAAAAATATTTGTTGTCGATTTAGATGTGTGCAAAGAGCGTGCTATCTAGTTGATAGATGAGTTGGCATGACATAGCAATTTAGAAGTAGGTTAGTTCTTGTGAGATTAATCTATTCCAAGGATAGTAGGGGAGTGAAGACTATAGTTGTTAGGTTTGATTTTGACCCCAAGTATGATTCATACTAAGTGTAATTGTGATTAACACAATTGAAATTGAGTGTGTTAAAAGTACAATAACTTGAATATATAAAATAAAATAATTATTATTTTAAAGTAAAATAAGATAAATCTTGAATAAATAAAAACGTTTTAAGAATGATATCTTTTGAAATAATATCTATGTACTATTTATCTAGATTTTATTTAAATAACTATTTTTGTTTAATTCTAACTCTAATCCTAATCCTAACACTAGTTCTAATTCTAACTCCAATCTTAATTCTAACCCTAACTTTAAGCATAACCATAATTGCAACTCTAATTTTAATTCTAATTTGAGCTGTAACTTTGATTTAGCTCTAATCAAAGTTCTAATTCCAATCCTAATTCTAATTATAATCATAATCCTAATTCTTTTATAAACATAACTATAGTCATAATCCTAATCTTAATTATAAGGCTAATGTTAGGTCTAATCCTTACAATAGTTTTAATTGTAATTTTGATCCTATCATTAATCCTAACCCTAATTCTAATTATAAATGTAACATTAAACTTAACTCTAAGTTTAATCCTAATATTAAGACAATTTTTGAAGTGTGATAAGACAAAAATTGTTTTTACTATAGTTCATATTCTAACTCTAATTTGAAATCTGATCGTATCTCTAATCCTTATTCTTATTCTAATCCTAATTTGAAGTCTAATCCAAACTCTAACCCTAACGACAACTTTCAATAAGACCAAATCAAAAGAACAATTAAAAATAAATAAACATTATCCTCCAAAGAATAGAAAAGTTTATACGATTTGGTGGCCTTCAAAGCAGCTGAATACCATCTTCACCGCTGGTGTTTTAAGTTTACCTCCAATATCAATGGGAGAATGCAGAGTGGTCGCTATAACTGCGCAGCCTGTGCACAAAATTGTAAGGTTTATTATTTTACTATGCATGCTAATTGCCCCCATTAGAGCAGATCCAGAGACCAGACTTTTAGACTTCAGATGCAACACTAACCCCAACAACAACGCCACAGTCGTTGAGCAACTTTTCAACGCCTCGCTAGCATCTGTGGAGAAACAAGTTGCTGAATCTGGATTTGCTACAAAAGATGAGATGAGAACAACAGATCTGGCAGATTCAGTATACGTTCTGGCGCAGTGCAGAAAGGATAAGTCGTCTGCCGATTGCGTTGAGTGCATAAAAGTGGCAGAGAAGCAAGTTCGCATCTGCTCCTATTCATCCGGCGGCAGAGCAACCTACGACGGCTGTTTCCTGCGTTTTGATAATTTCAATTTTTATGATCAACAAACTGATGCGTCACACAAACAGGTGTGCGGCGAAGTCGACGCCGCCGCTTCCAGCTCATTTTCGGCAACAGGTCTAAGTTTGATAAGTGATCTTTGCGCTGCGACTCCGCGAATAAAAGGTTATTTTGCTGCGCAGACGAGAAAAGGGCCGTCTAATACGACTATCTATGGACTTGCCTCCTGTCTGCTTTCCATTCAAAGCGATTCCTGCGCAGGTTGTCTGAGTACTGCTCAGGAAAACATAAATAATTGTTTTCCTCGCTCCGATGGACGGGCTCTAGATGCCGGGTGCTATGTGCGGTATGATTCCAAGCCCTTTTTTCCAGTCAATGCGACAATTGACCTCGCACCCTTCTTACCAACAACAGGTTAGGATTTAATTATATTCAATTGAAGAGCTCGCAATTTTGTTTACGCTTTTGACACTTTTCCTTTGAATTTACAATTTCAGAAATGAAACTTTATAAAATCAAGTAAGGAGGGCCTTCAGTCGATCACCTGAATCTCTTTTGTTTAAAATTTATGTCAGATATTTACCCATATTTACAATAATTTTTCACAGTTGAGGTATTCTCCATTTTGTTTTCAGGGAAGAAGGCGAGTTCTGCTGTGTGGATAATAATTGGTGTTGTGGGAGGGGTATTCCTACTTGGCCTTATAACTTGTCTCCTTGTCTTCCAGAAGCAGATAATGCAACCAGGGCAGAAACAAGGTAAACTCTTAAAATTCTGAATTTAATATATTATAGATGAGGAAGCAAAACTCTTGCAACTCAACTCCATCTTAATTAAAACTAATATAACAAATATATGCAATAGCGGATATTGAAGGAGCAACGCAGTTAATATATGGAATAGCGGATATTGAAGGAGCAACGGAACTGCTTGGACCAGAACTTTTTGACTTTAAGATACTGAAAAAGGCAACTAATAATTTTGATCAAGCAAATAAGCTTGGACAAGGAGGGTTTGGTGAAGTATACAAGGTAAATTATCATTTATTTTCTGCTCATATTAGGCTTGTGTGTTAATGTATTCAGATGATGGATTATTTGATTTTTGCAGGGTACATTGAAAAATGGTAAACTTGTGGCAGTAAAGAATCTGACATTAGGTCGTTCTGCTCGCGCAATTTCTGAATTTGAAAGCGAAGTTAAACTCATTTCTAATGTTCATCACATAAATCTTGTGCGTTTACTTGGATGTTGCAGAAAAGGCCAAAAAATACTCTTGGTTTATGAGTACATACCCAATAGCAGCCTCGATAGAATATTATTTGGTTGCCTATTCCTTAACTTTTCTCTTTTGCTTCTTTCATCTGTTACAAGAAACATAATAGGTTTTGAAACTCTAGTGAATTGCCCGCATGCAGGAGAACGTAAAAAACCTTTGAGTTGGAAGGAAAGGTTCAACATTATCGTGGGCATTGCTCATGGTTTGGCCTATCTCCATGAGGAATTCCATGTCTGTATCATCCATCGTGATATTAAATCAAGCAATATATTACTTGATAACAACTTTGAGGCAAAAATAGCAGATTTTGGATTGGCAAGACTTCTTCCAAATGATAAAACTCATGTTACCACAAGATTTGCAGGAACTCTGTGAGTAAACTCCTACTTTATCTATTGTTTTTCTAATTTCAAAGTTTTCAATAGATAGTAACACCATCATTTTGGATTTTGCAGAGGATACAAGGCACCTGAATATGCTGGTCATGGGCAATTAACAGAGAAAGCTGACACCTACAGCTTTGGTGTGGTGGTTCTTGAAATTGTCAGTGGCAGAAAAAGCATTGACTTGAAACAACCACCTCATATGCAATATCTACTTCAATGGGTATTTTAAAATTCTAATAATATTCTTTTAATTCTTTTATCTCATCATTCTCTCCCTTAAAAAGCTTAATCATTTTTTTTAGAAAACTTATGGCAGGTTTGGAGCCTATGTGAAGTTAACAAGGTTTTAGAGGTGGTGGGAAGTGAAAAGGAGATTGAAGGGTATAGGGAAGAAGAGGTGTTGAGATTGATAAACCTTGCACTTCTATGCACACAAGTATCTGCAAGTCATAGGCCATCAATGTCTGAGGTTGTGAAAAAACTGTTAAGTAAAGCTGAGATTGATTTTCAAAAACCTATGCAACCAACATTCACAGATGTGAGGCACAAAGCATGTTTAGAAAGTTTCACTTCTGGCACATCTTCATTTCAATCAAATGCAATAATTACAGAACCCCTTGCTGCTCGTTAACAGTGGCTATTCTCTTGTTGGACACATGGAGAGTTTCAAGGAAGGATGGATTGTAAAGTTCTAACTGATTAAATAGTTCCTCCTTCCTATTTTCAAATAGGATTTAAGTATTACAATACATATTTTTGCTTTCTATCTTTAAATATAATCTTGAAATGATTTCTTGTATTTCACTTCTATTTGTGAATTTAAATGTTGGATGAATGTTGTATATATATTAATAACATGAGAATGAAAACACTCTTGCTACTGCAAAATTTATTTTACATATAGAAATCAAAATAAATTGTCATAAATAGAAAAATTTGTGACTAACTAATGTGAGAATGACTATTGACTCGTGAATGCCGCCTTTGTTTACTACTAAATGCCTGTATACGTGGACACCAAATCTCCCACTAACCATGTTTTCATGTATAGGATTTTAGAGGACTTTGAGGGAGTTAAGTTGTACACGTGAAACGTTATCTTCTTCAACTCACGGTTCCGTGCAGGCCTAATTTTCTTTGTAAAAACACTGATTTTAGTTGTTGGCTCCGCTCACGACAAGATTGAGTGGCGTTGGCAATTCATTGACTTGACTAATCAGAGATGTGACCTTCATCCATGGAGACTGCTCACTTAGGCAACAATTCAAACTTGAACCATAGATGGATTGGTCACTAAGTGGGTTTCTAGTTCAGTAGTAGAGTACCTCGACAATAAATAGGTATTCCTAAATTTGTTTCTTAATTTATCCATCAATTTTTTTATCAAATTATTTATAATCATCAAAACTCTTTCTAATTTTGTAAAAAAAAATCATAATAATTTCAAAATACTTTCTACAAGAATGCATAACCTCAATATTATGTATAAGAAGTCTTTATCTTAAATCAAATTATTGATGTTACTATTTAGAAAGAAAAAGAACCATATAACACTAGGAATATTGTGGTTGTGAATCTAGTTCCCTCCACAAACCCATATTGAAATGATGGCAAGAATACAATGGAGGGCATTGTGCAATGAAGAGAAAACCTTCACCTCATAGAATCTTCCTAGAAATTATAGACAGACTCACCATGCCTCGTGTAAAAATGAGCCAACTGAGACTTTTAGGAAAAAAATGATTATTGACTCATGAATGCCTCCCTTATTGAATACTAAATGCATCCATGACTTTTATACATCGACATCAAAATTAAAAAAATATATCCCATTAATCATGCATTCATGAACATGAATATTATAGTCTAACAAAAGATTTTTGGAGGATTTGGACACAATTTTTTTTGATAAAGTTATGTTGTACACATCAACCTTTATTTTCTTGAACCACAAGTTCCATGGATGGTTCCGTATATGGCTAATCCTCTTTGTTAAAAGATTGATTTCAAACAATTTTACAAGTTGTTGGTTATGCTCACGATTTGAATCTACAATCAACATAAGAGTGTGGAATACAACAAGATCATTGGCTACACATAGATGAGGACAAAGCAAGGTATGAAAAGTTAAAATAAATTTCTCTTATTTAAAAGTTGGATAGGTTAGAAAATATAATTTGTTTTTACTAATAATTTTGATTTTATTTAAGAAAGTTGGAATAAAGAAGAAAATTTGAATGGAGTTAAATAAGATCAAGAGGGTCAAATTTTAGTAGGAATAATTTCTTCTACAAAGTAAAAGTTAATAAATTTATATATCTTTCTTTAATGGAGAAGTTAGAATATAAATTTATATCAATAGAATTCTCAAAAAAAGTCTACTTTAGCTTGCATAAGATGAGCCCTTGACAAAAATATCTTTTACATGATTAAAGCTATCCAAACATATTCTAGAATGACCTGAAATTTATGCCTCTTTCTTGTGAATTCATAATATACCATCATTATCTAAGTGAGATGATTTTTAAGGATTATCCAAGAAATAATTTATCCTATTGGTCCTGAAGAAGAGAGATCCCTTAAATTGCACTATTATGAAAAATGAGGCGAATATGTACAAGTTTGAGATAATGAATTTACAAAGAAGACACTTTATCTTCTTGTAAGGATGTTATAGATCAAGAGGTATTAATGAAGTAATTTTTAGGCTTCTTAGCCACCTCAAGAGGTTCATGTTGATTGTCAAACCCAAGAATATAAATGAGGATTAACCTTAGCCTATTATTTAGAGTTAGAAACTAAAATGAGCATTTATTTCTCCATTGTAAATAGTAAGGTAGAGGGAAAAAAAAGCTACTAGAAAGGACAAAGGAAAAGGGAAGTAAAGGTTAAGAGGAATTCAAGTATATTCACAATTACACACATTTTGATAAAGATAGGCATATGAAGGAAACATGTTTGAAGTTGTATATGGATTTGGCTCCTCCAAATAACATGAAAATGAAGAGTAAGAATGTTACATATGTGAGAAAGGGGAAGAAAATTGATTATGGCTCCAAAATAGATGATTAATAGTCATGTGTCACTATGAGGAAAGGTGCATGTGTTTGAAATAATGGCTCTCAAGATGAAGGTGATTTAACCAATCTATTTTGCACAAAGATTGTCAAAATGGAAGAAAAGTGAATTATCTATTTGACATGTGTTTACAAACAATCTCATTTTAATAAAATTTAAGAGCACATAACTTGATTTAAAGGCTGAAAATCACATTGATCCACATTCCTTTGGATGCTTGAGAAAAAGGGACATATATTCCATTAAATTTAAATAGTATGAAATAAACATTGGAAGTTGCCTAAAATTCACGGATGAGGAGGTAGTGGTTGATCATATACCATTGGATGTGGTTGGTGTCATATTTGGTAGTCCTTATCTCTACACTTGAGATTTCAAATAATTAACATTAGAGTGAATTAGTATAGGTTGGCCTTGAAGGGTTCTAGATTCACTCTTAGTAGGTAAGTCCAAAATATCAAAGGCGGGTAATTCACAAGCCAAGAGATTAATCAATGCTACCAGAAATATTTATTTATTACTATTGTGTGTGAAAGATGAAATAGAGGGAGCTAAAATAAAATCAATCTATTTAGGATACACTTAAAGAATTAGGAAAAATGGAGTGGATAAACTTATATAATATTTATTAAATTTTTTCCAACAATACAAGGAGCCAATCATAGTGCAATAGAGTATTATATCCAATTTAATTTGGGGTTTAAATTTGAATATGCTAGACAAATCTCTAGATAAGGATCTAGATGAAGTTATATGTTTATATGTAGAAGCTTATGTGATATAAAATAGAGAAAATTCATAGTTTGAGAGATATATAATAAAAAAAAAATAATGTTGCATTATTTAATTACATAGTTGTATGACTATTATTTATATTATTTACCTATATGCTTTCTTAAAAAAAATTCTTATTTATAAGTGAACCACCAAAAATATATGCAAACAAGGGAAATAAGATTCCCCTTACTAGGCCCCTAGGGTTTTTCACCTAAGGAGCACTTGATAGAAGAATGGCTCTCTTTCCACTTTGGTGATATTCTTTTGGGTAGGTTCATTCAAAGAAAGGATGGGAGATTGGGTTGTGTTGTGTGTGATAAAATGTGTCTAAATGTTGTAAAGTAATGAAGCTAACTAACTATGAAATGTAAGGTAAAGTAAATCTAAACTACATGTAATGTAAATTAAATGACCTAAATATGTACAATTTGTAACATAACTTGAAATAATAGAAGGGTGTGCACCTAGGTATTAAAATTTGTAGATGAGGAGCTCTGGAATGTTCTAGAATCTACCTTAAATGTGCAAAGGGACATTTACACCAGAATGGGTGACCTAGTCCTTCTGTCGGGAAAATTTATCAGAGTGGGTTTTTGCTAAAATGGTAACCATATCTACCAAGATCCCTAAAACTTAGCTTCAATGGGATTAGGTCACCCAAAGTGGGGACCTAGTCCTCTTATGAATTTTTGAAGATCAAAAGATGGAGTTTGAAGCCCTTGGTCTATGTTTTCTGCTTCTCCAGGTGTCTGGTCCCAAAAATGTAGAATTTGATATGTGGAGGTCTTCCAAGCTTCAACTAGGGTTTCTTCAACCTTAGAGAGATTTTTCAAGTTGGTGAAGCTTCTTCCACCTTGGTTCTTTGCCAAATCTACCTACAAGACCTGCAAATCACACAAAAAGAAAAAACTTGTTGATTGTTAAGGATTAAGGGTTTGCCTTAGTCAAACCCCTTTTAAGTAATCAAACCAAGAAGATGAAATAAAGTAATGAAGCATGAATAAAGGGGAGTGATGGATTTTACCTTACCATGATGATTAATCTTGAGTTGCAGTAATGAAGGATTCAACCCTTCAATGCCTCTTGAGAGAGATTCCTTGGTGACTTAGAATACTCAAAACCCTAGTTTTCTTGAGAAGAAGAGGAGATGAAGGATGAGAGGAGAAATGAGTGGTTTCTAATGTATTTAATGAGAAATTATGGTTTTTAGGCTTATTTATACAATTTATGCCCTAATTTTTTTGAAATAACACCATACAGGCCGACCTTAGGGTTTTAGAGACAATGTCTTGAAAGAATATTAAGTTAATTTTTATTTTTATTATGCCATATGGGACTAGGTCGCCCAAGGTGGCGACCTAGTCCACCTAGGAAAATTTCATTGTTTTTCGAGAATTAAAGTATTAATATTATTGCTTGTTGGGATTGTCTCATGAAAACACACTAAGATGTGACATATATGTGTATTAAGGGGTCATTGTAGCATAAAAAAGGCTTGATTGAGTGATGACAAGCCCAAGAGAGTGTGAAAATGTATTGCAACACCTTCGAACACTTCGACACAAGGCTTGGAAAGGGGTAAAAAGAGGCTAAAAATGGTCCAAAATCCATAGGCAAAGGTCCAAATGAATGAAAAGTGCCAAAGCATACACTTTTTGGCGACACAATAAGATATGTTGTAGATTCATATAATAGATTGTAAAGATTCATGGAATGGAGGAAAATAGTCAATAGGATGTTGAACCATCTCATTTAAAAGTGGAACTGTTTCCTATTTTTAATTCTCATCTCCTTATAGTTGTATATTTTAACCAGCTATTTTCATCTCATTGACAGGTTGGCATATGACATAACATAACATAAACTTCATGAATGCCATATTATTTTTTGCATCAATTACACTATTTAAAGTTTCTAGAGTGGCACTCAAGATGTTATAATAATAAAATATATGAACTAGAGACTTTTAATTTTTCCTAGAGATGATCAAAACCCTTTTGAAGACATAAAAAAATAACACAATATTTAGTAGAGATATACATATTGCAAAAGTGCATGTGTCTATGTAGAGTTCTATACATCACTATTGGAGTATGCACGACACTTTTTAGAGTTTCATGGATTGAACTTATGTTCTCACATACATTGGAGAGGTGATTTGGTGTATCATAGTTTAGATAACTATCCCCACAATTGCTACAATCCATGAAAATCACATCACTATAATTGCAAGTACCATTGTTGGTAATTCAGCTTTTAGATTAATTGCCCCTCCTTATGAAGGATGTGTGGACCCTTGATGTCTAGCTACTATGTGATAAATCATTTGAATTCTAGTGGGAGTTGGACCTTTTAAAAAAAAAGTGTATATGTTTAAAAAAATTCTATGTAAATATGGTTTCTAAAACCTAAAATATCTTTTCCATGACATGTTTGTAAGTTGACTAGTGTTAGTTGAAAAGTAAAAAGGATTGGTTTGTATGAAAGACCTATCATCAAATAATTCTTAGATCTTCTAGAATAATGTGAAGAAGAATATTTCATTATGGGAATTCTCTTGGAGTTACAAATGGAGGTCTCTAATAATTTCTTCCTTGTTTAAAATGGGGTGTTTGTATGTGCTATTTTTGGTTGACTATTGGTGCAATTGGTAGCTTGTTGGGGATAAAACGGTAAGTGTTTAGGATGGTTGCTAGTTTTATTTTTATCAATATTTGTAAAGGCTTCAATTGTGGTTTTTGTGAGCATTTAATAATTTATAGAGATAAAAAATTTCATGAAGAGATATGATGAACCTATTGTTTACCAAAATGTAGTCTTTCACACTATTTTTTTGGTTGCTCCTACATGTCCAACTTAATTTTTGTAAAGAAAAAAGTCTTACTAGTAAATATTTAATTTAAATAAAAAAATAATATTATTCATGACGAAATTATGAAAAAATTATACATCTTCATGAAATATCATAAAATTAAATAAATCTTTAAAATATTTTGATGGTTAAATGAAAATAAACTAAAGAATTGTATATATTCATATGGATGTTGAATTATCTTATTCTTTTTTAGTTCTAGAATTGTATATATTCATATACGTGTTGAATATAATGTGATATAATTTGGTATCAAGTATTGCTTAGAATATATTCAAAAAATAATAAATAACTGTTTATTTTGAAGTTATCTTTTTTAAATATAAGAATCTTTATTCTTTATAGAATTTGATTACTAATTTGTCTTTTGTCTCATTTATTCAATTTTATTTGAACTTTGAGAAGTGAAATTTTCCACATTAATATCTATAATAATAATCATCATATTTAAAATAATATAAAATACTTATTTATAAAAATAAATATACAAATAATGATTTATTATCAAATATCACATCTGAATCCATGTCATTGAACAAATAAAACAATGTGATTAGGTGAGAACAGGCATATACAAATAATCTCTCTTTAGTCCATTTCATATTAAAACTAATGATGGCCTATATGGTTTACCTTCTAGATAGCCCATCCATTAGTAAACGTTAAATACCTTTTTAACATGGTAAGACAACCAGAAAGAGCTTCAAAAAAATTGTTTAAATAATTGTGGAGCAAACAAATAAATTACAAATTAATTCCGTCGTCTCCCACACGGAGTAAACCAAGTCAAGTCAGCAAAGATTGATTATTTATTTCATTATTTGCTTTCTACAGTTGAACTTTAATCTGTTTTTCTCTCAATATTCTAAACGATCATTATAATGATCGTTTTTGAGAAGAGAGGACTATTAATACAATTTTATAATCTCTTCTTTTTATATCACTATTTAGTTTAATTTTTTAAATGTTTTTTTAAAAGTCATTGTAAACATATTTTATATCAATATCATTGATAATTAATTTTAATGTTTTATATTTACTATTTTTTTTATTTCAATTCATTTCTGTTTTTCATTTCAATATCAATTATGAAAATGAAATTTTCAAAAAAAAAATTTCAATTATTAAATATATAATAATGAATAAAAAAAGGTTTTAGTAAACAAAATAATAAAATTAATTTAATAGTTGTTCAAATTTGCATTTTCACTAAAAAGTCCTAAATGGTTATCTTATTTTTATTGTTCAAAATTTAATATTGACCAATGAATTAGATGATTAACAATAACCAAATTTATCTACATGGACAATATTTTTATAAATATTTTTGTTTAAATAGGATGCATAAAAAGCTTGATTATTTTGAACCTGAAAATTGGCATAAGAGGATGGAATGGGACAACATTATTGATTGCACATGGATAAGAAATTGATGGTTATGAAGCAAGGCTTAGAAAGTTAAAGATGAAGTGATGCAAATTTCTCTATAATAATAGTTGGATAGGTTATAAATTATAATTCTATTCTTGTTTAGGAATTTAGATTTCCTATAAGTGTTGGTAAATAGTTTTTCATTGTGAAATATATCGGACTTGTTAAATGACAACAATAAAATGCTCCAACAATTGGAGAAATCGTTACGCGATTAATGATTCCTCCTTTCCATTTGAGAGGGGTAGCTCCCTTGTGTGATAAAATTCGACTTTTAAAGGGGTGCATATTTAACTAGAAAGTAGGAAAGACAAGATTGCAATGAAATACGATAACTTTAAAAGATATAATTGAATAGTAATGATTCATAGATGGTTATTTTGAAAATCTAAGTATACATATTTGTATGATTTAAACTATAAATTCAAATTCAAAATAATAATTAACTCACAAAATAATATACTATTTCAAGATTGATTTTGCCAATGTGAATTTTTTATATATACAAACTAACATAGAAAGAATGAATGTTGAAAATAAGTACTAGACACCCAAGAACAAGAATTTAAAAATCAACTTAGAAAACACATAGACTACCAAAATTGACTTTTTATTTCAAAAACTAACAAGCTCACACACTTACCAAATCCCATGTTAGAAAAACTAACCTCTTTTTCTTCCCTTGCCCCCTTACAAGGCACAAATATTTAAAGTGAGTGGATGAGAACACAATTAGTTTTCCCTCTAAAGGAAAACATCACAAATAAATGGAAAGTGAAGAGTCATCAACCATCTCTTCATACCCTACACTTCATATCTAATTTTCTTCAAAAACAAGCAAATTCAAACAAATTTGAATTATCTATTCAAGAACAACTTCAAAAAAATACTACCAACTTATATCCACGAGTGACAATACTTTTCCTCTATAATAGTATTAGGATCACCAAGGAGGTTAATATAATTAATGTCTATCCTCTATTTTTAGTAGTTAATTCATAAGGTCCACTAGTATTTTTCTATCATAGAATCAAGAAATTCAACTTGCTTGTAAATTGTCTTTATTGATTCCAAATGAATAGATACCCCCATTTTTTTTTATATTAGATATAGTAGAATGATCAACAATTACAAATGCTCAGTGTAGCAACATGAACTAGTTTATAGCTCTTCCTACACTAGATAATAGTATCCCGACATAAACAAAATCAAACCTTTATAGTTGTATCACATATACATTATACAAAATTAGTTCCATAAAATCAAGGTGTCTCAACCCCCCTTACATACAAAATTAGTGCCATAAACATAGAATTTACAAGTTTTCACAGATGGTCATAAGGATATGCAAAATCCAGGAGTAGAGTTGATTTAGTTGTGACTAGTGCCTTCCCCTATAGGTGCATTCTTGAAAAAGACTAGAGCAAGTGTCGCCTCCTACCCTTTTGTAGATGTTCTTCACTATTTGTAGCTTCCTTCTTGTTGTCCTTTCATATCACTTACAATGCTTCAAGGAGGACCTCTAAGCTAGGATGGCTTTTCTCGCACACATGCCCATACTTAGCATTCACGATGTCAATATCTACACTTTTGTTCTCCACAAAGCTCCAAAATTTCTCTTTGGACAACGCAACTGTCATGTAAACCTACATGGAAATGTTGTGAAGTGTGAGTCTTCTAAAAGACTCAGTAAGCACTCTCCTCACTCCCTCAAATCTTTCATTATTTCGGGCCTCTCAAATGACCCATAAAAATTCAGTGGAAAGACATTACCAGAGGAGATGACATTCTTTACTCAATTCATTGCCAAAATCAAATAGAATTTTTAAAGGACATGGTCTAGTATTAGCCTTCCACATATTGATTTCTTTACAAAATAACATCCACAGTTCCTTGGCAAACATATAGTCAAAAAATATGTGATTTACAGTTTCAAGTACTCTACATAACCTGCACAAATCAATTTCATTATGAGCCACTTTATAGGAGAGCTTCTGTAGTATTAACAACCATCTGAATGTAGCTTTCTTAGGTTCCATTTTTTGTTTTCAATTCATTTCAAACAATTTTTGTCATTTTTTCCTACTTAGGTTAAGGCTCTAGACCTTATTAACATGATCTATTATTTAAATATGCCCAGTTCGGGAAAAGTAGATTGTTTTGGTAAGGCGATTTGATCCTTCCATTTATATTCAATATATTCTTAGGTATTTTTAGATTCATCTAATGGGAATTGCATCTCCCTACAAGCCTCTCTAATTATTGAATAGGTTCTCCAATTTCTTGGTGTGAGATTGAATTTTGTTTTTAATGTATCCCATTCTTTAAGGTAGCCATCATTGAGGATGTCATTAAAATATTTTATGCCCTTTTGGGCCCAGGCCTTTGTAGAGCACCCTTGTAGAAGGGCTAGGGGTTTATTTTTGTGTGCCAAATTCACCAAATGGATATATGCTCCTTAATGGTTTTATTCCCATCTTTGAGGAAGCAGATATTTATAATATTTCCTTTAATTAATTCTCATGCTCTCCAAATATATTTGAACACCATGGAACCTACAGGTAAGATAGGATGATCATAGTTGCGGATATCACATCAAGGGAGTTGCTTCTAGGTCTTTCCTTTCTTAGTTACAAAATTCATTATATTTTGTCTAAAAAGAACCTTCCATGGACCATCCCCTTCCAAATCCCTTAAGATTCATTTGGAGGCCATAGTTATCCCTTGTAGCCTCAGATCCTTAATTTCTAGTCCTCCTGTCAATTTTGTGATGTAGCACCACTCCCATTTAACTGAGTGCCTTTTCCTTTTCCCTTTCCCATCTAACCATAAAAAATTCCTTATCTTTTCATGTACTTCATTAATCTGGCAGTGGTTAAAAAGCCACACTGAGGAAAAGTAAATAGTGTACGAAGAAAGCATTTTCTGACATATTTGAGTTCTGCCAGCCAAAGATAAGGATTGTCTATTCCATTTGTCCATTTTTTTCTTGATTTTCTCTTTAATCTAGATCCACATCTCCTTTGGGTTAGGCTCAATGGAAAAAGGTATTCCTAGATATCTTACAAATTTTTTTGAGCCTCCCCACTGCAAGTTAAGGGTTTTTAGCCATAATGGGGGTTCATCATGCCAACCTAGCACATAAGATTTGGCTAGTGCAATATTTGCACCCGAGGCTTGAAAAAATGTGTTCAATTTATCCATAAGGTTGTTCATATTCCATTCCTCAAGATTAATAAAGATAGCAATGACATCAAAAAACTAAGTGTTGATAAGCTCTTTATTGTCTGGAAGGGTTATACCTTTTAACCATGGGTGTTTTCTAGCCATCCCTTAATAGTTAGTGTAAGGCATCGAAACCAATCACAAAGAGTGTTGGGGCTAGGGGGTAGCCCTGTTTGATAGATCTCTCTAGTGTGATATCATATGTGAGGGTTCCATTTACATCAATTTGTGCAACAACATCACTGAACAAGGTTTTAATAATATCACATAAAGTAATAGGGAAACCAAATGCTTTCATGACCATGAAGAAAAGACCATTCAATTCTCTCATATGCTTTTTCAAATTCCAATAGGAGCATTGTTGTCTCTTGTTCAGTTTGGTTGGCCCAACCCATGGCTTCCCAACTAGTAACTAAATTTTCCAAAATGTATTTACCCTTAATGAAACTAGTTTGGGATGTATTTATAAATGCAAGCAAGATATCAAATACTCTAGTAGCCAAAGCTTTGGCTAGTATTTTATAGGAGACATTTAAAAGAGTAATAGGTCTCTAGTTTTTGATAAGGGACCGATCACCCTCTTTGGGAATCAATTTGATGACTCCCTTATTTATACCTAAAATAATGGAAATAGAGTACTCCACCTTTTACGAGATGGACCACAAAGGATAAGGGCCTATTTCACTCAATTTTCATTCAAGGAAACCCTAGAGATCTCACGCCAAGGATGTAAAGAGGAAAGAGATTTGAAATAGGGATGTCCTAGGGTGTGATTAAATATAATAAGATGGTTCACCACAAAGAAAAGGCTTGGAAAGACAAGTAATGAAAGTATCATGCAAAGTTGGCTTAATGACCTAGGAAATGAAACTAAAAATCATGACAATAAATTGGCAATGAACAGAGGTGGACATGGAAGAAATATGTGACTTAAATAAGCTCCAAAACCCTAAAATTTTGCTATTTGATGCTCACTGGGACTCATACTCTAGTCTGGGTGATTTAGTCCCAATATAGGGTTTTTGGGTAGGGTCTAGAATCTACTAATGACAATTCCAGATCTATTGAAGATTAGCAAAAAAGCAGTGCTGGGACTCATATGCTTAGAATGTTGCAAAGTGTCCCAAGAGTAGAATTTTGAAGCGAAACTTTGTGAGCCTCTAAGTATGGATTAAATAAGTCTTTTCCCACTAGTTTCATATAGAGAGGTTGGATATCTTTCTCTAGATCTAATTTTTTGTGAGCCTTGATAACGTTTCATGGCAACTTTGACAACTTTTGCAACTTTTCCATTTTGGTACTTTTGAGGGCTTCAAACCCACTTTTTCTTCAGCCTATGAACCTACAATCACACAAAGAGAGAAAAAGTGTTTTTTTGTTAGGAAATGGGGGTTTTCCTTGGTCAAACCCCATTTAGGTAATTAAACATTATGATGAAACAATGAAATATGAACATGAAACATGAAATATGAAACATGAGAAATGACACCTTGAATGATGTCTTGAGATGTAAATAAAAAATATAACATGAAGTGGCCATGTAGAGCCGAGATATTGATCTTGAATTAGAAGTAGAACAATGCTTAATATTGGATCTTGAATGCTACATCAGAACACTAGCTCAACAACATGCTTGATGGTTGCTAAATTTGACATGATGATGGATCTTGAATTGTTGTAACAAATGATGGAGAAACATGCCCTTAAATTCTTTAAAGATGATCTTGAATGTCCTTGAATACTCTTTTGAACTCTTGTAATCACAAACTTGCTATTAGGAATTCTCTCTTGAAAGTCTTAGGTGAGAATAAGTGAAATAAACCTGTATTTATACTCGTTTATGTCTAATTTCCCAAAATTAAAACACTACAAGCTGACATTAGATCTAGGAACATAAAATCCAACAAATAATTAAATTTAACTTAGGTCCTGATTAGAGTGGGACTCATATGCCCAAGGTGGCATATGAGTCCCAATGGCTCAAAACTGGGGAACAAACTCCAATATAAAACTTGTTTAATTTGAAATTCAAAATCAGGTTCCAAGACCTAGGTGGGACTCATATGCCTAAGGTGGTGTATGAGTCCTAGATCACTAAATCTAGAATACATGACCCAAAACATTGAATTATGATTGGTTACTTGATATGTGTTAGGATTATCTCTAGAAAAATACATTTAATAAGGCTTGTGGATGCGAAATAGGGTCAATTAAGGCATAGATAAGCCCAATTAATTAATAAAACCCTAGATTAGTGTGAAAGTGTTTGGATACACTTTACAACACCCTAAATAAGGAACCATTAAGTCTATTTAGTTTAAAAAGATCCCTAAACTTAATGTGAAGGTGTAAATAAATACACTTTAGAACACTAAATTAAGGAAAAAATAGGTTTATTTAGCTTAAAAGGACCCTAAACCTAATTTTAATGCATACAAAACATTTCAAAACTAAATAAAGGTGACATTAGGTTCATTTTAACATTAATTATTCCTAAATTAGGTGTGAAAATGTAAAGGGTGACATTTTTCATCACTACATTTAGCCCCCACTTTAGTGAGAGGAGGAACTTGCTTCAAACTCACATCAAAGTAGACATTCAAGAGGGATCCAAGTGTACCAATGCATATGAAATAGGATGAAAAAAGATCAAAGGAGGTAACCAAGATCCTACATCAAACCAACATAAGTAGAAAAGGACTTGCACAAGGTGTATGATATGCAACATCAAGATACACAAACATGCAATGCCAATGATTAAAGGAAAAAAAAGAAAAAAAAGAAAAAGAGGTGGATCAAGCCTCGACCATTTGTCTCATATGTTTTGCATCATATCTAAGTAATTTGTCAAAAAATGCATGTTGACTCTAAGGCAACAAAATTTTAGGCTATCCGCTAGGTGAGTATCCAAAAAGGATGGCTTACAAGTGGAACACAATGTCCACTATTCAAACCAAATCCATACTCACAAGGGCTAGTGGAACCTCAGGTCATCCACTAGGTGAGCCTCTAGAGACACATATGCACATGGCCAATATGCACTCTCACACACAAGTGGTTATGGGAAAGTCATCCCTAAGTTCAACTCCCGCATGTATAAACATACCAAAGCTATACCTCCTGATAACTTTGACTTGAGGCACCACACAACAATGAAATTCGAGCTCCATAAGGCAAGAAAAGCTTTGTATGCTTGAAAGTCATGAAAAACAAGATGGCACCATAGCAAAGCAAAGTGTGTTATGCAACATAACCATATAACAGTTATTATAAATTCAAAATAGTGCAAGGTACGTTCAAAGGGATTTTGTTTAGTTCATGTAAGGTATCATCTTAGGGAACATCATGCCTAATGTCTCCAAGAGAGGTCAAATCAAAGAAATATCACCCTCTTGGAGGAAATAAAATCCAATGACACCAATGTTAACACAATATTTTGCATGTAGCAACAGTCTTATGAGAAACTTAGCTAATGGGGGATGTTATGCGCTAGCTAAGTAACCTCCAGGATTTTATCGAAGTCGGCTCTTCGCTTAGTGGGTGAAGAAAAAGGTTAGGGAGATTGTAGGAATGTAAAATTTACACTACAGGTGATGTGCCAAAGTCTTTAGACAAATTTACCAGAGCACAGTGCATAATGCAAAGGCCCGAACCATTAAATTACTATTAATTAAGATAATTTTCTCAAAAGCACTAATCATGCAAAAAATAACCTCTAATTTGTATAATGTAATCAAACATAACTTTGTCTTAACACAGAAGAGTCAGAGAAACATGATCTATATTATTTCCAGCTATAAAAGTTTACAAAAATTGAAGAACATGCATTCATACAAAAGTAAATATAACAACACAAGTCAATAGTTCTAACAATTGATTAAAAATAGAAAGGCCGAATTTATTTGGAACAGTCTGAAGTCTTCGAATTGAAAGCAACTATTACAAAAGGCATACTTCCCAGTGCTTGGGTGTTTTACAGAACTTAATCAACAACCTAATAAAATAAAACATGGCCCTATATAATAGCCAGTCCACCACTTGGAGACACATCAGAAGAAGAGAAAACCATGCGCAGTGACCGATGGCCCAGATCATCTTGAGCCACCACAACAAACATCGACTGGTCAGAAACATGCCAACGAGGCCACGACATAAAATGAAAAACCATGCAGCAACAGGAGAGAGCATGCGGTAGCAGGAAGTACAAAAGATCCGGTGGAATTTCCAAGGTAACTAGCGTAGAAACAAAATCGCCACATGTCATTTAGACAGAGCCTGGCAGAAAGTTGAAAAGGTGCCCAGCAAAAAGCCTCGAGAGAGAGCCACATAGAGATCTCCGAGCATAATAAAGAACGAGGCGGGCTCGACTCAGAAAAATAGTCAGAGTGAGCCACATGACACGCAGATGGAGATTGCCAAAAAATGAAGCGAAGGGAAAGCAAAAAGCTTCACGAGGAAACCACATTGAGAGCTCCGACGGCAATGAGAATAAAAAAAAAGGCACAATCGCAAAGGAAAATGGAAAATTGCAAAGGCCTCGACTTTTTTTGTTGAACAGTTTGGTGACTCATAGGGGCTTTTTTCTCGCAAAAAGGAGAACCCTAGAAACATTGGTTCAGCATAAAAAATGCTCACAACCTCGAGAGGGTGGCCTACAAATTGGTCCATACTTCATTCGATGGTGCAAAGAGAGTTTGCAAATTCTTGTGAGCTAGCCTAAGATCAATAATTGCTTTGAAGGGAAATTCGCTTGATACTTTTGTTTCCAATTCCAATTGGAAGAAAAGTTGCGCTAGTTAATGCACGATCCCCTCAATTTCTTTGGAAGTCAGAGATTGATCAAAGGTCTAGAAGATAGAAAGGTCCTACTTTTTCTCTTCGATCATTGCAACAATATGCTCCACACCCACCACTGCCTGGTCTATAATGAAAGGCAAAGGGAGGCCTCTCTGACTCAAATGAGAAAACTCTTCTCGCATGTCATTGGTAACTTGGTTTAACTGAGCTCTACAATCCACAACGTGTTGAACGACCTCATGCATGGAGATGAGGCTACTTGCGCCCAAAGCCACTATTGTTTGGTCATTGATTCCCACACCACTCAATACTTCATTTGAAGAAGTATACAACTTACCCAATAAAATTCTAGCCTCTGGAACCTTGTCAGAAGTTAACTCTTGAACCTGCTGTATCGATTCACTCACTGTCCCACAGAGGCTAGCCGCTTGCACCATAAATTTAAGGTGGGCTGAAGAGTAAGGCACAAAGCCTTCACCTTGTCCCAGTATGATGCGTGCAACTCTTTGGCAATTTCCAATGAGCTCATCCAGGGCGCAAGGGGTTGGGTCCTTAAGGTAGCCAATTCTACCTCTCTGCTGCTCAAACTCGCCTTTACCTCGGATAAGCCTCTATCTAGCACCTCCAATTGGTCCTTCAGAGTGAGAACCTCCTTTTCCTTTTCCGCCAAGGCCAATTCAGCCCACTTAGCCTTTAGGACCTCTAACTCTAAGTTGGCATTCATTTCAGCAATTTCGGTAGTGGTGTTTAGTCGTAGCTCTTTCATTCCCACATTTAGCAAATCAGACTCAGCACGAAGTTTCTCCTCATTTGCTTGGCCCTGCTCGACCTACAACTGGAGAGTCAGAACGATCTCTTCACTAAAACTTTGCATCTCCTTGATTTGAATTTCAAAGGCACTTGTCTCCTTCGCAAGTCACTTTATTTCGTTCTCCTAGGCTTTAAACTTGTTTACCCAGATGTCGACTTTGCCTTTGAGCTCTGCTATCTGGTCATCTTTCTTCTTCTACTGCCGACTGAGCTTGAGAAAATCAATGGTTACTATTTTTTGGGTTTCTTCCGTCATCTCAACTTTATCTCGTGGATAGGCCTACTGTAAGTCTAGTCTGACGACATTCATAGAATAATCGCTTGACAACATTTCTCCTACCGGATTAATCACATTAGGAGTGATCTTCGCAAACATCAAGAAATTCAGACTTTCATTGAAAACCGTTTGCAAGTGGGGCTCCGCCTGCGTGGTTGCGTCCTTCTGTCTTCTTTTGTTGATCCCGTTGTCACAGGCGCTTTTATTAGCATTGACCTATGAGAAATATTCCTAGGTCGGGATACCCAGTCCACCAGCAAAAGGATACTCCTGAGGGACAGCCAGTGGGAAAGACAGTGTAGCCGATGCATCAGAGGTCTTCCTGAGTCGGATTATAATAGTTGGGGAGAATGGAAGAATGAAATGGCCACTTGGAGGGGATGGAAATGAGGTGTGAGGGAAAATCGGAGATGCACCAACTGCAGGGGTGGGCTTTGGAGATAAAAATTATTGGCCCAAGAGCCTAGAACTTACACCAAATTGCATTGTAGGCAAGACCTGGAAAGTGGAGGATAGAGGTGGGAAATCAGGAGGGGTGAGATCGTAATGCTCGACAAATCTAGTGGCGGGGAGAACTGGCGCAGATGAAAAGGCAGGGGTAGAGTGAGGCAAGACTAGAGACATAGATGAGAGAAAAGAGGGAGGAAAAGTTACCTGATGCTCATGTAGAGCCATAGACGCCTTGACTACTCCCTTCATCAACTGTTCCTCCTCCGCAGTGACCTCTCCGGTTCGTTGTCGCTTCTCCTCCAGAAAATCGTCAAGGTCAAGAATGACTTGTCTCTTACCATTGGTAGTTCTTGTCTGCCTCCGTGTTGATTTAGAGGAGGCAGCTAGCTCATATGTTTGTGCGTGTGGCTCTTCCTCCTACACAAGCTGCTTACTAGTACTCTTTTCATACATTAGACTTTCAGCAACGACAGGGGGATTCTAATTTACTTCCTCCTTAGATTTCGCATTATCCTCCTCTCTTTTATATTGTTACACAGATGTTGAGCAGTTCAGAGAATTTTCAACATCTGGATATTCATTTTCCCAAATTTCATCAAATCTCTCATCAAGGGCTACTTCTTTATGCATCTTTCTAGCAGCCAAAATCTCCTGCTGGTATATCCGAAAGGCTTGCATTTTCTCGGGTACCCAACTGAGCTTATTCAATTGGGTGACCAGGGAAGAGTTGATCTCCAATTTTGGATTGACCCTCCCCATGATGTGATAAAATTCAGCCTTGGCGGTCGGCCATCCACTGTAGGCAAATATTTAAGGCCTACATATCTACTTAAATTTCCCTCCTCGGCATTCCGTCGGAGGTCCCAAAATGGCCGAAGCAAAATGCGGGATCTTGATGCCGACTCCCGATAGATTATTGTCAGTGTTGTAATTCCAAGGATTTTCAATTAATACCAACTCGAGGTGACCCAACTTCGAAAGTAGAATCACCGAGGTATCAATCTTTGAGGCCCTCTTTTTAATCAGTGAAAGTGAACCAAACATGATTGGCAGCAGCAAATAGGAGGTTAAGTGTTTTCCTCCCTAGTAATCATCGTCAAGGGTACATAGCTACCTCATTGCCTCCAGGGCCAACACTTTGACGAAAAGAAAGTGGGGAAGATAGAAAGGCTCTCAGACGAAACCTGGCATAAGGAGCATGGTGAAATCCACACCAAAGAACTAGTTACAGGGCAGAGTTAACTTCCCCAACCAGGACTTCTGTCGGGGAGATATGCGTTCGGTCATATTTATGCCAACCTTATCCAAAGCCCTTATTGCCGGGGCTATGAATGCATCCAAGAACGCATAATAATCAAAGGTTTTTGACATGACAGGGGTCCATGTCAAAACCAACTTCCTTAAGCCACCCTCATAAAAAATAGACAGGAGCATAGACATTGAAAAGTAATCTGTGTTTTGATACAAAATCAAGTAAGCCAGGAAAGAGAAATACCTAAACTTAGAGCCGACCCCAAATTCTTGTAGTTTCTACCAAATTCCATCACTAACAACTCTTGCAAAGTCTAGGAGTGGAGACTCATGATTCTTTTTTAGCATAAAGTAGAGGGACATCTGAAACTGAAAAATGCTCTTATCCGAGTCCAAACCGCACACCATTGCCAACATAGAAGTGATAGAGGAAGACCCACCTTTTAGAGCTTTTAAATTAAAAGGGAATTTAGGTAGTGTTGAACTACTCATTTGTTGTAGCTTAGAACGATAAAATTGTGGCCCTAACTAGAGCTCTCCCCTCTTTTTCTGCATTCTTTCCACTTCAAAATTTTCAACCTCATTACCCAAGGGAAGTGGGACGCACAACATACCCTGAATAGCCTCAGGGCTAATGACTACCCTCAAATCTTTGTCGTGGATAACCCTTGTGTTTGGGTCAAAACCTGCCGTGCATGCTGCCACAAGCTCTGGGCAAGGGTGCACCAAAGAAACCATGTACTGTGCGAGCCCAGAGAACCATAGCCATTTGTGAAATTGGTCTGTCATATGCTTCATTTTTTCGCATGCAGCCTCCCTAAGGCTCTTAGGATTGCAAGCTAACTCAGGATCAAAGACGTTATCCCAATCCTCCAAGACCATTGCCTGATCTCTATGAGGAAGCGTGCTCAATAACTTCTGGTTCACCGGGTGAGTGAAAGGCTAGCTAGGCTTCATGGGTATGCCCAGACTGGCATAAGATTTACCATCGTAAAGTTGTGCGCAGGGTGCATTCCTCATTTGCTCGCTTAGACTTACTAGAGCTAGGATCTCTGAAGAGTTCTCTGCAATTTCGGCCATTGTAATATTCGCACGAGTTTTTCTGCAAACCTTTTTTTCTCTTGTGAATGCCTTAATTGTTTAATCTTTTGTTACTTTTACAATAAATATGTTTCTCTGCATGTCATAACTTGCCTTTTTGATTTCTCAAGAAAGGCGGCCGAAAAAGGTATGTGCCAGCCATTTATACCAAGTTGCTATTATGTGTTACTAGTTTATTCATGCGAAAAGATCACCAACCAGCCAAACTGCTCAAGCATTTAATTGACAATATTACATGCGTGACAAAAATTGATTTTTGTCTCGAAAGATGAACCAAGCCAAGCTTGTGAACCTCTCTGCAGGTTATTTGCATTAATTGATTTCAATGTTCGTATGAGGCACATCGCCCAACAACCCCTTTTAAGATTTTTCCTGATTTGGATGAGATGACGGTGCTTATATTGACACTTGGCCGATCTGCGAATGAATGTGGCAGCTCAACATAGCAAGTTGCAAGCTGCACCTACACTTTCCTATCACCTCGCACGTTGAAATGCTGAAAATTGAGGCAATGCGACACACTTGGGCTCAGCTGATAATCATGATTTCTTTGGCTGGCGAACCTTAGCCAGTCTATAAATAAGACCCTTTGTGTAGCATTGTAAATCACAACATCATCTAGCCTTCTAAGCTTAGTAATATCTTGTTGCCTTAGTAAGTTTCATTTTTTTTTAGCTAGAAAAGAAGACAACATGGAAACACCAGTGAGGTTTGTCTACAAAAAGACTCAGGTTGCCTTTCTTGGAAAAATTAGATGCAAGTGCCTAAAGCGCATGACAGGTGTGAAGAACTTGTTGTATGTGAAGGCAATCAAGTGGGTTTTTGGGAAGGATTGTGTGGAGTATGAAGAGAAGTATCGGGTGAACACCAACATTTTCTCCCACTTTGTCGCCTCGCTGCTGGACATTAGCGTTTCCAAACGCAAGATTTTAAAGCTGACGAAGTGGGTCTTCCCTTAGCGCTACCTCGGAGGCTTAAAGCAGATTGTGTGTGTGACCCAATTTGATTATGGGATTCCCTCGATTCGTAACATTTGCCTGCAGCAGCTACATGGAGGCAGTGTTCCAACCAGGCCTCTCCTTTTCAGGTTTGAGCTCAAAAATCATGAAGAGCATCGTGCCAAATTCCGTGCAGGCTGCTACTTCCTGATGCATGTGCACTACATTGAGCCATTTCAAAATCTTTAGTGGTATGAAGATTTTGAAAGAATGGTGTTTCCCGATCCCATGCCACCTGTTGCCATGATCGTTGGTCCTTCCCACTGATGTCTCGAGAATGAAGATGATTACAAATTTTTCTTTTCTATTCTTAGAGGCTCCGTGCTATAGCGGGCATATGTAAATGTTAATACAAGGCCTTCAGCCTGAATATATTGTAAATTTTCGACTCTGATGAATATAATATGTCTTTTTAGAACACTTAACCCATTTACAAATTTTTTTCAATTATTTGCATCATTGTTGTGTTTCATTTCATTTATTGCACCATGAGGATCCAAAACTTAAAGCAGGGAAGAGTAATTACATATAGACAAATGTACACAAATAACACATAGGCAGAATTAATAGAATCTTTTAAGATGTATTCCATTGACTAAAATACTCAGGGTCTTGCCTTCCATATCTTCCAACTCAAAATATTTTAACTATTTACACTGATAAATATTCAATGGCCCTTCCCAGAGACTGTCAAATTTGTTATGCTATCCGGGCTTTGCTCCGCACTCATTGAATTTGAGGACCAAATCTCTGTATTGTAACCCTTGATCAGAAGCCCTTTTGTCAAACCATTTCCTTACCACCTATCAGCAGCTATTCATTGCTTCTAGGGCATGTTCTCTTTTCTCTTGCACCTCAAGCAACTCGAAAAAACTCACCTCCATCGCCCCGTTTTGTTCAATTTCCAGGGATTTGAGTAGTTGTAGGGTGGGAATTTCCATGGCGATAGGCAGCAATGCCTCCTTTCCGTACACCATCTCGTAAGGAGATGTTTTCAGTATCTGCTTGGGTGTAATTCGATCTGCCTAGAGCACTATTCGGAGGTTCCTATGCCACTCTTTTTGATGTTCCAAGCCTATCCTTTTGATCAACCTGATGAGGTTGTTGTTAGTAAACTCCGGGAGACCATTTCCTTGGGGGTAATAATTAGAGGAGGTTTTTAGGAACACTTCATATTTAATTGTGAACTGGCTCATCTTTGAGCCAAGAAAAGCCTTAGCATTATCAGAGATTATTGATTTAGGCAGG
This sequence comes from Sequoiadendron giganteum, assembly GCA_007115665.2. NCBI lineage: Eukaryota > Viridiplantae > Streptophyta > Pinopsida > Cupressales > Cupressaceae > Sequoiadendron > Sequoiadendron giganteum. The sequence goes on along the minus strand of CM021101.1, from coordinate 68,380,419 downwards.
CCAAATCTGGCCACCAGTTCTTCGACGAAATTAACAATCTCCAATTCAGTTGCATTTTTTAACGACACTGCTTCTGCCCACCTGGTAAAATAGTTAGTTTTTGTTAGTATCCATCTATGTTCGGCTGAAGAGAAAGGATTAATCATCCCAATGAAATCTAAACCCCATTGAGTGAAAGGTTCTTCTACCACTATAGGCCTTAAAGGCATAGCAACATTTTGTCTTTTCCCAACATAAAATTGACATTCCTTGCAAGATTTAATCAATGAAAACGCATCACTAAAAAGTGTTGGCCAAAAATAATGAGCACATATAATTTTAATTATCATGGTTCTTGCAGAAAAATGTCCTCCTGCAGGGCTATTATGGTATTTCTCTAAAATCTTCTTGGTTTGCTCCTCATTCACACATCATAGCAGGATGCCATTGAAATTTCTTTTAAACAGGACACCCTCCAAAAGGACATAATTTCTATTATGTAGGAAATAGAAACATCTTTTAAAGGATGGAAGATCAATTGGATACCTTGCTGTCTACATAAAATTTATTCTGTCATCAAATCAGTTGCTCTGAGAATTCTCTTCGTTTATTAACACAGACTTGGGAGCTCCAAGCTTTGTCACTGTTTCGCTGCTTTCAGTGATATACTCGCATAGTCCTTTTCCCTTGACGGTCTTGACAGGTCTGACTTCAATATCATATTCAAAGATCTTGGTGATCCAATTAGCTCTCTTCTCAATGATTTCTCCCTCCATGATATACTCTTGTAGACTAGGATGCAGTACGCAAACAATCACCTTATTATATGATATCAAATGCCAGAACTTCTTAAGACCCTTAACAATGGAAAATGCCCACTTTTCTACAAAGTTATACTTTACTTCATACTCTTTCAGGGCTCGCGAGTAGAAAGTAATAGGGGAATCCCTTGTATCTTCATCATCTTTCTGCACGAGCACTGTGGCAATACTATTTCCACCACCAAAACCATACATAATAAAATCTTTTTCTAGGTTCGAGTTAACCAACATAGGGGTGGAAGAAATAGCCTCCTTAATAGGCTTGAAATATTTTCTAGCTTTCATCTTCCATTTGAAAATCTGATCCTTCTTGAGCATTAAGGTAATAGGACGAACAATGCCTACAAACTCTATAATAAATCAGCTAATAAAGTTGAGCTTACCCAAGAAAGATTGCACACCCTTTTTTTTGATAGGTAATGGAAGCTCCCGGATCACATCAACCCTTTCTAGATCAATAGCAATGCATTCCTTAGAGATGACATATCCCAATAGCTTCCCCTGGGGAACTACGAACTTGCATTTCTTCGGATTCAAGGAGATCTCGAATTCTTGGCATTTATGGAAAACAAGATCCAAATGATCAAAATGATCATCAGCAGATTTTGAGAATACTGTCAAGTCATCCAGGTAAATGAGTATGATCTTGTGGATCAAATCTTTAAAAGCAATGTCCATAGCCCGCTGAAAAGTGGCTCCGACGTTTGAGAGCCCAAAAGGAATTTTAACATATGCATACATTCCCCACTTTGTGGTGAACGCTGTTTTGTATTGGTCCTCTTCCTTTACCCGGATCTGGTTATAACCCAAAAAATCATCCAACATTGAAAACATTTCGGAGCCAGCAACAGTTTGCAAAATTACCTCCATTGAAGGCAGGGGATAATGATCTTTTAAGGATGCTCTATTTAAATCTCGGAAGTCTACGCATAGGCGTATATCCCCATTTTTCTTTTGGACTAGCACTAGGTTTGACACCCAAGTGTTGTGTTTGATCGGGAACACTATTTGGGATGCGATCAATTTGTTCAACTCCTCTGACATGAGAGATTCTATCTTTGGGTTAACTGGTCTCTATTTTTGATAAACTGGCTTCGCCCCCTCCGACAGCTCAATAGTATGCTCGATGATCCTGGGATCATATCCTTTAAGATCATCATATGACCAGGCAACTACACTCGAATATTATTCATAGAAGTTTCTTAGCCTATCTTTATTCTTTTACGACACTTCTTTCCCAACTTTGAGCTTCCTATCTTCCCCAATATGCAAATCGGTATAATTGCCTTTGTCAGCCACGAGCTTCCTTTTATCTCTCATTGCATCATTAGAATCGAATAGGCCTTCCAGAGTGACCAAGCCTCTCGGGAGCTTGTTAGATTTCAACTGGATGATTTGATCTCCATAAGCTTCGACGATCTTTGGTTCCAGCTGATCGGTGAATTCTTCAGATGACTGGAGGAATGATGCAATATGAGAATCACTATCAAATACTTTCCAATCTTGATTTTTATCGAGGACAACTGGTCTCGCAATTACCTTCACTGCATGTTTATTTTTTAATAATTCAGAGGCCGGCTCGAACTGAGCCCCAATAGTTGCAATTTTGTCGGCTTCGAAATTCATTTCCCTTGGAATAGCCTAAATATTGAATGCCTCAAAGTTGTCAATCAGATCCCAAACCCTATGTCAATAAGACCGCATATGGATATTCTTTGCAGCAGAGGTTCTATGGACCTGGTTGACCACTAGCTTCAAATCTCCAAATACACTTATCTACTTTGCACCCAATTGTTCTGTGAAGTTTAAACCATGGATGAGACCTTCATACTCAACTTCATTGTTTGAACATGAAAACTGGAAGCGGTAAGACCTCAAGGTCTTTTCGTCGGTCGGGGATATCAAACGAATCTCCACTCCAACTCCTACTCTACATCTGGCACCATCAAAGTATAACATCCATATTTCCAAAGATTCTTCATCTTCGGGTCCTTTAGCAACTTTGGGCATGATTTTCCATTCTTCATGTATCACATAGGTTTCAAGGCCAGTTGCATGGTAATTCCCAAAAGGGTTTGTATCAATAAATTCATTCAACAAATTTTCTTCATTTTCTATTCAGGAGCTAGTAGCCTCCTCTTCTTCAAGAAATTCCATGTTGTACCTTTCTTCCTAGGAGATTGAAGTGTGTGAAGCTTCAAAATTTAGCAGAGCCTCATCAACAACATGTTCAGAATGCAGAGTTTCTGACAATAGTTTCAGTTTAGCCTCATGCTTAGTCCTCAGAATCAAGTGTGACTAGTCTAGCGCCAGATATCCTCCTACATTTGTAGTAAACTCTCGGGACAAATAGATCCCGAACAGAGGAGGGATATCGATGAGTATGGTATCCTGATTTATAGTGATACTAGGGTAGGCAAAAAAATTCATAGGTAATCCCTTGATTATCCCAACAGTATTAACCTTGTTTCCATCAAGCTGCATGACTCCTTTATTCAGAGGCTCATATTTTAGACCCAAAGCATCAGCTACTTGCTTTGGCATGATAGTGGTGCTGGAACCAGAGTCGATCATACAGTTATGCAACAGCTTGTCACCAATAATCAGTGTTAGAGAGAAAGGCTTAGGTTAAGGCTTACTTTCCCTTTTGGACTCGAGCTTCTCCTCCGGTTGAATTGTTAGCACTTTATCTAAGTTCGGCTTGGATACATCCTCCTCATTAGAGTGAGTAGGAATTTTTGCATTCTCTTCATTAGACAACACCTTTTGCTTTGGAATAGCCAGGACATCCCACAGAGAAGCGTTGGCAGATGACTTCTTTAGTTGTTCCACAATGTTGAATTGTGCTTTCGACTGGTGAGTTGTGAATGCTTTCTCTTTAGGTCTTGTAGTTGCTATTGGTTTTGCAGTCAGTACATCTAATAGTTTAGTAACAATAGAAGTGATTGATGGAGCCTTTTTCCTCGGAGGAAGTGGATTCAGAGAGCTAAGAATAGCCGCTTCTGACTATGGTGGGATTGGCAATAGGCCTGCTGCCGAGCTAGGCGTTAGCTGTGATATATCATTGGTAGGCGAGGCTATAAAATCTCTGGTGAATCTATGCTTAGAACGCATATTATAGTCAGATTGCACTTGGGGTACTTTATCAATAGAGATGTCCTTCGAAAATGCTGACTCTTCTCCTTCCATCCAAGCAAAGAGAGCCTAGTTCAAGACAATGTCTAACTCTTGTTGGATGGACATCCCCTACATTTGTGTGGCAAGAACTACATTATCCATTTGCTGGGAGGCATATGGTGTGTTACTAGAAACAGATGCGCTGCCTTGGCTGCGCTGATCTGTGATTTTTTGTTGCAAATTTACCCGCGGATAGTTTCACGGTATATGTGCATCGTTGCAAGGGAAACACCATGAATTGAAATCTTCGGCTAAATTATTTTTTGCTACCACTAGCTCCTTATTCGAACTAGGATGAACAGTCTGCATCGACAGGGTTACCAGAACCCTCTGGTTACTTGGCTGAGCCGAGGTATTCCCACGTGACCTACCCTGCCAATGATTTCATTGGTACAAAGGTTTTCCGCCTTGGTAATTTTGGTATGCAGCCTTTTAATAGCTGTATTTCTGCCACTTCAAATTAGTCAATTCATTAGTCATAGCCTACATTTTTTCTCTCATCTCGTTCATCTAGACAGCCATGGGATTAGGCACAAGAGCTACAACAAGAGCTTCCATCATGGCCGTGCTTGGAACACTTCCAAGATAGATGTACATAGATTGGGGAGGAGCCATAGGAGTGTTGGTGGAAGGAACCTTGACCTTTGTAGCATTGCACTTAGGGAACAATGGCATGATGGGTCTCGGTGCCAACTTTGCTACAGTGATCAAATTATTTTCTGCAACGACAACTAGGGCATAAGCTTAGGAAGAGTGTCTCCGCCCAAAGCTTGTAACATCATGGAGATATCGGCATTGATCGACTTCAAGTAGAACATAAATGCTAGATCCAAAGGTGGTTGGTTGCCCACAAGCACTCTCTGCCAGGTCGAATGGAACCTCGCATTGAAGTGAGGCACAACTTCATGTGGGGCTCGCTTTATATTTTCTAGTTGATGGTACAATTAAGACTTATTGCTAGCATTTGAAAAACACTCATAAAATGGGGTCCCGAGCTGGTCCCAAGTAGCAATAGTACCAGCTTGTAAAGTCTTGTACCAGTTTAATGCCTTTCCTCGGAAGGAGGCGGTCAATAATTTGAGGGCTACATTTTCATTCGATACACCATGTACCAGACATACGTCTGCTACATCTTGTAGATGCTCCATTGGCATCTTTGATTCATCCCCCAAATATTTAGGGATAGCTTTTAGAGCGGAAATAGGGATGGGGGCCCATACTATAGGAGGCACAGGTGCTACTAATGGGCTACCAGAGTCCCAGGCTATGTAGTTTCTAGTAGCCATTGGTGTGGGTGGATTAGGTGATGTGGGAGAAGGAGGAGATGGAGGAGGTGAGGGGCTACCTCGGTGACCTCTCGGGTGCACAGAGACTAAAGGTGGTATGAGCTAGCCAGGGACTCTCACAGTCTGTGACCTAGTTATAGGCCGATGGCTGATACACACTTATAAAAATCAGGCGAACTTGGTAGTTCATGGTCCCACGTGATGTGCCTGAAAAAGAACTGTTGACGCAATATTTTGCATGTAGCAGCAGTCTTATGGGAAACTTAGCTAATGGGGGATGTTATGTGCTAGCTAAGTAGCCTCCGAGATTTTATCAAAGCCGGCTCTTCACTTAGTGGGTGAAGTAAAAGGTGAGGGAGATTGCAGGAATGTAAAATTTACACTACAGGTAATGCGCCAAATTCTTTAGACAACTTTATTAAAGCACAATCCATAATGCAAAGGCCCGAACCACAAAATTGTTGTTAATTAAGATAATTTTCTCAAAAGAACTTATCATGCAAAAAATACCCTCTAATTTGTATAATGTAATTAAACATAACTTTGTCTTAACACATAAGAGTTGGAGAAACATGATCTGTATTCATTCTAGCTATGAAAGGTTACAGAAACTGAAGAATAGGCATTCATACAAAAATAAAGATAGCAGCACAAGTCAATAGTTCTAACAAATGCTTAAAAACAAAAAGGCCAAATTTATTTGGCACAGTATGAAGTCTTCGAATTGAAAGCAACTATTACAAAACGCTTACTTTCTAGTGCTTGGGAGTTTTACAGAACTTAATCAACAACCTAATAAAAGAAAACATGGCCCTATTTAATGACCAGTCCACCGCCTAGAGACACATCAAAAGAAGAGAAAACCACATGCAGTGACCAATGACCCAGATCATCTCAAGTTGCCACAACAAACATCGACCGGTTAGCAACATGCCAACGAGGCCATGACATAAAATGGAAAACTATGCAGCAACAAGAGAGAGCACGTGGAAGCAGGAAGTACAAAAGATCTGGTGGCATTTCCAAGGTAACTGGCGCAGAAACAAAATCACCACGTGTCATTCAGATGGAGCCCGGTAGAAAGTTGAAAAGGTGCCTAGCAGAAATCCTCAAGAGAGAGCCACGTGGAGAGCTCCAAGCATAATAAAGAACGAGGTGGGCCCAACTCGAAAAAATAGTCAGAGTGAGCCATGCGGCACACAGATGGAAATTTCTGAAAATCAAAGTGAAGGGAAAGTAAAAAGCTTCGTGAGGAAACCACGTGGAGAGCTCTGAGGGAAGTGAGCATAAAAAATAAGGCACAACCGCAAAGGAAAATGGAAAACTGTAAAGGCCTCGACATTTTTTGTTGAACAACCACCAAGAAAATGACACATCACAAAAATAAAGAAAATTACACAATGAAACATGAGTATCAATGTATGCCCCCACTTTAAAGCGGTTGGTAACACCATTTCTATGAGCAATTGCTTTAAAGTAGAAGAAGAAATGAGAGGTTATTCAGAAAGCCCTATGCCAAGTCATATGTTCCTGAATGAAACTACATCATGGATAAGGGGTTGCCCCTCAATACGTGTCACATGCGAGCCAACATAAGGCATGTCGTCCACATCCAAATCTTGCTCTTATATGTACATGAAAAATAGTCAACTAGCCAAAAGAGACAACGACAAGTGATATATGAGGACAAGGCTAACCTAACCCCTATCCCCCACTTAGTGCAAGACAAGGATGAGTCGAGATGATTGATGAGAAAATTTAAAATCAATATAAATTAGAGGAACTACATGCTTCAACACGGGGAAGAGCACCACAATCCTTAAGGTGTTGAATTGTATTAATAAAAGTTTTAAATTCATTAGTAGAATGACCATGAACTCTATGGTATGAAAAAATTAAACTCTTGTAGTAAAAAAATTTTTGTGTTCTTGGAGGGTGGGATATCAAATGATCTTGGAGGAGTATCAACAAGATACTCTCTTGATCAATAGTAGTAGATGTCCCTTTGGTTTGTGACAAAGATATCTCTTTCTTAGTGCAAGGTGTCATACTTATGCAAGAATCTTTAGATTGCGAGATTTTGTACTCTTCTTTAAAGGAGGATGTAAAATCTCACGAATTTAAATCATTAGTATTTTGTGTGATAAAATTGATGTTAAGTGAGGATTTTCCTTTTTTTTTTTCATTTCTTTTAAAGGAAAAAAACCAAGACCACTAGTTTTTATCAGTTCAGGATGCACTAATGTTAAAGTTATCTTAGAAGAATCTTTTGTAATAGTGCTGATATTAAGTGAAGGCTTATTTTTTTATTTCTAGGGATAATAACCAAGACCACTAGTATTTTCTTGTTTGTGAGGCTATATAGCGACAAAAATACCTTGTTCTCTAGAACCACATCCCTTTCCACTATAACCAAGTATTTTCATAAATTCATAACCTTTTCCATAAAGGTTTTCCATTTCTTTCAGATTCGATGGTTGCTCATAATTAAGTTCATCAGATTATTTTGTGTAATTTGTTGCCTTTTGTTCTAAAGTGTTTGAGGATGGTGCTTTCGAAGGGTCTTACAAATTCTGTGTTGAAATTTCCACCTTTTATTTTTTCATGCTTCTTTGGTTTCCCATCAAAGCTAGGTGTGAAATCCAAGGAACCCCAATCATCTTCGAATAATTCCATGACTTCCTCAATATGTTTTTCTTTTTCTCTTGCATGCATTCTACTTGTGTAGTTGGTGTCAATGTTTTCAAAGGATTTTCCTTATATTTGTCAATGTTCAAACAATTGTTTGGTTGAAGGTTGGCATCAATTGTATATACTTTGTTATTGTAGACATACTTCATTTTTGATGAAGGGTTGAAGGCACTGCTTGCATCTCATGAATCCATGGTCTTCCCAAAAGAAGGTTGTATGAAAGATCATGAGGCATAATGTGAATAGGAGTTTTTAATGCGGCCTTTCCAACTGTAATAGGAAATGTAATCACTCCAAGTGGTTGTTTTCCTACATTGTCAAACCCTCGAATATATAAAGAGGCAGGTTGAATAATTGATTTATCCATGCAAAGTCTATCCAAAAGGGTCACACTACACACATTAAGGGCAGAGCCATTGTCAATAAGGGTTATTTTTATTCCCCACCCATCGTAGATAGCTATTATCATGAAAGCTTCATATTGTTTTTACACTTCCAAATGAGGGAGCTCACTTTGGTGGAAAATAATGTTAGAATTTATTCCTTGAATCATGGCTTCTATTCCATTTGGTTGTGCATTAAAAGGGATATAAACTTGTTCTAAAGAAATTTGAATCATGCGATAATGAGGGGAGGCTTGAATAAGGTCCCATAAGTATATCTTAGCAAGAGTATTCTTAAGTTGTTTAACAAGATCATACTCCTTTCCACTTTGTGAAGGAAAATGAGGAGGACCAGGTAAGATAGGTTGAGATAATGGGAGGGATTTTGAAGGTTTTTGTCTTGGTTGCGGATTATTTCTAGTGTTAAATGTATGAGAAATGGTATTATAACTAGGTTGTTGTGAAATGTTATTCTTAGGTGGGTAAAGGATAAGTTCAAGATTATTTTGGGTTTGTGGTCACTAAGAGGGTGGGTAAAGAATTAGAGGATTTTTGAGATGCCCCACAGGGTATGTAGGAGGTCCATTAATGAAGGGGGATCTAATGGACACTTGTGCATTCATAACCTTAGTGGTTTCAATTTGATGTCTTTCTAATGAAGGGAAGCCTAGTTTTATATTTTCACCATCATCTAAGGAAGTCACATCACTATTGTTTGAAAGGAATGTTTCAATTGTCTTATTTTCTTCCACCATGATATCATCCCTAATAGAATAATTTTTATGAGAGAAAAAAAACTAGACATGTTCATGACATTCAATGTTTGGTTCTTCTAAAATGACTTCATCACAAGTACAAGAATGATCAATGGTTGAGTCTTTTTTTTTTTATCAATGATGGCATTCTCTTGTTCAATATTGTTTTCCCTAGGGGAAGAGAGACAACTAATATTCTCATGAATCTTATTGCTTTGATCTTATAACATCAAAGTATCTTTTCACCAATAGTAGAGATATTAGGAGAAGGTCCAAATTGATTGTTATGATTTTCCATGATTTCATCTTTGTTTTTGAAGGGTGCAGTATCTTGTGCTCTAATATCTACCCTTATAGGGGAGATTTTAGGGGAGTAACAAACAAGATGTTCATCGAATTCCATGGTTAGGTTTTGTAAAGTAGCTTCATCACAACTAGGGGAGGTATCGAGAGAAGGAGAAAAATTCTTGTCAATTATTGGAGCCTTTCATTCAAATAGATCTCTATAAATGGTACGAGCATTAGGATAGGGAGAAGCGATATTTTCATGACTTTCAGGTGTATCTTCTACCACTAAACTATCTTCTTCATGAATAGGAAGGATATTAGGAGAAGAACTGATGTGATTATCATGGTTATCTATAATTACATCCTTATGTCCTATAATGTCTTCCCAAGTGGGAGGGGTAGGATTGTCATATCTCTCAATCATTAGATCTCTTAGCACTAACTTGTTCTCCTCACAAATGTAATATTTATGGTCGTGCATGATTGTATCCTTTTTCACTAGAGAATTCTCACAAGCAAGGGAGGTGTTGGGAGAGGAATGTAAACTAAGTAAGGTAGTGGAAATGATTTCATATTTTGTTGTTATAATATCTTCCCAAGGGGGAGGAGGAGAAGCAAAAACAAGGCCTTCATGATTCTCAATGATTGTATCTTCTTTCACCAAGATACCTTTGTCACTAATAGGAGAGGTATCAAGAGAAGAACAACTATGATCTTCATGATTTTATATGCTTGTGTCTTCTTCTATCAAATCATTCCCACAAATAGGAGAGATTGGAAGGGGTTTAGATTTAAGGCAAGGGTCAAGATTTTCACTTTCTTGCACTAAGAGACTCTCATAAGTAGAAAGTGTATTGAATGAATGACTAACATGCTTATTGACTAACTTTTTCTTTGAAAACTTGGAAAAGACAAATAAGAACATTTGTAAAAAGTAAAATATGCAAGATTAAAATGGAAAGAGACTTAAAATGTAATGCAATGACCTACAATGAAATGTGTAAATGCAATTTTTAGATTTGAGTCAAGGTAATTTGTTGATTACACTATGTAAAAAACTACAAAAAAAGTGTTGTAAATATAAATTTGAAATTAAGAAATGCATGAAATGAACCTAATTAAGCTAGATCTAATGAAATGCATGTAATAAAAACTCAAAAAACTGAAATAGGTATTCAATGACAACAAACAAATAAAAAAATCATATTTTAAATGCTATAAACGAAAGTTTCAGGTTTGATTTGGGACTAATTTGCTCAAAGGGGCATATGAGTCCTAGTCAGGTTTTTTGGAAGGGTTAAATGGTAAAAAATGCACAAGACAAAATCCATAGAAAGTAGGAGAAACTACTTGTACTTGGACTAAATCATCCAAAGGGGCATATGAGTCCCAGATTAGGATTTTTACACCAATTTCAACAAATTCTGAGTTGTTTCTAGGTTTTCTAACTTGTATATTATGTTGACTATTTGCAATTGTAGAATTTTAGTGAGATTGAATGATCTACAAGGCAAAAATCAACCTATATTTATTTTCACTAATGAAATATTTTGAAACCCTAGATGTAAATAAACTAATGCAAGAATTAATGCAAAGTTAATGTAAGCTAGATCTAGGACTATGATGCACTCCAAATCAAAAAAATAAGGTTTTCTAAAGGCTAAGTTCACGAAAATGAAATGACGAAAATAGGGTGATCTACCTTTTAGGAGATGGAACATAAGGGATGAGGGCCTATTTCACTCAATTTTCATTGAAGGAAACCCTAGAGATCTCAATCAAAGGATGTAAAGGGGAAAGAGATCTATAATAGGGATGTCCTAGGGTGTGATTAAAGATAATAAGAGGTTCACCACCAAGAAAAGGATTGGAAATACAAGTAATGAAAGTATCATGGAAACTTGACTTAATAACCTAGGAAATGAAATTAAAAATCATCACAGTAAACTAAGAATGAACAGAGGTACACATGGAAGAAAGATGTGACCAAAACAAGCTCTGAAACCCTGAAATTATGTTGTTTGATGGTCACTGGGACTTATATACTAGTTTGGGTGATTTAGTCCTAGTATAGGGTTTTTGGGAAGAGTTTGGAACCTACTGATGACTGTTGTAGATCTACTGAATATTGGAAAAAAAATAGTATTGGGACTCAAACGCCCAGAGTGTTGCAAAGTGTCTTGTTTTGTCATGAAGTGTCCTAGAAGCATAATTTTGAAGCAAAACTTTGTGAGCCTCTAAGTATGGATTAAATAAGCCTTTCCCCACTAGTTTCATACAAAGAGGTTGGATATCTTTCTCTAGATCTAATTTTCCATGAGTGCTGATTACTTTCAATGGCAACTTTGACAAATTTTGCAAGTTTTCCATTTTGGTACTTTTGAGGGCTTGAAACCCACTTTTTCTTCAACCTATGTGTAGAAATCTAAATTTGACCACTTGTATTTGGCCAAATTTACCCTTTTCATCTAGATATCCTTTTAACCACATTAATTAAGTAATATCACTATTATTTAATTAATACCCCTAAAGAATTCTAAATCCCTAAGGTATTTAGTTAAACAATTAAATACCTAATCTTACCTTTCACTTCTTTCTTCAAGGATTTAAATAAATATCCCACTTATTTAATTCCCTTTATGCCCCATCCACACTTAATCCTAATTCATCTCCTAATCCCATAATTAGGGATGTGACAC